>MU117974.1:205491-309594 GCA_014904855.1 Thelephora ganbajun | reverse complement strand
CCATGCTTGCAGTGAGGACGAGAGTCAAGGCGAGTAATCTTCTGATTACGAGGAGAGATGAACGTTCGGTTGTTCTCAAGGGACATGGTGGGAAGGGAGAAGCGAATTGCTGAGGAGATAGCGAAGGAAATGGTCGAGTTAAATACTCTTTCGCTAAGTCCCCTTTCCTCTGCCAAGACGATCTTGTCTTACTCTGCCACACTTAGTCATCGGCCCGCCACGAGAAGGCACAGTCAGCAAAAACCCACCACCACCCGATCAGGGAAGAATCTTCGATCTATGGTGCTGAGCAAGCACTTTCTATTAATAAACCTTCCACTCGTTGTCATTGGTTTATCATTTCCTTCTTTCACCTTCTTATTCTCTAGAAAATGATGGATGACGAAGACGGGACTCCTTACGGACCGACGGGACTCCTTTAGGATCAACGGAGCTCCGATGGTCTGTGCGCTATCACATGGAGGAGGCATTGGCTCGTGCACAATCACATGGAAAGATTATGGTCCGTGCACAAGAGCCTACCCTATAGTGTTTGGATTAGTATATAGGTGGCCTCTCTAGCCCTTGTAGCTCCCCAGTCTTATTATCTTTAGATATCCTCTCCCCTCTTGCTGTACAGTGAGCAGTATTTAGGCTGAGGGTGCTATTGAGAACTTTCGACACGATCCCTTCCTCTCCCACTCTCATAAACATCTAGTGGTCGACTCTTACTGAGAGACCCCTTTTTCATCTGTTGCCAGGGCACCCATCGGAAACCTTGGGTCGAATCCCGCATCATTTAGGACACATCCGAAGAAACCGTTCACTGCCAGTCTGAAGTGGTTGTTTGTCTTGGAGGCCAACCCGCTGGAATATTGTGGACTCAGGCACCAGAAAGACGAGTATCCTTTTTGTCGGGGACTAGCTACCCTCATTTGTGCTGGTGAGCATTTGGGCTAGAGTGGCCTAACAATACCGAGGACTTTGATGCTCTTAGTTCCAAGCAAATTGATACCTATGATGTACATGGTCTGTACAATGATGTTGTCTCTCATAGCACCCTTAGGGTTGACAATGCCACTGATGAGCTGGGTAGGGACATTCTGGAGATGGTAGAAGAAGATGATGGGGATCCAGACTGGGCTGACAAGTAGTAGTCCATACACCAAGATACACCGGTTCCAGTGTATAAACTCCTTTTGATTTTCTGTGTGTGTGAGCAAGGCAAAATGGTCAAAAGAGTGACTACAAAAGTGTCCATTTGTTTAAAGGTGAAATTGATAGGGTATATGGAGAAATGGTTGGGTAATGAACATGATTTTGTAAGGATTATGTCATCGCGCTCCTTTTTGTATACTCCCCCTTGGAAATCAATATACCCTGATCCTCAATCATTCACACTTACAGCAAGAAACAAGGAGCAAAAAGAGGGTATTATGAGAGTCCCTACTGAGTAGGGAAGACCAAACTATCCAGGACAAGAGCAAGAACAGCACAATCAGAGGAGTTCAGAGACCACAACCCTTCCTCATCCATCCCCATCTCTCCCTCTTCAGTCCTTTCTTCTACCACCATGTTCTCCTCCACAACAGCCTCCTCCAAAGAGATGTATCCAGAGGATGACGGTGGATCTCGCTGCTCCCAGGCCATTTCCAACTCCATCATCCGCACCCTCATCTCCCCCATCTCCTGATCCATCTCAAAGCAACAATTCTCGAGACATCCCAACCGCTCAGAATGGAACATGGTGAGGAGATCAAGGGAGGAGGCCAGCGTCTGCGCCTGATGGGCTAGAGTGGAAATCTAAGGTGATACCTCATGAGCAAGTGTTACACTCAAACAAGGCAAACACCTACCTCAAGGACCATCCCCTTGTGGAGCGTGAGCAAATGTTCGGCCAGAGTGGCAGCCAAACAGATACCATCAACAGCACTATCAGCTGCTTGATTATGACCCTCCCAATCAGCGAGCCCCAAGGAGATGAGAGCATGGATTAGTTCCACAGTGGAACCGAGAGCTGCACAATGAGCAATGTGGGAGTGAAGCGAGGACATGGTGGAGAACCAAATAGTATCCGAATGGAGTAGTGGAGCAGGGACACGAGAGTACCACATCAAGCAATCCCCATGGTGAACTTGGAGTAGGAGAGAGTTGGGCAAAGGAGAACGAGGAGGGCATGGACCGGCACCATCACAACAACTAACGACTAGGGAATTGAGGACAAAGAAGAATGACATTGAAAAGTGAGAACTAGTAGGATGAGTAGATGAGGCAATGAACACTTTCTTTTATTCCTTTCTGTTTTATTCATGACACCTTAATTATGATCTTCTGACGATCAGATTACGCCTTCAGTTTATGTTTGTTTATATTTGTTCCTTTGTTTACGACTATTTACTTACGATCAGGAACACATGTATATTATCATGACTGGTGGAAAATAGTTCCCCAGTCTTGAAATCTTAGGATATCCCTGTCTTTGGATGTCCTGAGATCCCCAGCTGTTATCTGGTTGGATCTCTCTCTTTTTATTTTCTCATTGTCCCCTCTCTTACATCGTCATCACAACTATTGGGGACCACCCCCTCTAGAACACTGTTGAATCGTCAACTCCCCCCTAGTCTGGTTCGGTCATAGCCCTCATGCTATCAACTTGTTACTTCTTGCAACCTGCACTGGCCCCAGCACGCCATTGAGCATTTTTGTGAGTCCATAGGGCAGGTGGCCCTAACAGATTAAAAAGTTTCAAAAATTACTCACCAAAAACTGCACAATCCTGACAGTGAGCAATTGGGCTAGAGTGGCCTGACACTCCTCCAATCATGCCGTCCTTGCCCTGGTTCCCACTAGTTCCACCTTCCCTACTCAGTAGTAGGGCCTCATAATAACACTTCTTCATTTTGTCTTTTCTCATGCTATGTGTCCAAATGAGGGGTATATTGAGTTATCTCAGATCACAAGTATGAAAAAGGAGCTGTGATGACAGTGCTGAGCCCCTCTTCCCTTACTAGTCCTGTTGTTGTTGTTGTGGTTGGCCCCCCTCCTTATCTCAATGTATTGTCATTTTGTGTGGCCATTCTGTCAGTTTGTTTGTGACCATGGGTATATTGCCAAGAATAGTCTAAAACAAAAGGAGGTAACAATAACACACGATGACAGCAAGGAAGGTAAGTCATCCTCTTGTTCCTGATTACATCATGCTGCTTACACATCCATCCCACAGAAACTCAAGCTCTCCAGCACCTGTCAATAGCCCCATACCAGAACTGCATTGTATGTATAACCACCCTTTCATGTAATTGATAGAAATCCCTGTGAATTTATATCAATTGTTCTAAATCAACCAAACTCAATCCAGACCAGTATACCAAATTCTAAATCATATCCCTACACACAAAACAAATCTTTATGGGTCAATTATGGTTGCCCCCAGTTACTCAGAATTGATGACAGTCAATTCCTTTACATGTTTTATAAATATTAAATACACATATATCTATTGTTATTTGAAAAATACACCCAAGTCACTGGTTTGTCTTATTTTTCAAACCTGGTAAACCCCCATAGATAGGTGCTTCAAAATCTCCCAGGATTACCCACAATTGTTTCCTATCAATCAGACTTCTTACCAGGGATGAGGATGGAACCTCTGGCACAGTCCTGGGGCCATATTGGGTAACTAGTAGTACTTGTTAGTTACCCTTATCCTGCAATCAATCCTCATTGTTGTTCCTCATTCATGGTGTGATAAGAAAGTAAAAGGAAGGTAAAAAGTTGGATTAAGGAAATTAAAGAAAAAGAGGGGTATAAAGAGAGGGCAATGACAGATTACATTACATTACATTACTCATATGTTTCTCTACCTGTAGTCTGACTCTCGACAGGTAGATAATAATCAAAGTTGTTTTGCACTACAACTGGGTCTGACTCTCAACAAATTACCAGTCATAGATGAATCACATATTGATAAAGAATAAATAGGTACATCAAGTCACGGAGTCGAACGGTCTTACCTAACAATCCAAACGGATGAGGGGACCCCCGAAACAAAAAAGAAATTATTGTAGGAGAGGGGTTTAGACCCAGAAAGCGAGCAGAACGAGCACGAGAAACGTTCCAGACAAGTCCGATGAGACGGTTGTCGTGACATTCGAAACCAAAAGAAAAAGGTGCGATTCTACTCCTTGCTTTGTCTAGCAATACAATTCACGGGCCGGCGCGCGCACAAAAAGTCAACATCCGGCGAACGAAGAAAACGTGTATGAACAAACAGGAATGTTGTGAAAGAGAACGTGGAATGCGTGGGGTATTGTGAATCGTACTTGGGGGTGAAATATCCATCTATGTGACCGTTATCGTCAATAAATGTGGGAAGTTGGGACCCCCAGGAGAGTAAACACCAGAAAAAGAAAAGTGACGTAGAGGGCGGGCGATAGTATTGTTCTGCGACACCGGGGGATATATGACAGCAGGAGTCTAGCCACAATAAGTTGCGCAGAAGAGAAAGAGGGGGTAGATAGGAGCAGTGGGAAGGATGGGCAAAATATGGGCAACGAGGGGAGAACTGACGAACCACGGCGTTCAAACCAGCATCCCCGATTCTAGAAATTCAGACTGTTCTCCCTCATAACAGGTGGTCCGATGTTTCCAGCGATTGGTCTCCTATTCAACCCCGATGCCTGCTCTGGGCTGAGCCTGGCGTCGTCGTTGGTGTAATTATCTGAAAATCCACGCAGAGAATCCTCTGCAAAGTAAAAGCTCCTGCGTCTCTGACCGCCGATAGAATCCTGGTCAAAGTTACGGTTGGGTGGCGCCTCTCCGATGAAAGGATTAGTGGGGGGGTCAGATAGACGTCGGTGAGCGAGCTCTCTACGTTTTTGAACTGCGCGGTAGATGAGGTAACCGAGGATGATTAAGGTTATACCTCCCAAGGCACTGACTACACCAATGATTGCGTTCTCTCGAGTGCGAGAGTCGTTCAAGGCACCACCAGAGGAGCCATTTTTGGATCCTCCAGAACCAGGAATTCCAGTTGTGGCTGTCACCGTCATGATATCGAAGGATGGATTGACGTGGGATGCCAGGTCCGAGTATGGGGGCGGCTGCCCCACGTAGAATAACGAACTTCTAACCTTGATCTGGGCTGCGAGGGTCTCAACGAGAAGTGTGGGAATGTAACCCAACCAAGTTGTTCCCAACTGAGAAATATCTGAAGGACCCTCGTATGACTTCGGAACCCAAACCTGCAGAGCAAATGACTTGACCTGGTCACCTAGAGAGACCGTCAGGTGCTAAAGACAACGAGAGCGGGAGGACTACATACTAGTAACACCTAACGCCGTCTGGATGAGGACCGGAAGCCAGGAGAAGATCTGACCTGGGGAATCGGGGTTATGCACAACCGTATCCCAATTCAATCCGCGGTCGAACAAAATAGCGATCAGGGTGAAGCCATTCAAGTCGTCGACCTCAGGATTGACACCGCCGGCGCCAGGGATTATCCGAGCAGGAATTCCGGATGGGAGAGGAACAACACTAGGAGCAACGCTGGGAGTCCCAGCGGTCGAGAACGACGTAGCTGTTGGGACCTGGTCTGGATCCGTGAGCGACAGACTACCAGACGATGATTCGCTGATGCTCGAGAAGATCAAGGATGTCTGAGTCAACCATTGGAACTGGGTATTGGTTGGAGTTGGAGCCGAAGTATGGGTTGAAGCTGTTGACAAGGAGTTGGGAGTTGATGGCGAGGGGAGACCTGAACTCTCGGAAGGGAAGATGATGACCGTGCTGTTTAAAAGTTAGGACGGAGAAACCATCTCGCAAAAGGCATAAATACCTTGGGATGGAGATAGAACTATCGTGCGGTAAAGAGGCACCAGTCGTGGAAGAGGGTTCAGAACTGGCAGGTGGGGTGAAAGGGGGAAGATTGGTGCTGATTGATAGTTGAGTCGATTGGGGGGGTTCACTGCTAGTCGAGGAAGGAGGACAGCCGACGCCAGACAGGAGACACTGGTCTCCAGATGTGCTGGAAGGCGGCGATTGAGTGGGAACAGAACTACTGGGTGGGGAAGAGGAAGGGAAACAACCGATTCCAAACAGGAGACACTGGTCACCAGTCGAACTCGGGGGTGGGGTATTGGTTGAGGGAGGTTGGCTCGAGACGGGCCCGCTGCTGGGTGGCGTAGAAGAAGGAGGACAGCCGACGCCAAGCAGGAGACACTGGTCACCAGTTGTGCTGGAAGGCGGTGGTTGAGTCGAGACTGGGCCACTACTTGCTGGAGGAGGTTGGCTCGAGGATGAGAGACATCCGACACCAAGCAGAAGGCATGAATCTCCGGTCGTGCTGGGAGGTGGGGTGGAGGACGTTAAGGGAGGTTGGCTCGTCTGAGGAGGGTCGCTTGTCGAAGGTGAAGGAGGGACTCCTGTCGACGAAAGAATTTGACTAGACGAGGGGGAACAGAGAAGCCCGAGGGGACCACAGCCTTGAGAAGTAAGTTTCGCGGGGTCAGGGTCAGGGTGTGACCTCGTTTCGGAGGGTGAGGGCGATGGTCCAGACGATGGGGGCACAGGTCCAGACGATGACGAAGTGCCCGAACTGGGACTTGATGGTGGGGGCGTCGACGCCGGGGATCCTGACGGAGACGGGGTGCTAGAAGAGGGTGGTGGTGTCGCCACTGGGTTCGCGGGGAGAGTGGCTGTAACTCCGTTGACAACAGCAGAGACGGAACCGTCAGGAGACTGCCCAAGGACCTGCACATTGTCTCCCTTTTCTGAGGAACTGAGGTTAAAATAACGTAACCAAGGTGAATGGGTTCACATACTGAGGAGGTCGTGGATCGAGAGACGGCGATGAAGGACGGCAGTGGACGGTAAATATGGATCATCCAACCTTCTCTTGTGGGCAGCAGACCTCCTGAGACTGGCGGGTGTGGACGGGAGATGAGCGAAGACGAGGTTGGCCAAGAGAACGAGGGCGAGAAAACGGTTCATCGTCAGGTTCCGTTGGCGTTATTTATTTCTTTGTAGGGTGGCTTATGGTGAAGCCGACGGCGCCTGAGGGGGACCAAAAGAAATAAAATAAAAAACGAAGATAAAGGAGCGTGTATCGTCTGTTTGACGTTGAAGGCGGGTGATGGAAATGGGCAAGGAAGAAAATGCGCCGTGGCAAGTGCAACGGTCGACTTCTAAGGTCGCGATGGTGGGTTGGTGGGAAATTTTCATCAGTTTCACCTCGCACATCATGAACGCGGACACCGGTCAACCTCTGACCATCCTCAGGGTAAAGAGGAAGAGGAACGAAGAGCCGGTTGACGCTCTCGTCTTCTCAGACTCCAAGAGAAGGAAGAAGGGGCTCGACGTCTTTCACTTTGTTCAGACGGTCGAACGGGAGGATTCCTGGAACACGAAGGACTTTCAGGTATCCCATTTCATATCTCTCCAAGCTATCTAGATTTCTCAACACGTCAAGGAACGAGTCTCTGCGCTCGTCAAAGCAGTGCCTACAGAAAATGATCCTCAGTCCACCTCATCTACACCGCCCGAGTCTGCCCAAGATTCGGCCACCGCGAAGGCTTATGCTATCGTCAAACAACCTCCAGTCACCACGAGACGCCCACTGAACACACCTCCAAAGGTTGTCTCGCATAAGGAACTGCTGAATCGTACCCAAGATGTCCAATGCTACGACGCTGTTCCAGTGAATGAACCCGAGGATGCTCAGGCTGAAGTAGAGAAATTCATCCCAATGCTAGAAGAATATCTTAAGCGTACGCTCAAGCTCGTCTCTCGAGTCGCACACACAATCAATATTATGCTATTTTTTTCCCTTCGTATCGATATAGTGTCGGACATACACCCAACCACGGCGGGAGCCTCATCTACAAATGACTACGTCTGGGACATTTTCTACCACCGATCTTCAAAGTCTACGGACTGGAACAAGATCCCTCAAAATATCGGGACACTGTAAGTGTTGCTCCGCGGTCTGTACGGTATCACGAGCTGATCCGCCACTTCGAAAGTACCGGGCTTCCTACTTCTTTTGGCGATCCAGATGAGTCGGGCCCTGAGTCTGAGGTTGAAGACGAGGGTGACGAAGACTCAAATGGTTAGTCCATAACTTCAGCAAGACACATAACCTGCTTTCGTTCCTAACTCGGTCGGGCAGCCGAAGATTGGTTCACCAATGATTACCCAGACGAAGACGTTGATTCTGATGATGCCCCTCCAGACACCGGTGAGTTTCCTAGACTTTCGCTACCCACCGGACTGATCCTCTCAGACGAGGGCTCAGGAGAGAGCGGCCCTTATGTCGACAATGACAATGATTCTGACGAAGAATGGGTGACATCTCGCGTGTATAGGCGATGATAAAACACCACTTCCCATAGTATATATATCATCGGCTTCAAGCCCACCACACACATGCATGCCATCAACCCAATCTCAATTCTGTACAAAAGCAATAGCAACCTTGATCGTATACCAAATGTACACACATGGATCTGCGAGGGTATGTTCCAATCGTGCGTCAAGGATACCTAACTTAAGCTTCGGCTAACCCCCGATCCGTTGCAGACTCTCGTTTTGAGTTAACCCCCAACCCGCGTTGGGATACAGGGGTAATTCCAGGAGCCCTGACGGCGGCGCTGTCGTAGGAGGTTCCGCGTTGTCTGTTCGCATACACTCAAGTCCATTTTACAATACACCACATCATTGAATAACTAGAGCTCATGTACACACACGGGGGGGCGGTATTTGGGGCGAACGGGAACCCAACACACGCAATAGGAAGGGTTCCACCATTCAAAACTTCCATGCTAGGGGGTTGAACTTCAATTCTTCCACCCATGTAGGGAAGCTTAATCGAATGGAGTGCAAATCTCCGAATTGCAACCCTCGCATCAGTAGGCCCGTTTCTTCCCTGCAAATATGTGACCCGTGAGCGAATAGGAAACACATGGGGAATCTATCGAGGCATGATCTGGACTGAGACGCCCATGGTCAAAAATCGAATAAAAAATCATCATCAACCCTTCCCTGGGCCTGTAGCACTCGCGCGTCATCGATCATCAGGGCGGTTGGCGATAACGGCTGGTTCCGGATGAAAACTGAAAATCACAGGAGATCCCCCAAAAACTCTTCCAGGGCCAAAAAAGAGCCGCGATCTCGAGTTTGGGAGGGGAGTTGATCCGAGGTCCCTGACAGTGATCGAACCGTGGGGTAGACTCTGAAGAATCCTTGGTAAGTGAGCCCAAGAGAGAGACAATGGCAGACGCAGGGGACAAGGGTATCACAGGGACGATTCGCCGCCCAAGCCTCTCTAGTCACGGCTAGCAGCCCGAGAAGATTCGATCACTGATCCAATGTGCTGCACTAGCTAAGTACAGAAGGTGGGCGACGACGTGAGTATACCAAGCCTGGCAAGAGATCAATAGCCGTTCTCACTGAGAGAGAGAGAACGAGCGAAAACCTAGGACACGAAAGAGTTGACTTTTGCGGGGATCTTCCTTGCACCAGACGGCGATGCCAGTTTGAAGGTGTGCCTTGATATTGATTCCACCACAGTGCCGTATGCCGGGCCCGAGGAATTTCCACACAACACAGGAGAATGATGATGAGAATGATAACCCTGGGCTTCTTTTCCCACAGCCAATATATCAGTACTTCGACCTCTGTTCGCGTTACAATGCGGGAGAGGGTGAGGACAGAGGATCACATATTAAGGGTAGGTGGTGGGGACAAGTCAAAGAGGGCGTACTCCCAAGCCGTAGTGTATGAGTCATGTTGGATCCCAGCGAGGCTTGTTTTCCGGGTTGAACGTTGAAGTTTGAAGTTTGGAGCTTGAAGGCGTAAGTTCCCGATTCAAGCGATCGCCTTTTACTGAAGTATGGCGGCGGATTTTAGATTGAGTCTCGATGTCCAAATGGAGAATAGCTCGAGTGGCGTTTCGGATGAGATTTGCTGATCCAGATGTTGCTTTCGTGAGAAGTGCCGAAGTCACGACGAACGGTGTCTTGAACACCGGCTCAAAAATCACCAGGATCGCATTCGTCAGGAAAGTCGGATTCGAAGCCACAGGCTCAGCGCAGTGAAAGCGCCTGGATCCCCAATGAAGGTAATGGGTGCAGCCCACCCCATCCTCATTTATGCAGAGCGCGGATACACGCACACGGACTATCAGGAAGGTTTACGACGAATTGTTGGAGAGTGTAGATAGGAGGCACTAACAATGGAGGGGGGTACGGGCCTCTTCGTCTCCAAGTACATCGACAAGTTTGATGTCCCCTGAGACAAAATCCCGTCCCATGGATGGCGGGGCAATAGGCCCATTCCACCGGATATCCAAAGCCTTACACCGACCAGTAGGGACGAAAACCAGGAGACAAAGCCTATTGCGCAAGCGTGGAGATTAGGAAGTCCTTGACCTTTACGGAGGCCATGTGGGGAGGTAGGCGATTAAATCGCATCCGAGCTAACTCAGGCCCGTCAAGTCGAGTAGCCTGGTTATGATGAATGTCCCGGAATCGGTGCCTAGTGCTACAACCTTCCGTCGGATGGAGGGGCTCACCACCCTGGTGGTGACCCTTGATCACTGACACCAGTGAGAGCCAGAGCGCGTTCAACGCAATATTCAAGTTCCCATTCAACCCTTGATGGGAACTGAAACGATCACCACAGTTAGCTGGAATGGCAGAGTAGTCACCATATCACTATCAGCGACTGGAGACGGGGAGCAGTGCTTGGACACGAAGGCACGAGAAAATTTAGGGGCGAGTGCGAGGGTAGAGAAGCCATCAGAAAAGAGGCCGGTGCGGATTGGAACGAGAGCGTAGTACGAGTGCTCTAGTGTGGGAAAAGAGCGTGGATGAGACGGCCAGACTGAAACCGACGACCGAAAGTCGACCGCCCAGTGGTTGATGGCCACATCGATATCGGAGAAGGCCATTCGACCCAGAGACAGGCTAGTGCGCAAAGTTTGTACTCGTGGAGACAAAAAAGAGGTGAACGAGGGTTCTCGACTTGAGTGGAGGGTAAGTATATCGCCATCTGCGCTACGGATTCGGAGGGTGAGACAAATTGGCGAATAGTTTCATTACTATCATCTCCAGGGGTGGGGCGATAATGAATTAGGGATTATTGTGTTTCGTCTGTATTCCAGCAGGTTGGAGAGAAACGTAAGAAGGGTTGGTCAGTTGGATCATTTTCAAGGCACGGGGGTTCCTCTTACACTTGGGTTAGACGCTCCGATTTCACAGGACACACTCACTCCTGTGACGACAAACCTATCACTATTCCAGGGCAGCTTCCATGCCATCTCTCGCTTGGTATTGGGCCTAGGTCGTACCGATCCGATATTTCTATACTCCGATCCGACTTGCGCTTCACCTTGCGGCTCCGCCCAAACAATACGCTTGCCGCTTCATTTGTTAGATCGGCGGAATTTGTCGAGTGTGATCGATTTTTCAATCAGAACGCAGTCTCGACCGATAGGTGATTCTCCGACGACTATGGGGATCTTTACGACATTGCGAGTAAGGGTCACCCGACAACCTTTACTGCATCCAACCCTCTGGACGCTTAGAGAGGCCAAATCGATCAGGCGAGTTTTTTAAATGGATATCTAATTACTCACTCTGGAGAAGGACCTTGAGGACCTTGGACCATCATTTTTGTACGTTTTATCCAACGGCCAGCTGATCGGTTGACAAAGGGAAAGAGATCTGGCTCACCGCAATGTCAAGGCGTTCATTTGCGGACGTCCACCGAGATTGTTTCTCATTGCAAAAGTTCGAGGCGTATCCGGAACTCCGATAGTGCGACGACGGCAAGTACGGATCCTCACTTTCTGACAAGATTCAATCGCAGGGGTAGATCCACGTCCAATGACTTACAAGATAGCGTCAGTGAGTCTGGTCGCGTCTCTCTTCGTGGCGTCGTCGCCAATGGTGTCATCGACACAGTTGGACACCCGATGGAGACTTCGGGGCGATTGGTTCCTACTCGAGCGATCGACACCAGCGCATTAGCGACGTCGCAAAACTGATGTGGGAACAACCATCACCGGTCCTTACTCAAGTCCTTATCTTCTCCGTTCCTCCGACGCTCCCATGGATTCGAAATTCCCATCCATGTACTGGGGCCAAACGCCTCGATGCTGGTGCGAGACGGCCCAGGTGATCTAAAACATTCCAAGTATGGAACAAGGCAAGATGTTTTGACACACGCACACTACGTGGACGCCATGTCCGTGGTTTGATACTCTCGTTGTGGGACAAAGTAACTATGGACGGATTGCGAACCTGATAAAGTAGGTCGTAAGCGAGCTTCCCATCAGGTGTTGCTAGCACGCTCAGGAAGATCGGCGTGGAGTTTGGCGGGCTACTGTGGATCATGCACAGCCTTATCCCTACCAGGAGAAAGGAGAAGGAAAAGAGGAAAAGGGCGTCGTTTGTGATCTATTCCAGGCGGCTTCAATCGAGGAGGTTCCTTGACCTTGTAAAACTCGTGGCGTTTCACCAAAGCGGAGGGGATCTGAGACAAACGCTGACCCTCGCTTAGGGCCGGCGCTGCGGTAAATGTGGCTGACCATCTCTGATTGATGACTACAATATTCTCTGTGTGGTAATATGTAATGCGCTCGAGTCTCAGTCGACACACGCAAATAAACGTGAGTTACCCGAGCGAGAGAACAAACGAATGAGACCGATCGAGGTGCTCGGATTTGTTGCTAGTTGACGTTGAAGGTTGACCTGTGCGATGGTCGAATTTAGAGTTTGTCCGTCGTCCGTGGGCGTTGTCGGTAAGACAACCGTGCCACTGCCAATTGTTAAAACTGCCAATTCAAATTCACGCTCGATTTGCTTCCGTGAGTTCGCTTATCCATCTGCATCAGCGCCGACGCTTTTGTGGCGTAGAATACCTGAGGTTTATTGACATTACTATGAATATCTTGTACTAGGGATGAAACCTCTATCAACCAGCTAAATTTAAAAATACAACCGCATAATGCTTGGGAGGGGGATATGCACGAGGGCGACGAAAACAAGGGGCAGATGACACGTTGGCAAAGGGAGGCTGGACACAGGGACAACACCGCGAGAAATAAAGAGGTGTGAAGGGAATATATCACCCATCACCTGATGATAGGGTGCACACGCAGGGGTGAGTGGGAGAGGAAAAGGCCGAAAGAAGAAAAGACCAAGAAGAGATATCGTCCGGACTTTACCAGATGTGATGCCGAATGGAGTGGGAAGAGTGCGCATCCTTTTCGTTTTCGTTTTGTATGGAGACGTAAGGAGAATGCGGGTGGGTATCCGGTCGAAAGGAGATGCGCCAACTAAACGTTATGGCCTCGTCACGCGGCATAGGCTGCAGTAGCTGCACTCCGCGAGGTCGGTGTTCCCGTGAGATCTGAGTTTCCATCACCCTCGTTGGGATCGTTAGCGTATGTTGTGTAGCCTCTCGAGTCCGAGGCGCTGCTGAGGGAATACATGTCTCCATTGCCTCCCCGGTGGCCTTGGCCTCCCTGACCGTTCATGTAGTTGCTCGAGAGTCCATAGTTGCCGAGAAGGCCAGGTGGAGGGTTGGAGAGATCAGACGAAATAGAAAGTCTACTTTGAGAAGTTGAGGAATTTTGATGTGAGGGGAGTGAGCGTGATATCTGAAGGGAGGCAGCAGGAGTGGGTATCGATTGTAGCGTCATGGGGTAGTAGATTTGAAGATCCGTTGTGGAAGCTGGAACAGAAGCTCGGCGGTAGGAAGACGGGTGGAGATGTTGTTGGGGGTTTGGATGATGGCGATGGTGCGGGTTCAGAGTGGGATCCGATAAAAGTGGATCCGATGCTGACGGCGTTCGGAATGGGCTAGAAGAACCGGTTGCATTGGCCTGTGCACGTTGGGCTGGCGCGAGAATCCGACGGCGGGCCTAGAGAGAAAGGTGAAATGACCGCAAAAAACAGAACGGGGCAGGAAGCGACATACGTTGATCATCCAGTTGGACACCTGGCTCATACTGAGTCCGGTCGCTTGACACAACTGCTTTTTCTCGTCCTCGCTGGGGTATGGGTGGTCGGAATGGCGGTGCAACCAATCCTTGAGATAGTCTGTCACGGGTTTTGGGAGTTTCCCCCGTTTTCCCTTGGGTCGCTCGGCCATTGCGGCGGCAGGGGCAGGAAGGGGGGAGATAGGGTTCAAAGGAGTAGGGTGCTTGGAGCCATTAGCGAGGGAGTTAGATTGGGTGTACTGGGGGAAAGCCCATGAATCCAGCTGCTCCTCAGATTTCGATGCCGGATGGCGATCAGTGTCTGGGTTGGAGTTTGGACGAGTGAGATGGGGAGAGGGTGCAGACCAGGAATGGGTCGAGTTCAAGTAGCCATTGGCGGATTGAGGACCAGGCTGAGAGGGAGGAGGTGAGGTGAAATTGAAAGAGGAGGGGAAAGAGGAGTTGGGAGTTGAAGAGTTTGGGTAGGAGGTGTAGGGGTTGAAGGAGGGGGAAGAGAGAGAGGTGTCGAGCCTTGGGCGAAACTTGTCCTCCTGGTCGAGAGCAGAGGGAAATTGGTAAGAGGTTAGAGAGGGGGAATGGTGATAAGGAGAGCGAACGGGAGCAACGCCGTTTGTAGCCGGATAAGACTTGGGGAGCCTTGCGGGGTTCTCGGAGTAGAGGGTGGGAAGAGAAGCGCGACGAGAGTCGGCGAGATGATGATCCCGGAGAGAATGGATTGGCGGGAGCTGCACACGATCGTCGGCGGCAGAAGAATCCAAAGAGACCCTCTGTCTTTTGTTCTGGGCAAGGACGGGGGGCGGCGAGTCCGGGGTGTAGGGCCGCTTGTTGTCCTGCCTGGACATAGAGGAAGAATCTGTGTCGACCGAGTTTGCGGAGGAGGACATGCGCCTAGAAGGATAATCCAAGTCTGTATACGGATCGGAGAAACTGGACAGGTGTCGTGAACGGCCGGCCGAGGGAAGATCCACTGTCTACTCACTTTGACGAAGAGACAGGGGGCGAGGGAGGGAAGCGTTGATTTCGGGGTAAGATATTTGTAGGGCTTGCCGCCGGAAACCGAAAACTGGTTTATTTAATCAAACGGAAAAAGGAAAATAATTAGCGGAGGTATATAATAAACCGACGGACCAGCAAACAGAAGAGGAAGACAGCCCAGAGAGTGAGCTCACAGAGGACGGAGCCAAGGCGCATCCTCGGGGGGTCTGGAATGACAGCTGCCATAATTGACACTTCCGTTCATTTCAAAACTTATAATATATTCAAATTACTCACTCCGAGTTGTCAAAGTAGACCCGACTGTCGCTTACGCAGAAATCGTCACGAAACGGTGACATCCTCTCCTCTTCTTGGTCGATATGCGGCTTGTGCAGAAGAGTGAAAGGGGGAGAGGCAGAGGAGGCGAGGGTGAGATACAATTCGGTACGTGGCCGAGTTCACTCTCAGAATTATATAAACCCGCTGGCTTCCCATCCATGCCCCGTGGGAAGATGCGAAAAGGCAGTGTCGATCACCCTCAATTTATCAACAGACTAAGATCCTCGAACCCCAACTTTGGGTAAATTCGCTGCCACGAATCGGGAAGTCTCCGAAGAATAAAATCTGCCAAAAATCTCTAATCCCTTTTTCGCAGTATTCCGGTCAATAATCTCTCGGCCTTTTCCCTCTCCTTCTCGCTAACCTGGATCCCGTCTAAAACCTTGACGCCCTTACACGCCCTCATAACCAATCCTCGGTATGCAAGTCTCCCGACGTACGCCTCGTCAGGTAAGTCTCGACGAAACTTGGCATCCAGCTCTTGCCATTGCCATGACGAGTACTTTCCGTTGTTGTTGTTCCCGCTTCCCTTTGTCCTGTATTCCCCTTGCCTTCCCCCCTGATCTCCATCTTGCTCCGACGGCTGTAATGCGCCAGGCACATCTTTGACCAATAGCGGCAGGTACCACCCCAAAGTGCACGGGTTCATCCTGTTACCATCATCAACACTCAGTTAGCCTTCGCGCCAGCACATCTGATCAACCCGGCAGAGCGGAACTCCAGTTGCGTAACCACTTCGCTGTCTGTCATCCCTTCCCGACAGGAACTCGCTCTCTCCTTCCGGAGACTTGAGCCCACGTCCTCGTCCTCGAAGGAAATGTCCGTCCCCTTTGCCCCTTGCCCAAAAATGGAATCTCGTACCTGAAATCGACCATTTCAATCTCCCCCATTCTCTGTACCATTCTGATCAACCCTTTCGTCCCCTTCACCCTCGATCCGATTATACTCAGCTTCCTCATCCGGTTCAGTCCCTCCAGCGGTCCCACGTCCTCCAAAAAGTTGTAGTTCAGGTTTAACACCCGCACGTTTGGCACCAGCGATGAGAAGTTGACCGGCAAACTCGTCAGGCGACACGCTGCCAACTCAAAGTATACCAAGTTGTAACATGCTTCCGTCATGAATTTGCAACTTAGTGGATTCCCTTAGTCGTCATCAGTTCCATCATCTCCCGAACGATCGCTATACATCCACTTACCCGAAAGATACAATCGCTTTATGTCTCTCACGTCCCGTAACGAAAGACTCCTATAACTTCGTAAATCTCCGACAGATCTGGACGAGAAAAAGGACACTCACAGTTTTCCCTTGGCCTGATTCCTCAGGCTCAGGTTCTCCAACCTCCTCATTCGCCCGCAGTGCGATATCCCCGTCAGCGCGTTATTGTCCGCATACAACGTCCGCAGGTTTGGGAAACACTCTCCGTTCAACCTTTGCAGTCTGTTGCCACTCGCTCGCAGGATTCGCAGCTTGCCCAAGCACGCCTTTCCCCCACTATCTCCGCAGTCTCTGGCTTCCACCTCCAGTTCGCTCAATCCGTTGTTGTCTGCATAACGCAAACACGTCAGTGCCTGGGAACATATCATCATAATTACCGCATCAAAGTGAAACACAGTTCAGTAGAGCCGCCACTTGATTGCCGACCAACCATCGATACGAGTGGAGCGAGCAACGAGGGCACAGAACTGTGGGGAAAGATCTCGCGTCCGCGTACCTAGATTCAAGGCAATTAATCCCCCGAGCATCTTCAAGCCCCGGATATCGTCCAGCAGGTTCTGGCTCAGGTTCAACATTTCCAGTCTTGACCTACAACATATCATCCGCCCAATGGTCCCGATCACCAAAAGTCACACGCACCATCGGAATCCAGTTAGATCCACGTTTCGAATCTGGTTCGACTGCAGACTTAGTTTCACCAAACTCTCCAGCCTTTGTAGCCCGTCGATGCTTCTTATCTTGTTTCCGTCTGCCCGGAGCTCTCGCAGGTTCCTCAGACAGTCCAGTTCTATCGAAAAGCACCCATCGTAAATCACCTGTCAAATGAGGCACTGCAAAACGTCAACTCACGACGTAGGGACCCTATGTCATTCCGGCTCAGGTCCAGATGCTCCAAATTCGTGAGGTGACCAAACGATGTGACGTCTGTCAACCTTGTTTCCCCACAAACCGCTCGCATGTCAGTCCAAATCCATGCATGACGGCTGATCGACCCACATGTTTGACGCAACGGACAGCGTCCTCACCATGCCTGGGATCCCGCTGAGCCAAGACAAGTGATTGTCGTTCCTACACCGTCGATCAGCGTCTTATCTCACCCAGCTATGTCAAAACTTTACAGAGACAGACAGTCCAGCAGAGGTAGAAATTCTTTCAGCCGTGCGACGCTTTCGATCGACTTTTTGGATAGGTCGATCGATTTCAGAGACTCCCAATGAGGTTCAAACGGCTGAATATCTGTTATCACCTGGACCAGCCGATCGTGCGCCACACCAAATGAACATTCTGTCAAGAACGTCGCGTTCGAATTGGAGCTTGCTCTGTGTGTTTGTGACCGAGGTAAATTTCCCCGGGAGGGGTCCCCTCCACTGGAACGGCCCAAAGGCACAGAACGTCTTGCAGAGAGTGGTTGGATTTCATCCGTCATCGGACGTGTGCTGCTGCTGCTTGCCTTTGAAGGGGACTCGTCCTCGTCTGGTAAACATAAGGTGAGATAATATGCAATGAGCGGAGGCCTGAACCTACAGTCATCTTGTAGATCATCTAACATCCCCGCTATACGTTTGGATCGGACAGACGGTTCGAACAAATTCCCTGTACCGCTCTTCCCCAAATTCTCATTCCCTGACTCAGAGTCGGACACTTCCGCAACCTTCCCGTTGAGCCCACGAATCGGTCCATCGCGTTTACCATCCGAAAAACTGACTGATCGTCGGTGCTTTAGACCCCCAGGTGTCTTGGAGCGATTTGGGTCTTTGAGCGCGGAAACTGGAGTGATGCTGTTGCTCTTCACCGTCCCATATCGCCCCGCCGAGGGGAACGGGGTCGCTCCTGTAGAAGTTATCGTACCGTATCGGAGAGGAAGCGGGGTACTGAAAACAGCGTTGGTTCGAGGTGGAGGAGCGGGAAATTCTTGTAGTGATACATCGTCCGTGATCTCTTCATGCTGCTGCCTACCGTAATCTGCGAATTCTTCCTCGAGGCTCTCGTCTGAGTCAGTGAGCGGGTCATCGACGACAACACCCGAATCTTCAGAATTTTCGTCGTCAAGCCTTGAAATACCAGTCATTACGGGGCAGATCGCAGCCGACGAATCATCGAATGAAAAAGAGTTCAAAACTGCCTCCTCAGGGTCATCGGCGTCCTCTACGATCTCCTCAATCCGACTTTCGCCTTCTTCCTCTTGCTCTGAGGGGTGAGTAGAGCCTTCATCCCTCAGGCTCTCGATGTCCCGGAAGGGGTCTTCGCTCTCTTCATCCTCTTCCCGCTCTCGAGGAGTGGTCGAAGACGCAAGCCCAGTGTCCTTGATCCACTTCATCGTTTGACGATCCAGCACCATCTGCCCAACCTTATCGGACAATGCATCAATAACATCCTCCGGCCCAATCCTTCGCATTTGCTTTGGGCCGGGATGTTTAACGAACGACCCAGCACTCCCAGAGGTCAGTGTGGTCCCCGTCGCAGTGCTGGACGACACGAAGCGGTTCAGATCTTCATTTGCACCGGATCGGGTGGAGGATGGAGGGTATGATGGGTTGTTATATTGTAAGGGAGAATGTTGTTCCTGTACCTGCTGCCGTATTGTGACGGTGTCTGTGGGTGTGGCTGGGATTATCGCGAGTGCTGGAGGCCTTGGTGCCGTTACGACTTGTGGCTGCCAGACTTCAATTGACATGTTGCTAACATCTTGAGCCAAGTCCTGAGGTGGAGTCGTGGGGAAATGCTGCCTCGTAGAACGCGGCTTTTCCCTGGGCTCCTTTTCTGGCGGAAGAACATTAGACGCAATTCGAGTCACATGAGAGACCTCGGTATCGCTGGAAAAAATCCGTCGGGTAGTCTTCATATCGCTTTTGATTTGAGCCATCAGGTCAGCTGCCTGCTGGCGATAACCGAGTGATGAGTAGATAGAACGCTTGGAATGGGCAGTGTTCGTCGCTGACGACGGGGCAGATGTCTGGATGGTAGAAGGGAGTTCAAGACGGGCTAAAAAGGGAGTAGGTGTTTATTATTTCTAGAAGGGCGGGTCACTAACTCGAAGGTGCGGGGGTGTAAGCCAAACTCTTGGCGGATTGGTCGATGATGCGACTGGGAACATCGGTTGAGATGGTTGAGAAGTCGCGTGCTTGGCGGATTTGCTCCATGAGATTTTTCGATTCACCAACATAATCTCTCCTCGAGTTTGGTCGTTCTGGAGGAACTGGAGTTGGCGGGAGTTCTTCGTCGGCGTAGTCCGTTGCGGGGCTGAGCTTGATACGCTTCGAACTTCTCATGCGACTCATACTCTCGTCCTCCGCTTCAGATATACGTGAGATGACGTGGGCGCCAATATGTGCGCTGGGGGTGGGAGTCGCATTACTGCCAGCAGAGGGAGTGTTGACGGCGATAGAGTCGACCATTGCGGATAGGTGTTCCCTGGTAAACGTATCGTATTGAAACTGGAAGAGCCGCAGACGTGGGTCCGTCGACGGTGGGTTGTTTGAAACACGAGGACGGGTTGTCGGCGTGCTTTGTGGGATTGGACTAAGGTTTGGAGTAGACTGGGGGAAGCTGAAGGTAAACTGGCCGTTCAAACTCGGCTTGCGTGGGTCAAAAACTGCAAGGTTGGGAATATCGGTTTCAATTATTTCGTTTAGGTCGTGTTCGACTGTGGAATCGTCGGGATAATGGACCTTTGAAAGCCGAGACGGGACAACGGGGACTGCCGTATGGTGAGAGGCGGATGGAAAAGGTGATTCCGTTGACCTCTTTGGTGGAGAGGGGGGCTCGAACATGCGCTCAAGAGCCATTGGACTGAAGAAATCCTTCATCTTGCTCTTTTTGTTATGGCCAGGTGTCTTCGGAAGGAGGGATACGGCAGGTGCATCCTCGCGGACGACAAATGTCCCAGGGGCCACAGGAAAACTAGCGAGAGAAGTGGTGTTCTCTGGCACAAAGGTGGAGGGGAGAGCCTCGGTCAAAGATAGATCAGATGACGTTCCACGAGACGACACAGAGTCCTGCCAGCGAACGCTGCCTGCTTCTTCGTGGTCAACCCATTCCTCGTCAAGTTCATCCGTCTGCCAGGCCGGTCGGGACATCACGTGGAGGGGACGATAGTTTGTAGTGTACAGTGATGTGGAATGTGCTGAATATGATGGACTCGGAGATGCGCAGGGGTGTGGCGGAAGTTCAAAACCTCAAACATAAGCACGTGATCGTCGCGTTAAGTTGACCCTCGTCCGCAGCCCAAGCGTTAGGGGGAAAGAGTTACCGCCGCTATCTCACTGTTATCCGCTTAAAACGGTCGCGGCATACGCAACCAGGGGGTTTGACTAGACGTAGGTGAAGGTCCTTCATGTCGTAGAAACCGCGTCGTTGGCAAATCACACCATCCAAGGCATCATGCCTCCTCGACCTTCAACTCCCCGAATGGGGTCATTCACTAGTTCCATTTCCCAAAACCAAGCACCCCTGATCTGCAGTCACATACGTTAGCGGCAGCGTCGCAGGGAGGAACGGATCCCATCCTCCGCGCGGACTTCCGTAGTAATCACTCACCCTTGTTTTCTTGTTTCACCTTTGCTGTTCCAGTATAATGTGGTTGTCCAAGGACTCATCGACCAAATCATCCACTGGTGCTAGGACAGTCCCGCCTCACTACGAGCCTACTCCCTCGTACCGAAAAGTTCGGTCCATTGGAATCAGCGGCTTGAAGTTGGTCGGACACTCCTCGTTCGCTACCTGAGCTTGGAGCAATGTAAACTCGTTGGGGACAACCAACGGGAATTGCTGGTCATCTCACTATGGAATATGACGATTCCTCAATTCCCCCTGCCGCACACCACAACATCAGAACCCTTAAGATCGGGGGGGGGAGCTATCCACTTCAGCCTTCGGGGGCTCTTCGATTCAAAGGTACTTTTCGAACTTCACGCTACGGCAACCTCCACCTCGAGGGTCAAGCCGTTCCCTCCAAGATTATTTCCGTTCATCTGCATGTTTCCGCGTCTCGAACACTTAACCATTGAACGTTCAACGTTCAACGTTCGCGCTCCGAAGAAGAAACTTTCTCTGCGCGATCGAGAGATGATGCATGATGCATGAGGTGTCGTCGCTTTGTGTTTCCCATCACTTAAGATTCACCGGAAGGTTATGCCTCGATACGTGTTACGGCTTATGCTTCCTCCAATTTCTTCGCCTCCTAAAACTCTCGTTGAAGTTCGTTAAAATTGCAATCGTTGATTGACGTAGGTCAATACCCGGAAGTCTTCTCGTAGCGTCCCGTGCAGAGACACTACAAAGATGGGTATTTGTGCTTGTACTCGACTTGCTTAGGTTTAGATCAATCGATGTCTCACCGCTTGCAAGTACCTCTGCAAGATCAGTTGGAGTATATCGTACGTTCATGGATCCATGGCGATTTCGGGACCCGTCAGGATAGCATTTCTGCCTCAGCACAATAAATTAGTACCGAAAAAAAGAGGGGAAAAGAGGGAAAAAAAACACCAGACACATGATATTGGAGATAAGTAGCGGAGAGCACTATGGCGGAGAATCCAATCAATGGCTGCCACCGCCTCCGTATGACAATTTCGCAGAGGATTTTGCCGTTTTCTATGCTTCTAACAGAAGGGAGCTCAGGCCTATTCAAGTCTATGTCCCGTGCAACCTATGCCCGGAAAGAGTCCCAGAGCGACATGTTTCCGTGACTCACGTTTGGATTTACAGTGTCCTGCCGATAGATTCCATTGTCTCATCTAGCCGTAAGCACGATCATGGATAGCCAATTCGTCCCCTGCAAACGGGAGTTTCGGGATAATTATTGTCCGCAAGGGTATGAGTAATAGGACGACGGTTGGAAACCCGATCGCAGCTGCAAGGTCGTAGACGGTGAGTAATTATGGTGTGAGGTCCTGTGGGGTGAGATAGCAGATCTTTCTCGTGATCCCGTTGTCATTCAAGGTATCCAACTCCATATACCAGCTAGATGGGTGTCAACTGGATTTAATCAGAACCAGGGGGATCAACATACAACAATCCAGCAAGCACTCCCTTACGTATCAAGGAAATGACGTGCAAAAATGGGTCCATGAGTACCAAGCACAAAGCGCCCTGCGTCAGATCGCTAACTGTTGTTACACGGCGGAGACCCTCGCGAACGTCATGCCTGCAGTCTCCTCGCGTGACTTTTCCACTGCAATGTTATTCTCCCCGTCGCGTTTGCTGCTCGGAGGTTTTCCCCAGGCGACCAGTGAGGTTGTGTGGAATAAAGCTCAGGGAATAAGACAATCGGGGGTAGGAAGACCCAGAAGACTAGCAATAAGCATTGTGATTCCAAACAGGAAGAAATCGTAAGGGAAACCAAGGGGCTTCGTAAGTGGGAATTCCGACCCCTGTGCCATGAGAGACTGCAACCGCCATCAAGATGATGGATGTCTGTTAAAAGGAAGTTTACGTGCAGAAATGTTGTGGTCGGAGAAAAGGAGTACTTGTAGGGGGGGGTCCAAAGGAGAGAGCAACTCTGGCCCACTTTCCATCGAATAACGAAAATTTCACGAGCCAAGGTCAACCGCCAGTAGCGTCAGATGCACTACCAATGGCCATTGTTCAGATTAACCCTCCCAATATGCAAGGCCATAAGACGCTACGAGAGCAATGGGCATTCCATAATCCGCAGAGCCTCCCAACTAGGCGGTGAAAGCAAAGCGACCATGATAAGGTCCGGAAAGAGAAGCCAATCACGATCGTTAATGGAGCACAGGTGATTCCTACCGAGGCGCCTTCTTCTCCAGGTTCAGAGTACAAAGCAGGGAACTCTCTGGTGATTGTTTAAACACCATACTGCGAGTAAACCCAGGAAACATAGAAACCAAAGGTGTCGCATGAGAACATTGTGACGTATCTCAAAGAGTTACACCCTTAAGATTCGGAGACAAAATGAGGTCTATCATCTTCCAGGAGCATGGTTTCTACTCACGATCCAAAGGAGTGGACATCCAGTGGAATATCGCTCCCCAAGAGTACGCCCGTAACTCCTGGTATGCATAATAGTTGACCTCTAAACACCCTAGCAGCCATCGCAGAAGAAAGCAAAACCTCCGCAACGCCATACTTTCCAGCAGTCTCGATGAGGTCCAGAGAGAATGCAATCCCCAAAAGAACACTGAAAGAGGTCACGTAGAGTGTCGCTCGGGAAAAGGACCACCGTACTTGGCAAAGAAAGTGAGCGTAGTCGCTGGGACCACTCGGTAATTCCAGGGATCGGTCCAATTGCTGACATAGGAGAGGATCCAGGAGCGAATGCCACTCCAAATACCAGCCCCAACCTTCGGGGATTTGATGGCCTTTAGGGTACCTGCCTTTGATCCGGCAACAGCAGGTGGGGACCGTATCGCGACCGAGGGACTGGAGTCATCAGACGGTCCGTCGATGGATGTACTCGCCGTGTCGAGGATAAACCGCCTCCTACCGTGGGCTGGTTCATTCGGACGCGTTCAATGTTCGAGGATACCCTGCTAGGGACTACGGTGTCGCAACAGTAACGAGGCGAAGACGACTTTCCCACGACTGGCCACTAAGTTCAGGAAGGTTGGGATCGTTTGTAATGAGTGTTAGGGCTGATGATGAAAATAGGGTAACTATTGTTTACGTGGAATGCGGGCACAAGTGCCCCAATCAACCAGTAATCAACAGGTACATGAGGAAGCTACAGTGGGTTTCTCAAGTGATACCGTTCAATCAAGATATCTTGTACTCCTTCCTGTGCGGCAATTCGACCGTGGCCCCCGTACTTCGTTTCTACAAAAGCCAACTTTACTCCGTCGGGACGAACAACCTCGTTCACAACAAACGCGTCGTTCGGTGTCCTTGAAATCATAACGGCACCATCCCTAAGTTTACGGTATTCCTGGTGTTTGGCTTTGAGTGTGGTAAACTCCTCTTCGGATGTAGAGAAGGGAAGAGCATGGAACGAGGGGGGCGCCGGACCAAGAACCGACGAAATCAACTGATCAAAAACGAGGACCGCGTGCGAAATTGGGGTGTCGTCGTCATCGTGAGAATGGACGATCGTGACTGGAGACTTGACATTGGGGATGTGTTCAAGGGTCCGAAATTGTGTGTATGTGTATGCCAACAGTAGCTCTAGGAGCGTGGGTCAGCAGGAGACATTCGACACAGAACCCTGTACATACCCCATCCCCCGGGAATCAGCTTAACTGGCCGCAAAACTGGTATTCCTCCTGGAACGAAGGTTTCCATGTGGTGGGGAACGCTAGCTTGGCTGCCCATCATAACAAGGCCTCTGAGGGGTTGGCCGAATTCTTCCTCAGCTTGCTCGATACTTTGGGTCGCAATCCCGGCACCAAGACTATGCCCGATGACCAAAATATCCTCGGGTTTCGCACCCTGACCGACCAACCATTTGATGGCGGATAATGCATCGTCTATGGTACCGCGCTCGGTCGGATACCCAGTGCTCTCGGCAAATCCTCGATAATCGATTGCGAGGACATTGACTTGCATACGGGACGAGAAGGTAGAATATATCTGGACTCTCGTGGGAACAGCACGAGTAGCAGCATTTCCATGGAGGTACAAAATTGTTGGGTACGTTTTCAAGGCTGAGGGAATGAGAGATTCAACTTCAGCAACACTGGCCATCCTTGAATGTATCCTGGATCTGAAGAATGGTTCAGAGAAGGTGAACCATGAGCCGAGAGTAATATTGTCGGTACTCGTGAGCATTAGGTTCACGGTTTTGAAAGCTACGTTTGTTACTTCAGTCCAACAAGCTCACGAGCTAAGCGAGCAGAACACACGGGATAATCCGAACTCTTCAGGACGGGAGAAATTAGCACCCCATGGCAGTCTCAAGTTGTGCATAAAGATGACACTAGGTTTTCGGGCGTCAGGGCAGCTCAAACCATGGATGCTACATAGGCACATACTTGCGCTGTACCGGAGGGATGAGGAGGGAAAGGATCGCGAGAAGATACGCAATCCCGGCTGCCGTGAGTGTGTACCTGAATTACCAATCCTCCATAAATTAAGGCGTGGCCAACCACCAAAACTGTCGACGCAAACCTCAATCGTTCTGGGACGTAGGAGAGGCCGGCACGCTTTTGTGGCGAGGCTACCGTGAGCTTTTCGTCCGTGTTGATACCCATGACGTGTGAGACTGAGTTTCAAAGCACAAACGCTGATCGCCCGGGCGCCCGGCCACAGACTTGGGTGATCATGATGACTGCATCGTGCTGAAGATTCAGAATGCAAGGTGTATTGAGAAGAAAAATGGGAAACGATATATGCGGTATCCTCAAGTATTTACATTGTGCAGTCCATACGTTATGATGTTGTAGCAGGGGGCGGTCGGTATTTTACAACCCATGGGTGTTGTCGAACTTGAGTTAGGGGTAATCGCTCGGCAGGGTTCTTCCTCAACAACTGCAGTCCAGATGGAACCGTCAGAGACGTGAATGAAGAGGAAGAATAGATGGGGTTTACCCTTCGAATAAGGTCGGCTGCCTCGGGTGACGCGGAATCCGGAACGCGTAGGTCCACCTTGCAGATCCTACGATATGTTGCTACGGTAGACATAAGATGAGGTACAGGGGTTAGAACCGGAAGTTCTCACCGTGTTGACCACTAAGGTCTTCGAAGGGCGGTTTTCCGACCAAGAATTCAAAGGTCAAGACACCGAGGGCCCAATAATCGACTTTCTCAGAATGTTCCCTTCCCTCGATCATTTCGGGTGGTAGGTAGTCCAATGTACCGCACATGGTTTTCCTCCGATTCGAGGGCGCATGGACGCTCCACCCAAAGTCACCGATCTTGAGTTCACCGTTGATCCCGATGAGGAGATTTTCGGGCTTAATATCCCGGTGGATTACGTGTTTGGAGTGGAGGTAGATGAGAGCGTCGGCCATCTGGTCGACATAAACAGCACTTCGGCGTTCGGAGAAGCGGCCGTATTTCATGAGTTGTTTGTACATCTCACCTTTGCCAGCGAATTCAAGCATGAGGAAGATGCGGTTCTCGTCATGGAAGTAGCCGTAGAGACGAAGGATGTTGGGGTGTCTAAGGTTTTGTTGGATCTCAATTTCGCGTCGGATCTGTTTCTCAACCCTCGACTCTACAATCTCCTTCTTGTAGAGGCACTTGAGAGCGAGGATGTAATGGGGTTCGACCTTTGTCCGAACCATGTATACGTGCCCAAACCGGCCTTTACCTAGCGGACGGCCAATATCAAAGTCATACAGATGCCAGTCACGAGTTGGCCGTTCCCTAACAACGGTATGAGAATTGATCGCCAACTGAGACACAGACAGGAGATACTTACTCTGAATAGCTAGAGTTTACGTTGAGCAACTCCTCAGTCTCCTCTGAGGCGGGTTCGCGAGCGGCGACAGCAGCGTCATTCTCTAAGCCGCCGTCATATGAGCCAATCTCGTTGGTCAGGGGTTGTGGGAGCGGGGGACTGGAGGTGGGTTCAGGTTGGGAAGATGAGGTGGTAGAAGCAATTGTCTCGGTTGGTGATTTTGGCCTAGATTCGGAGGGTTTCACTGGCGCAACCTTTGGCTTGGCAGTTTGATTGAGGGTCGAAGAGGGTTGTTTCTTGACGGTGGTGGCGGTGCTCTTTGTAGGGACAAACTTGGGCTTCTGAGACTTGTTGAGGGACGTGGTGGAGGTAACCTTTTTCACAGGGGGAGGAATAGTAGTCGTGGGGAGTTTCTGTGGTAAACGGGTGGAAGCGGAATTGGATCTGTTATGTCCTGGTACTGGTGCAGCATACTTGGAGAGCATCTTGGAAACGTTAGTCTGGGAAGGTTGTTTGCGCAATGCCCCAGTAGTCGGTTTCGTAGACTGTTGCTTATTGAGATCCAGGGTAGACATCTGCCTGGTGACCGCTGCGACAGAGTTGGACATAGCGTAGGATGGTATCGCTCGCTGGTTGAAGGACAACGCGTAGGTGGTTCAACTCGGAGTTTCAATCTCTGACGCGCGATGGTCACATGTCTATGTTTCCCACGGCTGCTCATCCCACACGACCCAGGGATGGAGGTATGCGAGGGTTCCGGCCGTCAAGGTCGTTGTTTCTATACGTGTAGTGGACAGACCAAATCACGAAGACGGGTATCGGGAAGTATGCAAATGCGAGATCCACGCCTTTAATCTCGTTTCTCACCACCTACGTCTCAGAGTCACCTAGGGTCTACATGTATGCGTGTTAGGAATTCCCTCAACTTCCCCTGTTCTCCCAAAGACTATTTGCGCGTCATTCCTTTTTACTCACTGCTTCGAATTGACCCCAATTGGTGATAAAGTCGCTCAGTCGACGTGGCAATCAACTGAGGAAAAGAAAAGAGAAAATGTACGCTATGTTTATCTACGGGTATTACCGATCAAACGTATGAAGTACGTATTACTCTAACAATTGGGATTCGAGAATGGGCGGATTGTCGTTGGCGCGGAGTTAGAAAGTTGTTCGGAGAATTGCGGGTCGCTTCGCTTGTTCCGACTCACTCTACTTTCCGTTCAGACGCATATCCTCTTTCCAAAATCCTCCATGGTCCCAAGAACTCTCTCTGCGTCCTTGACCCGTTCGCTGAGGGCAGCCTCCAGAAACTCGGTTCGCTCTGAATGATTCCTGACGGATGCACCGAGTTTGCTAAACTTCTTCTGACAGGGACGACCACTGAGGACGTTCGCAACAGCGACCAGCCTTTCCCCCATAACCCAAACAACTACCCTTTTAAATGGCCTTACCGTCGCTACAGAGTCACACCCCCATGCTCAGACTGCTACTGTTGGTGTCTGGATAGATGCTGGTTCCCGGGCGGAGACCGATGCTACCAATGGAACCGCTCACTTTCTCGAGCACATGGCCTTCAAGGGCACCGGCCGCCGTTCGCAGCACGCTCTGGAGCTCGAGGTTGAGGACATCGGTGCTCACCTCAATGCTTACACATCTCGGGAACAGACTGTCTACTACGCCAAGAGCTTTAAGAAGGATGTTCCCAAGGCTGTCGATATCATCAGTGATATCCTCCAAAATTCCAAGCTTGACGCGTCTGCTGTCGAAAGGGAGCGGGACGTTATTCTGAGGGAGCAACAGGAGGTCGACAAGCAGTTGGAAGAGGTTGTTTTTGACCACCTCCACTCAGTTGCTTTCCAAGGTTCGTGTCGTGCTTGAAGTTCTCTTTCTCATCTGACTCGACTTCTACCAGGTCAATCTCTTGGTCGAACCATCCTTGGACCAAAGGCCAACATTCTCTCTATCAAGCGTGACGACCTCTCCAACTACATCAAGATCAACTACACTGCGGATCGCATGGTCTTGGTTGGAACCGGTGCCGTAGATCACCAGGAGCTTGTTTCTCTAGCTGAGAAGCACTTCTCTTCTCTCCCTGTTTCCCCGAATCCCATCCCTCTGGGCCGCCTTTCACACTCCAAAACTGAATTCACCGGCTCTGAGGTTCGCGTCAGGAATGACGAACTTCCTACCGCCCATATAGCCATCGCTGTGGAGGGTGTGGGTTGGAGTTCCCCTGATTACTTCCCAATGCTCGTTATGCAGTCAATATTCGGAAATTGGGACCGCTCTTTGGGATCTTCATCGCTCCTCTCCTCTCGCCTGTCTCACATCATTTCTTCCAATAACCTCGCCAATAGCTTTATGTCGTTCTCTACTTCTTATTCCGACACCGGTCTCTGGGGTATCTACCTCGTGAGCGAGAACCTCATGAACCTCGATGACCTCACCCACTTCACCCTCAGGGAGTGGACGAGGATGTCAATTGCCCCCACGGAGGTGGAGGTTGAGAGGGCCAAGAGCCAGCTCAAAGCTAGCATGCTCCTGGGCTTAGATGGGACCACTGCCATTGCCGAGGATATCGGACGGCAATTAGTCACCAGCGGCAGGCGGATGACACCCAAGCAAATCGAGTTCGCCATCGATGCCGTTACCCCCGCAGAGATCCAGCGTGTTGCCCAGAAATACCTTTGGGACAAAGATGTATGTTATGCTTTGTGGTTCTTCCACTGATCCCCTACTTAACGTTCCTTTGTAGATTGCTCTCGCCGCCGTCGGTTCGGTCGACGGTCTCCTCGACTACAACCGTATCCGCACCGACATGTCTTCCATGGTTTATTAATTTGACCCTCCATACGTAGAAACCCTGTTTACGGTAGACCAGCCATTAAAATCTTCCTTCGCAATGTGAGAATCGTGATTTCCTAAGTAAACCCGGCACACTGTAGCACATTGCATAGTTCGCATCAGTTCTATGCCGATATTACTATCATACCCAGCAGTTTATGGTGATCGGATGCGGAAACTTCGGAGCGCGCCACGTTTCCTCCCTCTTCCTCGATGAGTGCTACCGTACCCAAAGTCACGGCAACCGTCAGGATCGCCTCAAGAGGCAGTCTACGACCTACCCGACGCGCACCGGAGATACGCAAACTCCTGAAGAGGGATGAACGCGGTTTGCCAATTCCACACGTCAAGAACCTCATCCTCCGAGACACCCACCAGTCACGGTTACAGGACCACTACTTCAACACCCTCCAGGATGACCTGATGTACATGACGTACGTGCATGAGTCCGCTCCACGCCCTCCACCACGAACAGTCCGTCTCGCCTACGATCCGGAGGACCCATACACAAAAAACCGTCACAACCCGCCCGTCGGCGGTTCACAAATCGGAAAGAAGCTCCCCCCTTCTTCCACCCCCCAAAACGTCGTCCAGCTCGAACGCATCCAGATTCACACCATGGTAAAGGAGGCATTAAACAGCAAGAGCAACCTCTTAGGCGCAATTGCGGCATTCCGCGCTATCTCGGGAGAGAACCTCCAAGGTGGCGGAATTCACACTTCGGAGGGTGTACAAATTGTCCGTGCCAAGAAGACCGTCGGAGGTTGGTCACGTACGGGAACGCCACTCGGTGTCAAGGTCGACCTGAAGGGGCCAAAGATGTACGACTTCTTGTCAACCCTCGTAGAGTTTGTTCTCCCCCGCCTGCGCGAGTTCAACGGTATTCTATTGCCCGGCTCTTCCTCAAATATGCAAACTCCCGCTGGGGTCAGTGGAGTTGTCAGCTTTGGCCTGCCACCGGAAGCCATGGGGTTGTTCCCGCAGATCGAGGTTAACCTCGATTCATACCCGAAGGGTTACGGAATGCACATACATTTCGTCACTAATGCGGAGGGACAAGGGGCACAAAACAGGGCTAGGAGTTTGCTCAGTGGGTTTGGCGTGCCATTCATTCGAAAGTAATCCTTATGGTACGTGTTTGCCATACCTCGCTGTTTCGCTTGTCCTACGCGAGTTAACCCATGTTCTTCAAGATACCCCCTCGCTTGATGTAACTATTAGAAGTATCCCGGAACCCTCTTTACGTTAATCGGGGAATTCTTGCCGCTGGCCATATGGCGGACCTACCACTGCAATAATCGACGGGTATACACCACCTGATGAAGACAACGAAAACAATACACAAAATGCGAACGAAAACACTCTGGAAGCGCGATGCAAACAACGAAATCACGTTCTCTCGACCTTCTGCCATTGGATGTCATTCAGCCGACTCCTCGACAACCGAGTGCGACTCCCACCAGTGCCACTCGATCCTGAGCCGGGCTCCAAATTGGTGTTTGCTGGTTCTTGCAGGAGGGGCCGGCCTGCATGCCGAGCCAATAGGACATTTTCTGATGCAGTCCTCCTTGCTTTCTTCTGATACCTTGGAGTCCCGACGCCGCCAGCCGTTCCCTCTCGTGAGGAGGTGGAGCTTCCCAAACCGGTAGAGACACTGGGTTTTAAGGCCGGGGCGAGGGTGGGCATGATCTCTCTTGCCAACTCCCTCACTAGGACAGCTCCATCTTCCTTGCTAAGCTTGGCGACTATTTCATAGATCCCATATCTCTCGACCAGTATCGCGCGGTTAGGATGGATATCACAGACCGCCTTGACGATCCTCAAGAGATTGAGTCGAACGAGCGCCTTGCTGTGTCCAAGACGATCGACAACACGCTTGAAAAACTGTGATTTAGCAATTCCGATGGCGATGTTGGTGGATAGGCGACAAATCTTCAAGAAGGGGTCCAATAGTCCCTCGAATGAGTTGGCTTTGGCGGAGACAAAACATTTCAGCAATGCTTCCAGGGTCTCTGGTTTCAAGAGTTGGTCTTCGACTCGGGCGGTCTCGTCTTGCAGCCTGTATGGTGTGAATGAGACCGCACGTCAAACAAAACGACGAACACTGACCAAGAATGAATTGCTTCCAGTGCGCTGACTTGGAAGTAAGGATCGCTCAAGAGCTTCACGTACATCCTTAGTCCATCGTGCTGCCATAAGAGCTTCCTGCAGCTCTTCCCAGCACTTGCGAGGTCACATAAAATTGGGAGCGCAAACTGCTTGAGAGGGGACTTCGATTCGATAACGCGCTTTAAGCTTGGAATGATGCCGGCCTGTGCAGCCTCCTCCTGCCGGGACTTATTCAACCGACAAAGGTTGTAACACGTTTGGAATATGTGATTAGAGACCTCCTGCAAATGGAATAAACGCAACGCTGAACACAGGCACGTGGAGATGCTTACCGCGCTATACGATCCAGAACTCTGTTCATCCAGAAGTCGAATCAGAATTTCCAACGCATTCGCGTTCTGCAGCACTTCAAGCAGGGTGGCGTTCATTGAAAGGTGTTTGACGGCCTTCAGCATATTCACTAGGTACTGCGGCTCCAGGAGTTCGCACGCTCGAAGCAGGCCTAGAAGGATGTCTAGGGTGGGATCGCAAGGGTTTTAACGCAATGGAATGCTTACGCCGCACGATTTTCCTCGTCCCCAAAGCATTGCGAACGTGAATATCTGATTGTGTGACTTGCGAGAATACCAGCACGATTTGAACAATTTTTTTCTTCATCTGATCCGCGACTTCACCACGGGTTGCCATCATGTTGAGCAGAGCGGACGTTAGTGGATCCAGCAACCCCTCCCGTATGAACATTCGACAGAAGTCGTTCTTGGTTGTGGGGCTTTGAAGTTCAAAGACACTACCGATGCCGTTTAGAGCATCGACGACGAGCTCGCTTTGCTCGGCATAATCCTCATCTAAAAGATCGACCAGCACCTTCAATCCCTGGCATCTAGAAGGATTCAGTCCAATGGAATGGACCTCAACTCCCAACGTACGAGATGAACATCTGCAAGGTGAGGACGGATGTGTTGCACAGGAGGCGGATGAAATTTGATGCCTCAAGTCGACATTCGGAGGGGTACTTTTTCGAAGCAAAGCCTGCGAGGTCTCGTTAGTATGGCGCCTCTATCTGTACTGAGAGTTCGGTTTACCCATCACAACCGGAATACCGCTGAGGGGAAATCAACGTATTATAACAACCAGAGAACCAGATTGACACATACCCAATCAGACAAAAACTTTCAAGAAATCCAGCGTCTTCGGTGACAAGCTAGGTAGGGTGAGGACTCTTTTGAGGTACGGATTTAGGAGGAACGGCGTACTAGATTTACAATGTGGAGAAGTTTCATGTTCACCTCTCTTGAACAGTTCCCTTCCAATACTTCCAGTATTGCAAGCATCCCATGTGAAGAAACGAGTTGCGAGAGCATTTCTGGGGCATCTGTGAGGATGACGAGCTAGGTAAAAATAACCATAAGCGAGAATTGTAGGGCCAAAAAAAAAACAGGATGGATACCAGCTGGTTACAGGCTTCCTGTAATTGGAAGTCAGGTGCAGCAGGTGTGAGTTCGTCGATCAGTTGGTTAACCGAGTTGCAGAGACGGGCATGCTTGTCTCTCTGGAGGTTGGCTTCTAAGTCATCTTCGGCGAATCCTTCGTCGATCTAAGAGAATTCAATATTATGGCAGCGACAGCAAGAGGTCGATTTGCCTAACCTCCGCAAATGGATCCTCTTCATCGGAGTGTTCGTCTCCAAGCTAAAGAGATCGTGTCAGCTCTGAAAAACGTACACGAATTCAAGATTATACCAACCCACGATTTGCTTGAAAGTCGTGTTGTAAGTTGAAGTGGTGGCGCCGCTGTCGTCGGATAAGCATAAGGGGTGCTGACTTGTGCCATGGACACTCACTTGAGCCACTGGGCTTAGCAAAGAACACGTCGTCGTAGTCCTCATCTTCGGTCTCTGCGTATTTGTTAAACTCCGCACTTTTGCTCGACACACGCCTGGCCTCAGATCGGCCATAAGAGTCAACGCTAGAAGATGACCGGGAATGGGAGCGGGCAGACTTGAGTACACTGGGCAGTTGAATGGGTTGAACGAGTGGACTGAGAGATTGTCGCTCAACATCGGGTAAAGGTGCTGTCATAGGGCCAGGACTGAGATGAGTGATCCCGATTGTCTTGATGTCGTCCGGGTGGAAGAGACCTCTTCGTGAAGGGTTCTTGTTCTACGCCACGGTAAGCTGTGGACACAATAAAGGAAGATCAAAAAGGTCGTACTCGAAAGTCTGCAACTTTCCCAAGCAATTGCTCGTCGTCTTCATCGACCGCCAGGTCTGAGTAATCTTCGACAATGGGGCCGATATCTGAGGAAGGAGATTTCGCAAGTGGGACGGTCACGCCAAGACCAGAGGGACTGCGTGCAGGTCGTATGGTCCGCGCATTATCATCAGCCTCCTGCTTTTCCTCCTCTGTCACAGACTTGTCAAGGGCTGCATAGCCACATTAGTGAAAAAAATCTCGAGCCCTAGGCGGAACAATGTTACCTTGTAGTTTTGTCAGGGATATACCTTCTTCGAAATCGTCGTCCCAATTGTCAGTTTGTTCTTCTGGTGGCTGAAGCACAAGATGAAGAGGCATCGGTTCACGAATCTGAGTAGAAATCAGAGGTTTCGTGTTCGGGTTGGACAGCGTACCGGCTTTCCATGCATTAAGCATGGAAAGAGTCGGCTGGGAACCGCCAGAGGTCGACGACGGTAGAGCGTTGATGGACCCTGTTGGAAAAACCGATTCGGTTGGGGAATGCGGAGAGGGAGGCCGATAGTGTGATCCTGGGCGAGTTCGTACGGGATGTTTTGAAGGCCGCGAAGGAGCTAGAACAGAATTAAGAACGCCCGCTGGACATCTAAAAGCACGTACACCTTAATGCTTCATTCCACTCTTGAACTTTCAGCACCGCATCGTCGAAGTTATAGTTGCTACGTGGCCTCCTACCGTCGGTAGTAGACGGTGTTCCTTGTTGCGCTTCGAGTTGTTTCCTCGCCTGGACCATCCATGGGTGTCGAAGGAGCTTCTTCGCGGAAATACGTAAATTTGCATCCTTCTGAAAGCAATGGTAAAGGAAGTCCTTCACGATCGGTGAGGCACCCTCTGGTATTGGAGGGCAGTCGTCCTGCACTATCCGAAAGAGGGCAGGCATTGGATTCAGAAAGTGGTATGGTGGTTTCCCCTCGAGTAATTCAATTACCACACAACCTACACTCCTACATGGACGTCATTACCCAGTTTTCATCCAAGAAGTTGTTGACATACCAGATATCAGAGGCCGTTGTAGCACCAGATTGTTCGATAACTTCAGGGGCCACTGTAGGTGATTTGAGTGGTGTGCCGAAGAATCAAAATCCAGGGACGTACTCCAGTACGGGCTGCCGACGACGGCATCATCGCGGGCTGCGGTTGTAGTGTTTGCGGCAACTCCAAAATCGGCGAGCTTAACACAGCCGTCCTTGTTTGTTAAGATATTTGCACCCTTGATATCTCGATGTATTACACCCTGGTCGTGGAGATACACCAATCCTTCGAGGACCTGGCATATATACACGGCTACTAGATTCTCTGGAAACTTTCCAAACCGTTTGCAGATGGCGTGTAGGGATCCATTCTCACAGAATCTGCAGGGTTGAATTTACGGGGAGACTGAGAGCATAAAACATGACACACTCTAGGATGATGTACAGGAATTCTCGTGTCTTGAAGAATCCTTTGTACTTGACGATATTCGGATGCTGACTCTGGGTCAGCAGGTGAAGCGAACTTGATATAGACACACACATTCAGATTCTTAAGCAGGTCAATCTCTGACTGAGGGAGAGGCGTGTGAGTGAGCGGTCGGGACGACGATTCAAGAAGGGTCATCTACCATAATTTGGGATATCTCACCCTTCGGTATATTGGCTAACGTAATCTCCTTTACGGCCACAGTCTCCCCCGTGGCCCAATTGAGGGCACCTTGACGCAAGTGAGGATACCGTGGATAGCACGGAGAAGCTGAGAGAACGCACGATAAACCTGACCGAATGCGCCTTTCCCGAGACAATCACCGAGTTGCTGAGACAGCCACCATGAGCGAAATTACAAACAAACGGTGTTTGCAACCCTACATAGTCATTTAACAGCTTTGGAGCGCCGTTTCCAGAACTTGAGGATATATTTGCACCGGGCGATGGCGATGGCATGCAGATTGATATGCGGGGAGGGGTATATCGTCGACGTGGGACTCTTCAAGAACAAGGAAAAAGAAAGAGGGTATGTTTGGACGTGAGGATTGCTGTCTTAGTGGCTTCCACTTTAACTGTCTCGTTTATCCACGGCACGATCGTGGCGGAGGGACTTCGTCTACCGGATAAACGTGATCACGGCCAACATTGCAATCGTGGCTGCGAATATGAAATCCTCCATTCCGTGTTCCAAAATCCAAGAAACAAAGGCTAATTACGGCATCCAATGGAAATAGTGAATAAGTATGTGAGTCCATGTGCGATACAAGTACACGATGTTTCCCTTGCCATGGTATCAGTGTGGATAGTAAAGATCAGTAAACGAATGACGTTAGTCACTCGCCCAGAGCAGAAGTCAACACAATCAGCGGTGACACACGTCAGGAGCACATCAGATGAAGTGGAACAATAAGATGCGAGAGATGCGAGAGAGGGAGCTGAAGTTAGGCCCGGTAAATAATGATGTCCACACGAAAATAACCCCGAAAAAGAAAACGAATTAAAAGTCATCGGTAAATCATTAATCAAGCATGATTAAATCCCTTTTCAAGTGTAGTTGAAGGGGGCAGGAGCGGGTCCTCGGCCGTATGATCAAAGGAATTCTGTACCCTAGAGTGCCGAGACACCCCAGCCGTTGGTGGTCCACTTGGTGATGCACGCGTCCCAAAAGAGGCTGGTTGTGGAGAGTCATCCCCCCTGTTTGACGAACTGCGACGATTATGAGCTCCCACTCCAACCATTGAATCTCTCGTTCCGAACTCCTCGCCCCAACCTGGACCCGCATCTTCCTTGAGCGGAGTTTCAACAGCGAGGGAATAGGAATCGCTCCACCCAACCGACGAACGAGATTGAGAAGCGAGGAGGGGTTCAGACGAGTTGGATCCGCTAGGAATCCGGAAGTGCGCGCTAGACTGGTCGCTTCTTCGACGACTCGATCCCTCCGTCCTGAGTGGTCCTGGTGAAGGCGGAGGAAAGGCCGTTAGTCCGAGCCTTTGTGACAACCTGACTTCGTCTGGTTCCCCGATTCCCATTCCCACCATTGTGGCTTGGTCTGGGAACGATGAAAATGAGTATGAAGCCGTGGAATTCCTCCCCTTTCTTTCCTTTCCGGGTCTGCCAAAGTAAACCAACCCAAACTCGTCGACCAGCATTTCCTCGCCGTGGTCCTGATCTTCTAGTTCAACCTTGGTCCGTAAGCTGTCTACCGTGGAGATCGAATGGGCACCCTTCCGTGACATGTATTCATCTAGCTCGAGGTCTCGCAACTGAGCTGCGGTGAGACCACTGAGATCCGCTGCTCCAGACTGCACGCGATCAAGCGGAACATCGTTGGGTAAGTCAGACGGGTTCCTGGTATCCGAACCGCTGTTAGCATCGAGCTGTCTGACTTTCTCCAGGGACTTAATCCACTTCCTCCGTTGCCACCAGAACCTAACTGCAAACAGCAAAAGAGTAAGGGCGAATGCGCCGACTAGCGCCGAAAGGACCTTCAGCCCGATTGATAATCCGTGGTTTGATACACCGGTCGATGCAGGGTGTTTCGGTCCATTATCAAGGGGATCCGCAGATGACAGTGGTTGTCCGAGTACCCTGACGGTGCGGAATTCATCCATGGCGACATCAGGATCCGTGAGGCTTTTAAGCCCAAGTCTTGGACGAATCTGGAATGTCTGGTGGTTCTTTGCCGCCTCTGTGTCGAAAGACCCGTTTGCAAGAGGAATGTCGTGGGCGAGGACTGTGTATACATTCCGGAGGAACGGAACACCAAGAATCATATCACCGAGGCGGACCGAGTACAAAAGTTCGTCCGCAGCTTGGATCGTGCCAGTACACATCTGTGAGGACCGATCTTGGCCAGTTGTGAGGTCTAGCGGATGGAGGGGGATATCCATCCCATTTACTGAGATCGTCATGTTGAGGGGGGTTTTGCATGGGACGTAGTCTGAAAACCTATTGTTATTCTTCCGGTAGATGGGAGGAAGCCCATTCACCCACAGTTTCTATCGTGAGCGGGATGGATGTCCAGTGCCCCATAAATACCGTTCGCAATGGCAGATGTCGTAAGGATCACGGGTACTCCAGTGTCCAGGACAGCAGTTGGAAAAGCTGAGCCGCTGCTTGACGGACCGGTATTGACCTCTTTCCGCACTCCGTCTACGTAGACCGTTATCGCTGTCACGCTGATTTTCCAAAACGTTGCACCGTTGCCGTCGGAAACAATGTTGGAATAGTGGACTTTACTCGGATCGGGGACGTAATCAACGGGATGTCTGCCAATACCCAATAGCGATGGAATCTTGGTAGAACCAGGCCGTTCCAGGAGGAAGGAAATAAAACGCGAAGCTGGAGCGTCGTCCATCCCGAAGAGGTTCGACGCCCATGTAGCGCCATCCGCACCGATGGGGTCCCCTGCAGGGAGTCTGGAAGTTATGACCGAATTTGGAGGCAATGCAAGTCCAAGAATGCCGCTAAACGCATCTAGTGGCTCATCCTTGACTTCACTTGCAGCAGCTAAGGAGTCAATGATGAGGGCACTGTAGGGTGGCCAAGTAAGATTGGGCATACCGAGTGCTTGATGCTCGATAGTGTAACCACCGACACTGACCTTGTCCCAGACAATTGGCCCAGCCGCTCTGCCAGCGATGTAATTAATCTCGAAAGGCTGTCCTGTGGCAAGGGACCCAGAGGGGTTGTAAAGGCGACCGCCCGCACCGCCACAGGTTGTACACGACGTCGAAGCTACCCACTGGATCCACGTCAAACTGACGCGGTGAAAGAAAAAAACTTGGGAAAGACGGACCAAGTCTGACGACCCCGTGTCAAGTTGGAGGGGAAATTGTTGGTTGTTCTCACCAAGTGCGACATTGAGTACATAGGTGCTGGAGATTAAATTAGCCAGGCACGTAGATCTCACGGTTTGATGGAGAGTTCGGCAAAGAAGAGGACGCGGGTTCTTGTGGGGAGGGGACTCACGGTGAGCCAGACTTGGTGTAGGCGAACTGGAGGGGAACAACGACTCCATCCGCACCGCCAGGACCTTCCATTGAAGGCATTCTCCTTGCTGATGGTGTCTCTCCGTGGCGTAAATCCAGGCGCCGTGTCCAGCCACGCGTCCGAGCGGGCATCTCGAGGCAGTGAGGGAGGAAAGGGAAAGAAGATAGTTGTGCGGTGCTGACACTGGCAATGCCGGTCAAGATGAGGGGGAGGAGTAAGAAAGGTACGCGAGATCGACGGACGGGGAGGTTGTTAGTTTTGAATGGGCTTGACTTGTAAGTATTGGGAGGACGAATCCTCCGCCTGCGCTGGTCTCACCCTTCCCTCGGAGTTTGTAGCCTTTTGTAGTGGCGGTAACAAATGAGTTATAGACGAGACTACAAACCATAACATGTGGTAATAAATGACATAAGCGCTCCCCCTAACACCCTCCTAACGTCGATCGCGTATGGCAGTGAGCCGTGACCTAGGACGTGACCGCGTGACAGAACCGCCCTTTACAAGGAGGCCGTCAACAGCGACGACGACTCAGACCACAACCACCAACAATGGCCGAGATCAGAAGAAAACTCGTCATCGTAGGAGACGGTGCCTGCGGAAAGGTATACGCTCTCAACCATTCTTTGACCGCATCTCATTCTCTTGTCTCCTCTAGACCTGTTTGTTGATAGTCTTTTCGAAAGGAACATTCCCAGAGGTCTGTATCGACGTTTTCCCCCAACTTTCCGAGCTTGACGATCCCATGCTCAACCAGGTTTACGTCCCAACCGTATTTGAGAACTATGTTGCGGATGTAGACGTCGATGGAAAACACGTTGAACTCGCATTGTGGGATACCGCTGGCCAGGAAGACTATGACCGCCTTCGCCCACTCAGCTACCCAGATTCTCACGTGATCCTCATCTGTTTCGCCGTCGACTCACCAGATTCTCTGGACAACGTTCAGGAAAAGGTTCGTTTGCACAGCCCTGTTATCGTTGTTTTGTGACTCAACTTGCCCTCAGTGGATCTCCGAAGTTCACCACTTTTGCAGCGGTCTACCCGTCCTCCTCGTCGGCTGTAAGAAGGATCTCAGGCGTGATCCTCGAGTCATCGAAGAACTTAGGAGGACCAACCAACGACCGGTCACTCCTGAAGAGGTCCGTAACACCCATAGTTTTTGATGATCGATCACTCATGTGCGGTTAGGGTATGGCGGTGGCTCAAAAAATCGGCGCCAGAAACTATTTGGAGTGCTCAGCACGGACCGGTGAGGGGGTCAGGGAAGTCTTCCAGCACGCTACTCGTGCGGCCCTCTTGACCCGAACTAAGAAGAAGTCCCACCACGGTTGCCTCGTTATCTAACTCACCGAGGGCGTCAGTGCCTGATAGTCATTGCGAGACTTACCTCATACCCTCCCTCTTTCTTCTCTCTCATGTCATTCTTACGTTCCGCCAGGAGCACTGTCCCCTATTGCCTTGCCGTCTGTGTACTCCTTATTACACGAGCCTCCATGTCTCAGCTCCAGTACTTGTCATTCATAATACATCCTGCCGTGTTTCTACCTCAGCCTTTGTGCCCGTATGTCTGCTTCCTCAGTTTCATCAAACCCTGTTCAACGTCGATGTTATCTGTGCAAATCTTGATGATACGAGTCACTACGACTCGTCAGTCAGCCTGAGACGTCCAACTCTGGGCCATGATCGAAGGGGGAATGAAACAGCGCTTACGACCTCCAAGTCGCCAATTCACCATAGATAGCGACGTGGGGGTTTCCAGCACTGGTTCACCGTCGACCACCATGATGCAGCCAGCAGGTTCACCTCGAGCAGAGGTTTTCAACGATCCCAATGGTTCTACCACTCCATCGTCGTATGTTCGTTTTATTTGCCTCACAAGGACGAGCAACCGAGTAGTGGCTTTATTCGCAGGAAAATCGCCGTTAAGGGGGATCTGTGGGGCATAATCGAGAAGACCACTCACAACTTTCATCTCCCCGTATTCCGCGTTCCCCCAGAAGTGCTCGAAGCTATCTTCCTTCGACTTTTGCAGGTCATCAGGGCCTCCAGTCCTCACGGTACTGCGGAACCCGGATCGTTCAATTTCCTGTTTGTGTGTCGCCACTGGTATGAGGTCGCTATCAATGCCCAGAACCTGTGGTGCTATTGGGATAGCAAGACTGAACGTTGGTCGACCTTCCTCGACCGTTCCAAACGAGCTCCTCTCCACCTCCGCTTCTTTTCTAACGTCGCACAGGACTGGGGTAAAAAACCCGCCGAGGCCGCAGCGGAGATGTTCCAGAGCCTCGAGGTCCAGAGTCGTTTCATCGACGTGGACTTCCACGGAGCGAGGCTCTTTGTGGATATGTACCTCGGGTTGTCCAAGAACTGGTCCCGCCCGGAATACCCCTCCCCTCTGAAATCCTTCCGCTTGAGGACAGCCGACGGTCATATCGTCTCTCGCGGCATGTCGCATACTCCCATCGTCGTCCCCAGCCACTACTGGCTGAAGCTCTTCCCTGAGCTCGATGAACTTGAGCTCCGGGATTGTAGATGCGATTGGGACGCTCCGATCTTTTTTACATCCTCCCTCAGGCGTCTTGCAATCGTGTGCAGAGATCCTTTCTCCAACCCCAAGATGTTACAGATCGAGTCCATGATCTATCACAACCGTGCCTTGGACCACCTCGAGCTCAGCGCACCCACGGGTTGTCAGCCATCCCAAACGTTGAGCCCCTCTCTTCCGTTCCTCCGCACTCTTGGAGTGTCCGGGATGCTCCCCGATGCCATCAAGCTCTTGCAATATCTCAATTCCCCCAGGACACTCGAGCGCCTCGACCTCGTCCTGATAACCGATGTGTTCGGAGAGCTCGACTTCGGAGGACCGTTCCTTCGAGGATTTCACGCCCAGAGGGCCACCATCCGTTGGGTGGACGTCGAGTTGAAGAACTCCTCCATTGTCGTCAGGAGTTTCAACTCCCTAGACAACGCTACCGAACCTTTCTCCGTCATTGAAATCGTTCAAGGGCGCAGTCCACAACCGCCAGGGACAAGGCTTTGGCAGAAGCTGAACATTTACGCCGTGTGTAGTGCGGCCCTCCCACTGGAAAGTGTCGAGAAACTTTCCGTTCGGGGCGAAGGCCAATACAAAGCCGGGTGGTCGCGGAATGTGATCAAGCTCTTCGAGGTCCTCTCCCCTACCTTGAGGGAGATCGAGGCTTTCGGCAAGCATATATCCAGTGGCATCGTAGAGGCGCTCACGGTACTTCCCGCTTGGGATACTCGTAGTTCCGGGTTTAGCCCTGCAAGGTCCCAACTACCTAACTTGAAGTCCCTTAGACTGGTTGGCGTGGACCTAGAAGGGCATATGGAAGACGCGGCCGTTCCTTTCCACCGTTTGCTAAGGCATTGCATCGAGAACCGTCGGGATGCAGGGCCTAGGTTCGGCGTTAGGAGGTTGAAGAGGTTGGAAATTTACCATCGCGGGTCGTACAACTTGGATGATAAGTGTAAGTTCACTATGTCCTTGACCCGGAGAAAAGAGTTCATTTGACACCCACTTTCAGCGCTAGTCACGATTGACCTGCAGGCCATTCAAGAGCTTGTCGACGAACTATATACAGGGGACTCCGCTGCTTACCAGATCGGCGCCAGTCTGTAGATCTGATGTACCACGAATCCACATTATCCCATGCGGTAAGTCACCACCCTCTCTGGGTTGTTGGCGAGATTATCCTCTCACGCTCGACGATAGGTATTGCAGTATTTCGAAGCCTCCGAGTTTCCCTTTGAGTTCGTGTGCATGACTTTACGGTTGTTACGTTGATTCTATGTGGCGTAAGAAGTTTCCTTAACCTTGTAAAATACATACATACCTACAGTGAACAACAGCCTTTACATTGCTCTCCGAGTGCCCAAGCTTGTGTGAAAGTCTCCTGTCACACACGGTTGAAAACATATGGTGTTACATTATTGACGCAAAGATGTGTTATACAACTTGATGTTTGGTTTAACGCCCAACTCGACCTCTCTTTTTCGTCAGCCGTTCAACTCTGCTCAACAAAATTGGGAATGTGGGGGTAAAGAACTCCGATGTTTCTTGTGCGACGTTAAATAAAGCCCTTTCTTGGGGAATCGATGCAATCGTTTAGGACTTGTGTTTGAACATTATCCTTGACAAGTTGTACGCGGTAGAGATGAGCGTGACATGGCTACCATCGGGTCGGAATTAAAACCAACGTCCACGGCAGAGGGAGGCGGACTCACGTGAAACCCTGAACAGCATTTCCCAGTCCCTCACCTGAGGTCGAGATCTCCTCCGTGCACAAGCCAACGTGGTTTAAGTATTGCAAGAAATCCTCGAACATCGTCACGGCCTTTGCGAGCATCGATTTGTCGTACTCTCCAGCGCGTGTCAATGCTTCGATGGTCCTGTAACCAAGTGTCGGTTGATGAGGAAGATGGAACTGGGGGTGTGGAGAACAAGTGTCACACGTACCACAGGGTACATAAGCAGAACGTCCCCTCCTCACCTCCAACACCGTCGTCGGCCTTGTTGACATCGTATCGATATACGAGGTTCTAGAATAGGCGCACTGTGAGCCACTGAAGTTTAATCAAAACATTGGAAGGGATTTACGTTCGACGTCAAACCCCCCCTTTCCGGGCTCTTCAGCACTGCCCTGAGGGTGCTCAAGAACCTCGGATCAGATGGATTCATGAAAAACACGAGCGGCATGATCATGACGCTCGAGTCCAGCACATCTGTTTCCTCATACGACTGCCCAAATATCTTCAAATCCTTGTTCCATGCCTTGTGCATAATCTGTTCATATAGTTCATCCCTCGCCGTGATCCACTCGTTCCTGCGCGGACAGGGGAGGGAACGCTTGTCCGCGAGTCGTAGGCCTACATGGCAGAAGAACGAGTAAGCGGTAAGTTGGGTCGGAAACGGCATAAGTGGCAGACCTCGGTCAAGGGCAACCCTGAACGCGATTGGTAGTGGGATTGATCGTAAGTTCCCACCGATAACTCTGTGTATACTCGGGTTGAACGAACCATAGCATGATCTGAAAGGTAGGTGAATTTAGCCCCGAAGCTGATTCGGCGTTTGCTACTTACCTTTGAATACTGCAGCCCGAGGAAATCCATTGAATCAAACTGCATTTAATCGCCAGCAGATGGGGAGAAGGCAGAGAAGATACTGACGGTGAAGTGTCTGTGTTTGTTTCGAACCTCCCTAAAACACCCGGGGGGAAATCAGTGCGAGGTCCGCTCAATTAAAATTCGACATTGAAGAGCGGTGTTCGACGTAAATACTCACCAAATGGACCTGTAGATGGGGCAGGCGTCAGCAACCATACATCATAACATTGTGGAGAACTCACAAGTCTGGTTCATTGCAAATCTTCACGACGTCTAAAATGCGTTTGTAAGGAAAGCGAAGGGGCAGCCGCCAAGGAATAAACTTACAATCCACCCTGGGCTAGGAGTCAGGATCAAGCGATGGAGAAAATTTCGACATCACTTACAGTTCTCGTACCGCCACCCTATGAATAAGGATCATTGAGAACAGGAATGAACGCTCTACATCAAACTCGGAACACCGGAAGGGCTATGCCTCCTTACCATGTATCATAGGACTAACAGAGGGGCTATAAGCGGTGCTGACCAAAGCGGCACAAGGGCATGAACCGACGTACTAAGGGCCTTCCAAACTTCTGGCTCAGATATATACAGTCCATCCTGAGGACAGAGTGAGGCGTGAGCGAATCAGAACTGATTAAAATATCAACGGGTGCAATCCGAAGGAGACTGCTGGACGCACTTACAAGGTTCCCCAAAGATGACATTTACAATTCGCCATAGATGTCCTGAGGTGATCGATAGAAGAGACCGTCAGCACATAGCTAGGTCACTGGGCTAGACAAAGGAGAAGGGGGGCCGAACGGAAAGACGTGCTCAGGGACAGGCAAGAAAGAAAGTTCACCAATTGGATGTGATCGATTGCGCCGTTGCCGATCCTACGGGTATCACGGTTAGCATCGATGTATCCGTTGAATTCGGGGGAAACGGCAACCGAGAAAAGCTCTCACGTTCACAGATGTATGCATCGCAACGTAAAAGGCACAAGAAGCGACTAACCTGACTGGTTTCGAACCTTTGTGACCGTCTAAGTGAAGCAACTCTTCCTCCGGGAAGATCTTCTCGCCTGAAGCCCAGATTGGGTTTCAAACCGCAAGGATTTGTGGAGTGACTAACCGTGGATAGTGTACATGATCTGGAGCGAACCGTCGGGATTCTTATGCTTGAGGCGTTCAAAGATAAAGTCCATATAGGCTGCGATCGCTTTAGTTAGGTGTGCTAGCATGCGAGGGAAAACGAGTACCGTTCGCTTCGTAGGTATAACCCAACCGGATAAGGGCATAAAGGGTGAACGAGGAATCCCGGATCCAAGATGCTCGGTAATCCCAGTTTCTTTCGCCGCCGATGAACTCTGGGAGGGAGAACGTAGGACTAGCCACGACGGCGCCTGTAGGTTCGTAAATGAGCAGCTTTAAAGCCAAAGCGCTCCTATTAACGGCTTCCTTCCACGATCCCGTGTAGGTGGACCTGCGAATCCAATTTACCCAGTATTGGTTTGTAGTCTGGATGAAGAGTTGGAGTGTAAGAATTATACTTGTGCGGACTGCGCTCACGGTGAAAAGTTGAGAAAGAAGTTCGGCAGTGAGCAAAGGGTCATCAGCGGCCCTGAATTTGGAGGCCCCAGACACGAGACTTTTATAGTCAATTCCCAACTCCTCGGCAATTTTTGGACTAGGCATAACTTTCTGGAGAACCTCGTCCCTCTCTGGGTTGGGGGTCCGGAATTCGAGATCTCGTTTTACTTGGGAAGGGGAGAGGTATCTGAGGACAAAAGTGACGACTTGGCCTTCGACGAGGTTAAGGTCAACGGACGCAGAAAGACCCAGATGGCCCTTCTTGGTCAAGTCCAAGAGTTGTATGTCGACCTCAGGAACGGGAACACAGTCAGTGACGCTCTCAGAGATATATCTGAAGTCGAGGGATAGGTTCTCAGAGACGAAAAGAACCTTGTTGTGAGGTGAGGTATCATCGAGACAACTGGGAACGGAACGGTCTGGAATGATATGGGTGTCGTGTTTATCGCGGGCGTAGTTGAATGCGGGTGCGACTTCGACTCTGAGGGGGAAGACACCTCGGATTACCTGAACGGGAGAGATCGTGATCGGGAAAGCGAACCTGCGGGGTGCGGGGAAATAGAGATAAACTGACCTCAACCCTGCGGATTAGCCAGTGTAAGAGAGGACGACCAGGGTCGTTGGAAGTTTGGCGCGGAAGAAAATCTGCAACTTGGACCACACCGTTTTCGTTGAGAAATTTGGTTTGGAGGATCTGAACGGATATAGATTAGATCTGATGGGGTCGGGAGAGCGGAAGGGAACGGACGTTCGAGGAGGGGAGGTAGCTTTGCCTGGTTGAAAAGTTTACAGCAGGGGTGACAGAGAAGTGACCACCCTTATCCTTGTCGAGGATGCGAGCAAAGATGGAGGGGGAGTCGAAATCGGGAACGCAATAGGACTCGACTGGACAGATGGGTGGATGAGAGCTAGACGGTATCGAAACTCTGTGGGAGGGAACGTACCGGAACCATCCACGCTGACCTAGGAGGGGAGTATTAGGGGTCAAGTAGCGAGAGAGAGGAGGGAAAGCCACTGTTGCTCACCAGTGCGGCTGTTCTCAGGTTTCCGATGCTGTGGGCCGGGGATGTCGGTGGAAATGGACAGGGAAGGGAAAAGTGTGGGAGACTTACAGACCGTGGTCAGAGATTGCGGTGTAACATCTTTCTTCGCCGAGCTTAACGTTCTTGTTTTGCATCTTGGACGTTGTTTCGAGAGATGTAGCTTCGCTCTTCTGCGTTTAGTGAATCAATCCCAATCCTATCGATCGCCGGTCCCAGTCATCGATGGCCGCGGGTCGGTCAGCTGGCCTGGCCTGGGACAACAAACCCCTCGGACGCTTCTTTCTTTACTTTTTATCTTTTGTAATTACACAGACGGATCGCACCCTCGCATGTTTTTTTACCTGAAACCGCGAAGTCCGAGCTGAGGCGCCGACCGCCCAGGATGACCGATGGCGTCCCGTTTTGACAGAGCTGTGCCGCCTTGAAGCAAAATATTTAAATCTTTCGATTTCTCTCATCTGCCTTCTCCACACTCCCTCCTCCTTCCCCCCCTAACGATGGTTTCACGGCTTTTCTTCCTTTCCGCAGTTGCTTTCTCCACCGTTGCCGCTCAGGGAACCGCCGAGCTCATTGCGAAACTTTTGGAAGCCCCGACCGACATTGCAAAGATCAATCTCCTCCCTGACGAGGCATACAAGTTCGATTTTGTGAACTCTCCCTCTGGAAAGACCGTCGGTGCAGGCGGTTTCAGTACATCTGCCAATGTCTTGACTATGCCCGCAACCATCGGGAACGATATCTCCATCAGTATGCAAGACTTTTGCGCCCTCTGTCCCTGCCCAGTTGACGCGTGCCCACCTCACCTTTCACAGCTGCCGGTTTCCTTGGGCCATGCGGCATGAACACCCCTCATACCCATCCGAGGTCTCCAGAATTCAATTATGTCACAAACGGCTCTCTTATCACCGGCATGATTCCGGAGAACGGTGGAAAATTCGTCTTCAACGAGGTCAAGACAAACCAGGCCACCCTCTTCCCTCAGAGTGCCATCCACTTTGAGTTCAACGACCACTGCGAGCCTGTGACCTTCATCGCGTTCTTCAAGGATTCTTTCCCAGGCGTAAAGTGAGACTTCCCTCTTATCTCCCTTGCCGACGCCACTTACCCCTCTCTTTAGCCAAGTGTCAGTGTGACCTATCATGCCCGTTTCCACATGTTCTCTATTCGACTAATCCAATTGCCTTCTTCTCATCTTAGCGCTCAACGACGTGCGTATCTCATTTCTCCCTTATCGCCCCAAATCTGAGACGCGTTGCTTACACGTTCCTTTGTCTGACAGTCTTTGGTTTGCCCGCTGATGTTGTCGCTGCTTCCCTTGGGATCGACCCATCCGAGGTCGAGAAGATTTCCCAATTGGTTGGCACCCCTTTACGTCTCGTTCTCGATCATTATCTGATCCCCTGATATAACAGATCCCTGATAACATTGCCCACGCTCTCGAGGAGTGCACCAAACGCTGTGGAATCAACCGCACCAATCAGCCCACCCTGCAGCTTCAGAAGCACGCCCCACCCGGGCCCACTTCCAACAACAACACCACCCCCACCAACACCAACACTACCACCACTAACCCAAACACCTCCAACGGCGGCAATGTGAAGGCTAACCTCGACTTTGCCGGAAACGATCAGAACAAGGGTCTCATCATTGGACTCATCGCTGCCGTTGGTGTTATGGGTCTCGGATACATTGTCCTTGCCATACTCGCCCTCCTCCGTCGCCGTAAGGGTGGAAGGGTTGCCCATGGCTATGTAAAGACCGGAGAGTCCTTTGCTCCTGGTGGGATGTACGACAGTGAGAAGTATGAATTACCAAGCGAGCACTTGAGGACCCCCTACGACCCTCCCTCGGGATCTCACTGAAAGCTCCCTTCGCCCCATGGGTGACGAAAGTCGTAGCGTAAAGGTGTATCGTTAAAAGGATGTGTTGTTGTTCTGTCGAGGTTGTCGTATACTATAGTCTACCATTGTTCGTTCTGGTTTATTCAAAGGAGTGCCGCATGGGATCCTTCCCCAGCAACGATTCACCGTCATCAACGAAGCCGTCGATTGGCATCAAATGTTTCTCCTTACAAATTCGCACCGCTCGGTCGGAGATCCTCTTGACCTAACTTGAAGCTTGGAACTTGAAAGCAACCTCGACATATACAACTGAGTGGACAGTTTCTAATTGATCATGGTGTCCAACAAGTTGTATACGGGTACAGGTGCGCAACTACTCCGCTTCTGGTATCGACGGTCCTCCAGACTCCCTCTCTTTATCCTTCCTTGTAGCCTGGACGACGTCATCGACCCGTAACAACATCCTAGCGGCCTAAGCGAGACTTGATAATCAGTCACAGACTCAAGTAAGGAATTCGAGCGGTCCACTTACCTCGATCGCTGTTTTCAGTATCTGAATCTTGACGCTAGCGGATTCATAGAGACCGTAAGATTTCATGTCGGCCACCTTTCCTGTGTCTCCATTGATACCCCATGAGTGCTCGCCGTTGGCGTGCTTGGCCTGGAATTCGGTTCACGTCAGAGATGTGCAAAGGGTGACCTCTTGAGAGGTAAGAAATCGTACCCTCAACTCTGTCAATACCCTTATGGCATTTCCGCCAGCGTTTTGAGCCAATGTTCTTGGGATGACCTCCATCGCATCCGCGACAGCCCTGAACGGCCAACCCTCAACTCCAGTAACACTTCTCGCCTTCTGTTGTAATCCGACGCTAATTGCCATCTCTGTCGCACCACCTCCTGGGGCAAGTATGGGATTGAAAATCACGTTCCTTGCGACGGACATTGCGTCCGCAAGGTTCCTGTCGATCTCGTTCAATATATCCTTCGACGGTCCTCTCAGAAGGATCGTGCACGCCTTTGGAGAGTTACACTCGTCCAGGAACGCGAAATACTCGTCTCCGATCTTCTCGATATAGAAGACTCCGCAGCCGGTTCCAACGTCTGACTCTCGGAGGTCCTCGACCCTGTTGACAATCGTAGCGCCGACTGCACGAGCAATGCGGTTGTTGTCTGACTTCCGGACGCGACGAATAGCGGAGACATTTGCCTTGTACAGGAAGTGCTGAGCGTAGTCAGAGATTCCCTTCTCGGTGATGACCAGATCCGGCTTAAACTCCACGATTTTGTCGACCACCGCCTTCACCTGCTCCTCCTCGATCTCCTGGATTCTCGACCAGTCAGTGTCCTTGGTGATCTCAATGTTCGTCTGCGATTCTCCTTTTTTGTATTCGAGGGGACAGTCGAGGAGGACGATACGTGGTGTGGTGATCCTCCGTCGCATTTTCGGGTGCGTGATATCCTTGTTGAGCATAATCCCGTTCAACACACGGCTTTGCTCGATCTCGCCGCCAGGAACCTTCTCCACTCGGGCGTAACGTTTTATGTCGACAGATTTTACTCCTGGGAGAGATGGATCCAATTCGGGGTCTTGCGCCACGGTACGGATTGCCTGTAGGGCAAGGTTACACATCAGATCTGACCAGCGTACCACGAACTTGGTGCCGATGGAAGTTTTGATGAGAGAGAGCATCTCTTCGTCGTTGTCAACGTTTATAGGGACTGATATCCGCTTAATGATTTCCAGGGACTCTTTGAGAGCCTTATTGTACGCCGATATAATCACGACGGGGTGAATGTCTCGCTCGAGTTGGGATAGTGATTGAGCGAGGATCTCTCCGGCTGCGACTAGAAGTTAGCAAGGGGATGAGAGAAACGGGGACTGGAATCGACGAACCGAGAATGATGACACTTGTTGTTCCATCTCCACACTCCTCATCCTGGGTCCTACTGAGTTCAATCATGTTCTTTGCCGCGGGGTGGGCCACGTCGATTTCTCGCAAAATCGCGTTTCCGTCATTTGTGAGCCTGGGGAAGTTTGAATTGAAGAATCGCAGAAGATATGACCACCCATGGGAAGAAAATTATAACAAGCAAAGATCAGAGGGAGGTGTTGATGAGGTTAAGGAAAGGAACACGATAAGATGGGGACTCACAAGATACCACCCATTGGGTCAAGAATCATCTTTAACATTGCCTTTGGACCCAGACACGTCCTAATCACATCTGCGACAGTCTATTCGCCGGATATCAGCCAAAACAATGGTTCCCAGAGGTAATGCCACCGACTTTTGCAGCGGTGATGTTTGAGATTTGAGCTTTTCTTCCCGATTGCCGTTCTGGCGTGGTGTCTAAGGCACAGAGATCAGCGCCGTTGTGCAGGTGGGGGGGAAGGTCTCGAACACCACTTACTCATTACAAACACAGGTGTTTGACCGGCCTGCATGTTTGATGCTTCTTTAGTAGATGGGGGAGGAGAGCTCAATGGAAAGGAAGGACAGGTGATCGGGGCCCAGGAGTAAGCCTAGGTTTGCCAAGTGGCCGAGGCGATCATCCCCCGCACTACTATATCCTCCCTCCCGTCTATCAAGCCTAGTTATCCGTTCCAAGCCAAATGACTGCAATTGATGCGGTGCATTCTTGCACAACTCGTTCGAGCCGCGGATACACTCCAAGAAATGAGATCACGGCCCTATCGATATTCTCTCGCCCTTTCTGACGCAGTCTCCTTCCGTTGCCCATACTTTACACCTGAAAAATACTTGGACCTTCCCATGTGAAAGGGTGTTACACGTTGAGCTGGTTTAGGCACGATAAAGCTAGTAAGGTTTCTGGGGTTCTACGGACAAGGGGGTCCCTTTTGGGTGCGCTTGTGCGCACGGAATAACTTTGCATACGTTGACCTTCCTACTCCAGAAGTACAGGGTCTTCCCCAAACTCAGTTTCGAACTGACCCTGTACTCCTATGAAGTTGTCGTACCAGGGTTCGGACGAAGCCAAAGGGATGATTGGGGTCATTAAATCCCATATCCGACTCGCCGGGGCGTTTCTGACATAAGCTCTGAAGATCTGAAGGCCTGACCTCGTTGCACCCGCTCGTCTTTCGGAAGCCATTTGTCCCACCCACTGTGCGAAACCTTGGCTTCCAAGTCCCCCCAGCGTGCGTTACCTTCCTGTAATGAAACCTAGGCCTCAGCACTTACAGCCCCACCGCCCATACTTGAGCTTAAGCGAGCGTGGGTGTTTTTTCCTGCACCACATGCCCCTGGAATTTTGTTCGCATATGTTATATATTATGCGACCAATCAATACTTCACGATGAGGTTCGTGTTTGTAGTCCTACAACCGCAACCTTCCAATATCCAATACTTGATTATCCACAAATCCGTGTCAAACGATCATCTCGGGCCCTAAAGAAAGGTCGTCTCAGACCCCCCTTCAAGCTATTCTGGGGGTGCCACCCCGAAAGACAGGAGATGTTGGAGTCCCGGAACGGCATAACCATGCATTTCAGACGATCTGGGAATCCCATGGGAACATCCATGTTAGCTTCGGTGCGTCCATTCCTTTCACCTAATTCGCTTAGGACAGCGAGAAAAGAACAATCTCCCTGCGAGAAGAACACTTCGAGGTATATGGGGTAATACAGGGGTCACCGACGGCTGGAAGAGAGATAGGTGTAGAAACCCTCGCGTCAACTGAGTGAGGTATTCAAGCGACGAACGTATCATGAAACTCGCACGGGACACGGGCGATGTCACCCGCACGAGATGCGTCAGAAATCATTAATCATTAATCACAGTTGACCTTCTCTCTTCTGGTGCGATTCCTTGGGTTGGAAAGTCCACTTTATGTCTTCACGTGGTGTCGAAGGAGGGAGAAAGTTTATATAACTCGAAATTTTCCATTTTTCAGGGCGCTATGGCTGAGTGGTTAAAGCGACAGACTAGAATTCCAGCGATTTGGTTGGCCGCCTTGACGGGATGTCATCTGTTCCGGTTTCCGGGCGCAGGTTCGATCCCTGCTGGCGTCGTTTTTTACGCTCTTTTTGGTCAATTAATCAACAAACATACATTCATCGTTGTCGAAGTCGATCCCCCCAATATGTTGGGCTTGGACCTGCAGCAACGGTTGATGCATCTGATGTCTTTGCGCGCACGCGTGTTACCTATCGGGGAAATTCCCTTCCAACGAGTCTTACTACGTACACTTTTGTGTGGATTTCCGGCTGCTCTACGGTCACACGCACACCCAGTTGCTCGAATCTAGGCAACTTTTAGAGTATTCAGAAACCACATGAATTATCAACTTGTGCTTATCACAAACACCGGATCCTCTGGCGCTATGTATACATTCCCGCTCCGTACACCCACCTTTCCAACTATCTCATGTAAGTTGTACAAATCTTCCACTCGGATGTTACACCCACGCAGCGCAAGACTTTCCAGCTCCGCACCTGCTTCCCTGCGATGGCGTATGCAACCGCTAAGCTGTTCGAAGAAACTCTTGTATTCGACAACTGCCGTGAAATTCACGTTGTCTAGCCAGGGTTTCTTTAGCCCAGGGAAGAGGAGCGTATCTGCCACTGTCTGATCAGGGCGCAGTCTTCGAATGTCTGTAGTTGGTTGACGGTGCCCATACGGAATAAGGGAGCAACACATCCATCGGGTGGGTGATGATCTCCTCGTACCTCTAACAGGGTAACGCTGTCGCATGGTACTATGAAGTAAACGGCGGATAGTTCGATCCTCGACGGACGGACGTGTATCGATTGCCGGAAGTTGAAGGAGAGATATGGTTTTGTGACTTCCGAATCACTGCATGCGTCGAGTTCCAACGACGCCTGCCGAGAATCGAGGCGGAACTTCCTAGCGGCGGTGCCGCGATGAGCACAGCGAGCGACGGCACAGTAGCGATCAAGGTGTGGCCGACAGGGTCGAATTGGATCGTCACCTACTTCGGGATGGGAGACACAAGGAGGAAGTTTTCTATGCGAAATAGCTTTCCTTCGATGACTAGTGTCTGGGGGAACGGTGAGTGTGGTATATGCCTCCGTTGGTCCTCTCCCAGCGTTCGGGGGCTGGTTTTTAAGTATTCTAAACCCCTGTCGTCGCCGAGTATGGAGGCGAATTCACCCATCGAGGGGGAGGTGACAGCATCGTAGGAGGTGATTGAGAGGCGCTTCAAGCTTGAAGTGTGGAACATCGCTGCCTGGTAGTCGCAATGGCAATCGCGAAGTTCGAGTTGTTGAAGTAAGGGAAATCGGCGCGATATGAATGAATCGGGGATGTTCGCCCGCTCGGTTACTTGTAAGCTGTGAGCGAGGGCGATCGCGGCGACCGATTTCACCGACGTAAGTCGAGAAGGTATGTCCACATTGCATCCGCGGAGTAAAAGCCCCAGAAGGATGCTCAAGGTACCTCAACTCTCAACGGTATGTAGAGTCTCAAGGCACTCTTGGAGGGGGGACCTTGTTGCGATATATATGGGTATGTCGCTCCGAAGTTGATAGATGTAGGTGAAGGGGGGCGAATTTAGATTGAATCAGGAAAGTAGGTCAACTTTTAACGTTGCCATCCAAAAAGGTCCAAAATCTCGCAGCGTCTATCGCAACCTGGTACCACCAGCGACAGGCAAACAAAAAGTTGAATGTTTGCTTCGGGGAGGTAGAGATATGAGCTGGGTAGCCAAGCGACTTCTTGAATATTTTGCCCAGCATCTCCGGCGGGCATAGCAAAGTGGGTGCAGATGAGTGACTTTTGGTCCCCGGGGATGCCACCAGCTGTGATCCCCCTCGATACCGCTCTCGTCGGATTCAGATCTATAGAATCTAACGAGTCACGCTCGCAGAGGCGGTAGAAAAAGCTGACCGCATTTGGGTTCTTGGCGAACGTCTCAGTAAGGATCCAACGTAAAGGATAGTCAATGTGGTAGAGCAGAGTTGGGTGGCCTTGTTCCAAGGTGATGATCACCGATCACGTCCATAGTTTTGCCACGACCCATTGCGGCATCGCAGGTGTTGCAAGTTAAGTAGACGACGGCGTCGACATTTCAATCAAAGGTACGCAGTTGATCTTGGATCCTACCGTCGAGCGTATTCAACTAGCTCAGGTCAACCTCATAAACATGAACAAGGTAGCGCTCATCACGGGAGCATCTTCAGGTACGAGTTATCGCTTGAACTGCCTACAGCTTGCCTGTATCAATGCCACGTAGGTATCGGACGCGCTACTGCAACCGCCCTGTCAAAAGCGGGTTGGGATCTCACGATCACAGCTAGAAGGCTTGATCGGTTGGAAGAAACAAGAACACAGTGCGGGAAAACCGCCAAGGTTCTCGTTCTTGCTGGAGATATCTCAGACGAGCGATTCGTGTTAGAATTATTTAAACAAACAGTCTCAACGTTCGGTAGGCATGAAATCATTCTTGATGCGAGACTTGACGCCGAGGTTTGTGGTTTGTAGGGCGGTTGGACCTGTTATTCAACGTACGGGCAGATGAGAACCGATGGTCGTCACGCTTTCCCTGACCTCGTATCTGCAGAACGCAGGGATGGGCTATCCCTCCACATTGATAGAAGATCTCCCCATTGAAGCCTTCCGAAAGGTGATGGATGTAAATGTGACTAGCGCTGTAATCTGCACTCGTGAGGCGTTCAAAGTCTTCAAGGCGCAAAACCCCCCAGGCGGTTGGTTTTTCGGTACGTTCGCGTATATTGTGTGATCTCAAAGCCACTTAGGAAGGATCATAAACAACGGATCGCTGTCCGCACATATCCCTCGTCCACACTCTTTCCCATATACCATCTCGAAACACGCTATCACTGGTTTGACAAAAACCACGGCACTGGAGGGGAGGAGTCACGGGATAACCTGCACTCAAATTGATATTGGTTAGTGACATCTCGGGTTTGGTTCAGGGGTAGCCTTATGTTCCGACAGGCAATGCCTTAACGGACATGTCATTCAGGTTGTCACAAGGAGCTCTGCAGTCAAACGGACAGACGGTTCCAGAGGCGACTTTTGACGTGGAACATGTTGCGCAGAGTATCGTGCACATTGCGAGCCTGCCCACAAATGTTACGGTGCTAGACTATAAAATCATGTGAGGCGATTTTGACCATGGTGAGGGCATAGCTGATCTGCTGGACTCTAGGGCAACGGAAATGCCGTTCGTCGGACGAGGATAAATGACATTCGCAAGAACGTACCAAAAGGCGTCGTCTGGAGGGCCACCACCAATAGAATGACGGAACGACGGTATTGTCATTTTCAGGATTAGGGGGTAAATGAGGATGCAACACTGTAAATCCCGAGAGAAAAAAGTCGCTGTGAGTGAAAGAGGAGTACCATGATGATGTAGTAGGATAGTTCGCTGGAAATGGGAAAGAATGGGAAGCGAGAAAGGAGCGTGGTATCGGGAACGAGCGTCTAACATGAGGCAGGAAACGGTGAAAACCGCAAATACAACGCTGATTGAGAATATTTACGCCCAAAGAAGGTTGCTGATAAGATGGGGTGGCCGGCATCGGTGATACTCGACATGGAGGGGACCTGAAGGGGGAACTAAACAAGGTATAGTACATCCTCAGAGGGAAGGGCATGACGAAATGTTGATGGTGAAAGAACAACATGCAGCACTGGATCTGAATAGATTAAGGAGAGTCCTTGAAAGGCCTTGTCGCCTGAGGGGTCGTTGGAAGGAGAACCGTGTACAAGAAGGTAAAGGGATGAAAAAGACAATTACATGATAACACACTTGCAGCAACCACCGCCGTGATCCTCGTCTTCCTCCACAAGGCGGTGAGTCTGGGAGGGGACGGGCTTTGCTTCGAGTGGACCTTTAGGCGTATAATGCGAAAACGGAGCAGGAGATGGAGGGGGTGAGGGACGGGGGTTGTAGCCATTCTGCTTCGTGTTTGAAATCGGTCGCTGGTCCTCGATTATGGTGGTGGTGGTGGCGGCGGGAGGGTCTTCCTTCAGGGCCTCCTCGACAACGGGATCGGTGTCAATGGCAAACTGTCTGTTACCAAACTCGCCTAACTCAATGCCATTAGGCATAGGCTCTCCGTCTCTTGGAGGTCTATACTTGGAGTAGTCGTAGCCAAACGTTCCTGGAGCCTGAAGAAACGTAGTCAATCAGATCGCACCCAAATGTCAAAGGTAGAAACGCGCACAGGTTCCGGACGCTCGGGTTGAGGCTTCCGCGGCTCGGGACTCCCATCTGTAGTTTGATATTGTCCGTCCAGACCCTTTTTGCGGGCGACGGCTGGCAAAACTACCTAACTCGTGACGGTTACTCATCACCGTAGTTTTGGTTAGGAATGTACTCGTACCTCGTCCCAATTTGACCCTGCAATTGGCTGGGTCCATGTCGGAATCGCGTGCTCCGCATTTTCAAGATCTGTCACAGGGTAAACACCGACGGAGCGTCGACTCTCCTCTCCCTTCTTGATCCTGTGGGCAGAGGGTGGAGTCTTGGGTGGAGTCTTCACCCCCTTCGCTATGCCACTCGACCTTGGTGACTTGTCTGGACCAGGACTCTTCGGCTTTCGTTTCGGGGTTTGGTTTCCCGTGGCTTTGGTCGGAGTCTGAGACCTTGCTCTTGGCGTGGGAGTGCGAGGAGGGGCCGTTGATGCCGTCGATGGAGAATCGGAACTCCCTCTGACGGGCTCAGGGGTGACCATCGATCTTGTTGTCTGAGCATCGTCGCGACTGGGTCGTTTCTGAGAAGGTGTGGGTATCCTTGAGACCATAGTGGTCTGCTGGGGTTCCGATTCAAAAGAGGCTGGAGGGGGGGATCCAGTTGTTGTATGGGAGTTGAAGTAATAATCCATATCCGATTCATGGTCATCGTCTGGTTCAGGGTCGGAGTAGGCCATGGTTGGAGGGGGGACTTCGTCGAGAACGAGATCGTCCTTCGAACGAGGCTCCTCCATGTAAAAACTTGACCTCGTATCAACACCGATACTACCTGCTCTCCGGCGTGGTGAAGCCAGTTCAGTGTGCACCCCAAATCGAGAGGCAGACCGGGAAGACAGTTGTTTCTTGGTGAAATGACCATGGCTGGCAATGTCCAACATTTCCTTGTGTCGCGCTACACGAAACTCTCCCACTCCACCGTTCCTAGACACATCACCTCGGTACCAATGTTCGAACGGTCGCTCTTCTGACTCTGAGGAGAAGCGGACACTCTCTGCATCAGTATCTGAACGTTGAGAGGGAAATGGAGGTTGCTCGTTGACCAGAGCCGAGACTTTATGTCGCGAGCCAATCGCATCCGCGGCGTAATACGTATCCTTGGACATTCGCCCGTCGATCCGGGGTGTACTATGAGTGCTCGTGGAGGCACTACCGGTTCTCGCTTTAACGGGTATACGGGAAACGCCAGAAAGTGGTGGAGGTGATGTAGAAGGAGATGGTGAGGCTACTGATCTATCCGCCGTGTCATGGTCAAAGGGAAATGGTTGAGAGAGGGTACGGGTTCTTGTGAACGTGGGCTGTGTCGGTCGGTTACTTGAATCGGAAGGTCGTGACTGGGTACTGGGACGGGGGATTGCACTAGGGCGGGGCTGATGGTGGTAATAAGTTTGTATGGTGGTATTCTGGCTGGGATTGCTGTAAGCTGATGAGTGTGGGGTGTTGTCCTCTGAGGTGATCGAAGCGGCGGACATTCGTTTAGCCAACAACTTGCTCTCCGTCTCGAGCCCTGTGCGGGGAAAGATATGTCAGCGCCCAGGCTGGCGGGTTGTGTTGCGCGAATGTAAGGATGCGTTACGAAAGAACGGAGGTAAATGAGCGTGTAGATGGCAGTCAATAAAGCGTCAATTTCCAAGCAACGCGGGGGGTAACATATAGGGGGAAAATGATGGTGTGGTTTCTAGGTGAACGCAGATAGCGGTGTGCACGTACGCTTGCGGAGTGTTGGGACAATCTTCTCGTCCCATGTCGGACCTTGGGACATCTCCATAGTCGCGGTCACGGCCATGGTGATAAACGACCAGCGAAGGGTAAAAGTACGACGGGTACGTGATAAAGCACCAGGGCTAACTGTCGAGGAAGAGAGCAAAGTGAGCAACGGCCAGGGTTAGACCCTCAATGGGCTGCTCGTCGTGGTCGACGACGTCCAACTCGATGAGGCTGATGTGACAGTGGTCACATGGTCACACGTCCCGGCTAAAACAGCTTTACCGATCCTCCGCCCTTCCAGAATGCGAGGCTATCATCCCCATGCAACTGGCACGTTGTTAGCGAGCAGCGTCCAGACTGGCCAACGTCATCTAAAGCATAACGAGCGGCTGTCTCCTGTACAATCAGCGACGCCATCGCTGACGCACTGGGCAATTCAGGTGCGAAACGCTCGCCTTAAATGTCAGGTAACGTTGAAGGTGATGTTCACTGGTTATCCCATCGGCTTCTCAAATTCAACGCTAGAGGTCTATTTGCTCTCGTCAAGGGTATTTGTGAGAATTACGCCAGGCTACGAGCTACCCGATGGCAATTGTCTACGTCAGTGGGGGTACCGAAGACACCGGGTCACTACAAACTGAAGCTGGGACGCGCCAGGGTTTATAGCAGCTAGTAACGCCGCAATTCGGGCCACTGTTTCTTGCTCCCCTCCCATCACCAGGTGAATCCCACAAGTTTGGGCGTGGTTAAGCGCCCGCAACCACTCCTCTCGTTCTCCGGAACCTGATGCGAATGGGGGCGCAGTGTCTCGACGGAGGGGTCGGTAGATACCGCCCTTTCTCCTTGGAGCTAGTCATTTCCAAGACTGCATTTATCCTTGGCCGGTTGAACCGGTCCGAACTTGCGAATACACGATCGAGTTGCTTATCCCCACCGATCAGTGTCGGGGATAGTAGCTCTTCTCATTAGCTTACAAACACATCGTAAAGTTCCGCTGGAGGTTCTCGTCCGTAGCTTCATTGCAGGCTCTTTGTTCTTGTTCGCTGACGAGTTTCATCGTTTCAACAATCAGATTCGCCTGATTCTCTACCGAATAAAAAAAAACCCGGTAGGTTCGGACGGTCAATCCGAACCATCCCAATGCTCTTCGAAGTGTCACTGTACAACATTACTCCGTACGTGTTACTTCGACGACCAACCGTAGAGCATTTGTGCGCTGAGTACCGTGGAAAGGGCCAGAGCGTTGCAAGCGTGAGAACTTTTTGATCGCCACGAGAAATCATCCACTCGACGATCGATAGCGGAGGCAAATCCTCCTACTCGTAACCGCTTCTCCCCATCCTACTGAGCGACCTGTAGGATATGCGAGGCGCCCTTCCATTAATTTGGACACATGCATCAATCAAGGGATGTCCGATCCCCAACTACCCAGAACCAAGGCCTGGTCCCTCGACTTCATACACAATGAGCTGGCTTGGGAGGGGCGTAGGCCCTATCGTAAGATACATCAACTCTCCGGCAATCCCGAATTTCACCTCTATAGGATCAGATTTTCTCTCGGTCTGTGCTGACTATCTGGTTGACCGATTTGACACACGAAGGCGAGGATCCATCGTTTTCTGAGTGGCTCTCTCTTTCTTGCGATCAGTACGGTTAGCACCTTCCACTGCACGTTCGATGACGAGCAGGACAAGAGCTCACACACAATCACCGCGTTAACCTGGGCCAGGCAAAAGCTCCAGATATATCCTCCACGTGGTCACATCTCCGGCGAAGTTCGTCATACCCCGGGGCTTGGGAAGCTTTCTCTCCTTACGGGCGCCTCTATGCACTGGTGACGATGGCCGTACCTGACCACGCCCCCCTTTAGTAACAGATAGGGGTCCAGGTGCCTTGTTCCAGCCGCCTATTCTGTACCCCCTTTGTGGCAACCTAATCGTACATGGGCGTTACCGCTATTATTGAGTAGACAAACGATTTAAAAATTCTCAGTGTAAGCTCACGGATAATCGAACCCGTCAGAGCGCCAGTAGGATTACCTCTCCTTTCTCACCTTTCCATCGTGCAAGTATCACAGGGGGATCGATGTTCGGGATTCACGAGCCGGTAGATCATAGTATTTTCGGCAACGGTTAATTCCTCCGCTTAGGTGTGAATGGTTCCCGCATCACCAGCCCCGTATACGAACGGAAAAGGAAACATTCGCTGCTCGTGCAAATGATGGTGACGGATGAATATTCTGAATCCCCATCAAATCGCCGCAACAGAAAAGTTCGTGATTTCAGTGTGCTGCGCTCCAGTTCGCCCTGAAAATCCAAATACCGGCCTTCGCACTGCCCGCTCTCGCGACACCCGGTCGGAAAACAGTTATACAAAGAGCACCCCTGAGACTGATTGCCGGGGAAGAATGTATACACTTGGTCATTGGATGGCCGTAGGTGGCGCTCAAACTACGTTGATCTGTCCCACACCCACGGATACGCAAAAGACCGGATGACGTTGGCGCGATATCATCGATGGCCATTTTTCAGTCTAGTGGTGCGGTCCGTAACCGACCAACAGGTCGGCGCTGTCTGGTAGCGTACGTGCATACGTGTACTTACGAACGCACGAAAATACACAGACGACCCCGATCAGATCACAAAGAATGGCGAGCGAGAGAATTATTTGATTGAAAGTACAGAGCAGGTGAAAGCACATCATCGGACAGGCTGTCAACGCTAAACTGCGCCCGTCCCTCGTCGTGGTCTTCGTGTTGTTTTGTATTATTATATCAAACACTAGCTCCTACTAGGTAAATAGGTATCGTATATCTAAAATGTCCCAAGAGATGGATCATAAAATGCGGCGGGAGTGGAAGCGATGCGTGATGGGATGGTGTGGATGGATGAGGAAAACACGGTCGAGAGGCAGGGTGAGATGAAGATAGAGAGGGGTTTGTTGCGGAGTGGGTTGGTGGGCTGGGTTGGTGGCTGCGTCGGCGCAGCGTCAGTGATGATGTGTGTGAACACCCGCGTCCCGATCGGACAATGGTGTTCAGAAGAGAACAGCGCCGTTGGAAGAAGCGGCACTGCGAATGTTTTCTTGGCCGTCAGTGGGCTTCTGTGGTTTGCTCTGGACGGGCTTGGAGTTCATGTTGACTGTTTATAGAGGAGTAGAGGTGGTAGAGGTCTGTTGTGGCAGCGAGCTGCGGTGGATTGTGATAGTAGTGGCGAGGTTGAGAAAGAGAAAGAGGAAGCTGGGGTGAAGTCCTCTTAAGAAGAACTGATGAGGCTTTGGGCAGTCGGGAGAGTTGACTGGGGGATTGAGGGACAGTGACAAGAACATGGAATCTTATATAGGGAGGGTGCGTGAGAACTAAGAGGGAATGGAGGGAGAGTCATATTCAGGATACAAACGACCACGCACGGAACTGAATGGGATATGAGAACTGCCCAACAGCTGTGCATCTGACCGTCACTTTGAGTCACGGAACCAGTGGATCACCAAATATTCCAATAAACATCCCACCCTTGCACGGTTCCTCAAACATCCGGTCTGCTCCGCCGGGAACAGAATTGGGAGCCGGAAACCGAGGATTCCAAATAAACCTGGGCGCGCAGCATAGCCTACAGACGAGGATAGTCGTAGATGGTTTTCCAGACAGGAAGGGGGCGTGTGCGAGATTGGTACCGACATCGCCTCAACCAGGAGCCAGCGGTTTAAGGATACAATACATTGATACGAAAGCCTGAGCTGAGCAGCGACCTGTATTGGCGGTCAGTCGTGGCAGAAAGCGCCTGGGGTCCCGAAGACGGAAACAGCGCAATAGTTCCATTTTGAAAATGAAAAGGAAAGAAAAGACGGGAGGGAGAGAGCACCAGGGATTCGCATCCATTCTGAGGTTACATACCGAATAAGGAAATATCGGCGGGGTTGCAAAGCTGCTCCCACACGTCCACCCCTGCCATACCAGACACAGCAGGTAACTGGAGATGTGGATTTGTTCGGAAAACTACAATACATCACCACATACCAGCGGTGCTTGTTCCCAAGTTCCAGTTCAATGCTATGTCAACGGTATCAACTTTGATTCCGCCCAATGTCCCAAACCGAAGAGAGGCGGAAAGTATGGACACGATGATGTGGGGGATAACACTAGCTCAGGTTCCTGCCTGGATCCCGGTCCCTCGGCCCCATTTTCCCCTTGGGGTCGGAACACCAGCGTACCATCTGCGGTGACTGCGTAGATTGGGTGACCTACTGATCGATGATCGTTTTCGCCACCATGACATACACATACATCAACTGTGGTCCTACCTCTGGTGAGATCGAGTTCATGACAGTGGGAGAAGCGTTCTTATGAATCCTCGGAGCAGGACTGTATGGGTCTGACCCTGTCAAGTTGGAAGTGCTATGCCGATATGCAGGGGATTCCGAACAACGGACTTTAACGCTCGCTGACAAAGGCTCCTCGCAGAACTCGAGTAAAAGCAAACAGGCGTGTTATGCACGGCTTTTGGACTCGCTCAGCGGCTAAATGGACGTCGTCAATGCGAATGAAGGATTCTAGTATGATGGATTCCAGAAGCCGTTCGCCCTGAATACTCCGATGACTCGCGGGTGGCAGGGACCGGTTGCTTTGTAACAATTCAACCCACTGGAGAGTGAGGCTGAAAGGGAGGTGGTGTGTCTGTGTGGCTGCACGGACGCTTAACGCGCGCTGCTCGCCACTTTAATGTGAGACAGATATTATCTCCACCGGTTGTGCAACGAACTTCGGGTGCTGTGGACGTGGGTGACTATCCGGCGTCCTCGTGCGCTTGGCTCGCCCCGCCCCGGTACAAAACTTGCCCGGCGGCTTCTCTCAGGAATAGACGATGCTAGAAGCCTCCGATACGGGAGAACCGTTAAGATTCGCAAGCTGCAGAACGGCTCTACGTTTGGACACTAATCCAACCACTCTTACACTCACTCCCAATGGTCCACTCCATGCTGTCGCGCAGGTACCCCTTCTCGTCCAACCTGACTTCCTCCGTAACAAATCGAACTGCAACAGCGATGACGTCCCCGGACTTTATGTCGTCCAACTCGCTCAACGCGAGTTCAGTTTTGCCCGAGAAATTCTCCAAGATCCAGTCCTCCTGACCTGCGGGAGTTTAGTAACACCATGACTGAATGCAATCAAGGGGGAGTTACCTTTTCGTTTCCTCGACCACACAATTTCGTAGCTCTCTTCCGTCCCTACTAGCGTTTCGTTGGTCCGGAACTGAGCTAGAGGAAGGAGATTTATGATGAAAGATCTACAATCACTTTCTGCGTTCTCGATGATTGAAACTCTTTTCAATAGACGAAGCCAGAGTTCTTCAATGCAGACTTTGCAAAAGTCGGGTATGACCACATCCCGCATCAGACAGTCTTCATTCGTTGGTCGATAGGTGGTTCGGTTTGTAGCTGAGAATCTGCCAGAGGTGACGACTGATGTAGCTAGGTTGGCGTGAACTCGCTCACGTAGGAAAGACGCCATAATGGCCGAGTGAGCCGTTGAACCTGCGAAACTCGGGTGAGGTCCAGCAGCGGGTTCGGCGAAAGACGTACTCATGAGGAGCGCCATACTCCAAAACTTCAATGCTGCATAACTGCGGTCCACTGCCCTCTGTGGTCCTGTCAGGATCATCATAGTTCAAGACGAACTGAATCTCGTGCTCTCTATCACCGAAACCGCCCCCTTCAACATCAAGATACTGATAGAAGTATCGGTCTCTCCCTACGCCCTCTTCTATTGCCCACCCAATGTCCTTGCCATCGAGGCGTACCGTCAGTTGATCGGATCGAGGTATTCCAGCAATCGAAAATCGAATGAAATTTGACGGGTATGTGCCTGGAACAACAGGAATTGCCATCAATTCGCATGTCCCTTCGCGTTTGGCCGAATATATGTTGTTGGGGAGAGAACTGGTACAACACCAAAGGTGGAACACATCATGTCCACTTGATCGCCACCGTGTTTGCGTTAATGAAGTCCATATACGAAGTTAACTCGCCTGAAGAGAGAAACCTCCCGGTCCAAACAGTGGAAACATTCAAGGTTGTCCATGGATAGGCTTGGAACGACATCACCATACGTTCCACTCTGGGTATCTCTCCTGGAGCAGGCGGATTGGTAAGCCAATGTCTCCATCCGATGGTTTCCGGTGAATTTGCAGCGTCCACGCCAAAGTAACCTCCGTCGACACCTCCGTCGTATTCTTCGCCGATCTCTATGATCGAGTGGCCGAGCTCGTGGCGCAGTACAAGGGCTCCATTCTTTACAGATGGCGTAATGACCCTTTTAGGACTGAAACGTCAGAGAAACACCAGAAATAGCAAAGGAAACGCGACCGTGTGAACAGCTCAAGAATCTACAAGAGTAGATTGACTCACGTGAACTCCCCACCCAGCCCTGCAGCGAACATGAATAGACATTGGATCAGCCCTATCAGCGATGAATCAGATTGACGCGGATCGCACCGCCATAGTACGGGTCGTTTCCTAGAAACCGGAGAAAGCCAAATTTGGAGTTCAAACACGACCGAAATACGATATCGTCTCCAAGCCCGTATTAACGTACCTAATAGAACAGGATAGTCGCACTGGGAGCCGAGCGAAGTACAGGCCAAGCGGGCTACTTCGGGCCTGGCGTAGTAAACTCCCCTTAGCTCCGTCCCTTCTCTATATAAACCGAACGTGGTGCTGGGAAAGTCGATGGGTAGTTTAGTTTAGTCTCGGACCCAGGTGGACATAGATACTTGAAAGGGGAGGTTTACATACTTCCTGGGAACGCCGCCCACACCGATGCCGCTCTGGATATGAAACGTAGATAACAATCATTCGTTTGAATGAGATCATAGGGCGACGGTGGAGAGAAGGAGGGTTTTGCAAGTAGTTCGGGCCGTTAATACTTACCTCGACGCTGGGTGTAAAAGCAGCCCAGAAGTTCAAGAGTGGTTTGACGGTATAGAAAGTTTGGTTCTGAGCGATCTCGCCTGCTAAGCGAGCTGCATCATCGAAGAACTTTGATTTTTCGGATTCTGTGTCTAAAGCATGGTTAGCCATTAAGGCGTGAGATCCATACGTTACAGGGTATAACAGATATTATCCGAGGGACTCACAGCCGTCACCAAAAAAGACGAAGTCAATTCTATTGTTGGGATCACCTGACCGAAAAATGGGTCGAATTTCAAGGGGAGGGGCGTGTCCTTGAGCTACCTCATTGGTTGTCATTCCCTTACCGATCCCCTCAGGAGGGAGTGCATCATAGACCGAGAACGTCCTCCCATGATCACTGTGACCACATAAAGCGACGGAGTAGTTTCTCAAGACTCGCGCGTCGTTGCTGAACACCCTGATACGTTCCAACTTGCCCACTCCTCTGCCTCTCCCGGAATCAAAAGTAGACCTTTCGGTGTGGTATAAATCGCCCTGGCTGAGAGCGCGAGACAGTTCTTTGTGGGGCTGTGTTGTGCCGAAAGAAACATAAACACAACCATTCGTCTCGCGATCAGTGATGATATACGCCTCGAGATGCTGAGTGATGGGGGGTTGTTGGAATCCAGCGGCAGATAAATGGGACTGAGGAAATGGCCAAGCGGCAGCCGAAGCTGAGATGAGACAAATGAGGGGAGCTGCAACAGCTAGTAACCCAAAGTACACCTGGTGTCCCATCACTAACTCGTTGAATGGACCTTGACAGTCACTGGAATCACTGGGCCAGATGATTTGGACCAGACGAAGGGTGGATGGCACCACGTGACTAAGCCTTGCATTTTTTGCTTCAGTTCCTGATCATTGGTCTACCTGCGTTGCGGTCGTACTGACGCCAGTGGGTATTCCGACTGCGTGAGTACCGAAGATCGCTGAGCACAAACAACGAACAGGGATGGATAAAGAGAAAAAGGCAGAAGATATTCTAATCGACTCAAAAGTTTCCACCGCGCAATGCAAGCTCGCGGTCGTTGCTTTGCTCAAACACGCTCTCTCACACCAAGCTGCGAAGGAACAGAATGAACTATTACCTGATAGGACGGAGCAGCATATCTGGTTAGTTGTCGCGGTCAAGAAGATGTTCCCGGAGCGGAAGTTGAAACCATTCAGGATGTGCGCCTACTCCTCCCTTCTTCCTTCTCACAAATCTGAGCATGTGGTCCCCAATAGTCCGCTATCTCACCCGCTGATTAACCCACGCACAACTCCGATATGTTTGATCACGAAGGACCCGCAACGAGAGTACAAAGATCTATTGGAATCAAATAATGTCAAATTTATCTCGAGGGTCGTTGGTGTTCAAAAGCTCAAAGGGAAATTCAGGCCTTTTGAGGCTCGCAGAATGCTCCTAAAAGAAAACGGCTTATTTCTGGCGGATGACCGCGTTATACCATTGTTGCCAAAGCTTCTCGGGAAGGCTTTCTTCAATACCAAAAAGTAAGTCAGCCCATCTATCCCTGTGACCCTACCACTAACCTACAATCCTCTAAGACAACCAATCCCCGTCTGCCTAACACGCAAAGATCTCAAAGGAGAACTTGAACGTGCGATTTCCTCCACTTACTTCCACCAAAACCAGGGTACCTGCTCGTGAGCACTCCCTTTCCCCTTGGTTTTCTCCTCTGAATCTGTTTGCATTAGTTCCATCAAGATCGGTGTCCTGGGTCAGCACTCATCCACGCAATTATTACAAAACCTCTCTACTGCCCTCTCTCACGTTGTCAAAAATATTCGAGAGAACTGGGACAATGTTCAGTCGATACACATCAAGACGAGTTCGAGCGCTAGCCTACCGATATGGAGCTGTAGACTGGACGAGGAGGAGGGCGGAAGGTGGGATGGCTTGACTCGAGTGCCGATACCGGACGATGCGGACGAGGAAGTCAAGAAGGGGAAGAAGCGGGCTCTCGAACCCGAGGAGGAACCGGGGAAGAGAAAGAGAAAATCCGACACTATTTCCGTGAAAACGTCCACCTTCGTTCCGCAGGCTTCGAGGCCCGACCCACCATCTGCGGAATCCGCTAATTCAAGGAGGTCAAAATCCATACTCTCACCCACCTCCCCCGGATTATTAAGGGGTACAAAGAAGAAACCAACGCCCGAACCCTCGACCAAGACGTCCGCGAAGGAACCTACGGAAGTGAAACGGAAATCCTCTCGACCGGCTGCTGTTGATTTCCCCGACACAAACGATCTGGGGGATCATCTCTCCCCCTCCAAACCTTCCGCTTTCAAAACACCTATCCCACAGAAATCGACTGAACCAAAACCGTTGCCCGGTTCTAAGAGCTCTACATCAGTGGTATCAGAGTCACAGGGTGAGAAACTTTCAGAGAGGAAGACTATCCTCAAGCCTCCAAAGAAGGTTGCCGAATTCAGTACCACGGATGTGCGGGCAAAAGAGAAACACGTGAAGTTCGCGGTCAAACTCTCCGGCTCGAAGAGCAAGGGAGACAAGGTATTGGGCTTGGCGGGAAAGAAGGTCAGATCTGGTGGCGGAAAGAGTGCGAGCGCGAAGGATGGAGTGTTGGGTAAGAAGGTCGCTGTAAAGTAGTGTCACTGATTTTCTTTCGCGGCAAGATTTTTTTTCCACGTCTAAGAGAGGGCAGGAGCATACATAATAGACGCTAGAAATGCGTAGCAGCGTGTATTGCCTGATTAGGCAGGCACCACCTTGTTCTCCGACCATCCTCACCACCGCCATGAGTTTCCAAGATGTTGAAGCCGGTCTGTCGAATATCGAATCCCCAGTGAGGAACACTCAGTCTCCAGAGGAGGCTGCCTTCGCGAACCTTCAATCCTCTTTATCCATGCAAGTCTTCAAGATCGACAACAATGTCCGAGGTATTCTCAAGCTCGTCGACCAACTGGGCACCCAAAGAGATTCTCCTCCCTTGCGGAAATCTTTGTACGCTACCTTTGATATTTGCTCGTTTCGTTTCGCCTAATGGGCGTATTGACGACCTAGGCACGACCTGGCCGACTCCACTCGGGAAATGGTTAAACGAGGTTCGGCAGATCTTAAGAAGCTTGCTGCCCTTCAACTCAATCTCGTCCGCGATTTTCGCTCTTGTCCCGATTATCACTGATCGAACTCCTATATTCAGCCTCGGCAAAAGAATGTTCTTCAAAAGACATCCCACGACCTACAACTTTCTCTTGTCTCTTTCCAACGTGCACAGCAAGTCTCAGCAGAGCGCCAACGAACGGTCGTAGAGGGGGTCAAGATTGCTGTTGAAGAAGAACACGGCGAGTATGTCACTCAGCATTTCGCTTTCTCGCCTTGGTTGGTTTCAAGGTTCATTATCCTAGGCACAGGCCGGAGCGCGATGGCACTGTCGAACAACGACAGGCTCAAATCTTTCAGACACAACTGTCTTCCGCTGAGCTTGCTCACCAGGAAGCCCTTATCCAAGAACGTGAAGCTGAGATTCGGGAGATCGAGACCGGGATTCATGAATTGCACGAAATCTTTAGGGATTTAGGCACTATCGTCCGGGGGCAAGAGGAAATGCTAGGTTTGCAATTCATTACAGCTCCGCTTTCTTGGCTAACCGCGTTCCACTACCATAGATAACATTGAGAACAATGTCTCCTCGATTGCTGTCGACGCTTCCGGCGCAGCAGAGGAACTTACCACAGCTCATGAGTATCAACGAAAGGCAGGGCGGAGAGCGGCATGCCTAGGGGTTGTCCTCATTGTCGTTGTCCTCATTGTTCTCCTAGCTGTACGTGTCGCCCTCTGGCTCCACCACTATCCCATATGAATCATTGGACTCACTCGCTCCCGTCCTCACTTTCCATCGTCCGCAGATTCTGTCGTAGTGAATGGGGATGTACTGGGCTTTATAGATATCTTATTTATTACCTGCGCCCCCCCTCGTCCCTTACCCATCTGGACGAACCCTGCGCCCCCCTTGCATTGGTATATCACTTTCCGTCCCTATCCATATAATAGTACTTCATCCTAGCGCAAACCTTACCCGTACCGTAGCCACTTATGTGAGCAGACTGGGCATCCTGACAAGGTACTCGACTTCTCAGATTACAAAATCGATGCATTGATCCCTCCAAAGGTGAGATCGGGATTGCCTGTCGGATGGTGGTATGGCATGGAATGTATTCATTTCATGAGATATTTTCCATCCATGAAATCTTTAGGGTCACCCTTCACGGGCGTTGCTGGACGTTCGCATTCGCAGTCGTATCAAGTCTATCTATGGGGCTCTCGGTGGCACATATCCGCCACTTAAGTACCACCGTAACTATGTCAACAACTTGTAATTCTCAGTAAGCATTCGCCTTGACAACTTTCGTTATCGGTTCACCTAGATGCATTTCAGTACCAATACGATCGCCGCGACGTCAGACCCCTGATGCTGATTTGTTGCGTGCCTCCAAGAAATCGAGTCAGGCCGTTGGCTAGGATCTGGTACCCTCACGAATCGTGTTCAGGTCTCCTGTAACCAGAGACCAATCCAACCGGACACTTATACAGTCCTTTTCCTCCGTCTCCCAAGCAAACGGCTTGCACAAACGTCGCTACACTTATGTAGAGAAGCGAACAAAACACAACCGGCGTCGACGTACAATGTCCGCATTACCTTACTCACATTTTTTTCTGCAGACTGCTATCTGCGGCTCCTTCAACCCTGCCCCACGTCTATTTCTTTTGTTTCCACCTATCCTCCGCCTTTATCTATACGATCAGGATCCTCAATCCAGTTGAGCGAGACCATCTTTCATGTACTCGTCGAACGCCGCCTTGTAGCTGGGGTGCCACCTACTCAGGGCTGGTCGGCCTTCCGTGATGTCTGCGGCTCCCCACATGATCCTCAGCTCATCAACCTCGCGTCGGGTTTCGTTGTCGGGAACAAGGATGTAGAAATCGCCAGCGCGAACCCTGTCGATCATGAAAAGGATGGTCTCTTCAGCGGACCATGCGCCGTCAGGTTTATCGCCGATTCCAGCTGTGAGAGTACCTGTGAGCCCGGTGTACGTCCATCCAGGGCTATAAACAAGAAATTAACCAGGTTCAGAGTCGAATGGACACAGAACCTTACATGAACAAATGGGCGGTCACATGTGGATCAGGTTGGCTCCGCAGTTCGTGAGCCAAGCTCTCCGTGATGGACTTTACGGCAGCTTTTGAAGCGTTGTATGCAGGGTTCCCCCTAAACGCCATGTCAATGGGCCCAACCGGCGATAAATTGGATGTGAAATACTTACGGAGGGTTAGTAATCCCCTGCTTGGAACCCGTGTTGATCACGACACTGGGATTTTCTTGGTGCAACATCGACTGTGCAGGCCGGGGTCAGGGACATACCAAGGGCGCTGTCCTCCTCAACGATCGAGGTGGATGTGGGATCCACCACATATCGAGATGAGAGGAAGATCTTCCGCCCCTGGAAGTATAGCCACCGAATAGGATCGCTTCATCATCTTACCTGTACGAACGCATGCTGAACGTTGAGAACCCTGGATCATACGGCAGGGTTTTCACTCAGACCACATTGTTTCTGGGAGAAAGAGACACGAACCCCACAACGTTGGTGTCGAAGACCTTTTTCCAGGCATCTCTGTTCTCCCAGGAAGTTCCCTTCTTACCATCCCATGTGGCAACACCGGCATTGTTCATCAGGACCGCGACCTTTAAGTGTGCGAGGATATCAGCAAATAAACACATCTACAAGAGGCACATATTGGGATGAACCTCATCCCAAGCTTCGAAAACTTTTTCCTTGAGTTTTACGACTTCATCGAGATTCGCGACGTCGATTGAGATCGCCAGGACGTTGGATGCGCCGACGGTTGAGGAAACCTCTTTGGTGGTTTGTTGCAAGCCCTCTTCATCCACATCTACCAAGGCGAGCTTCATCCCGAGCCTAGACGGGAGGAGGGGCGCGGGAGAGATAAACGAATCAGCGGTCCGGATCTCCTAGGGTGCCTCTTGGATGGAGAAACACCAGACGAGGCGATGAGGAACGTTGACATACTTTGCGAGCTCCCTCGCTGTGGCTCGACCGATACCGCTACCGGCGCCCGTGATAACTGCGACACGACCCTCGTGCAAGACTGGGTGAGCGGCCTTGTCTAAGGGGGAGTGTGCGGTATCGTCGAGCTTGTATGTGACCCCGAGGGAGTAAGAGGTCGTTCGTAATGGAGATGGTCCTCTGGATCCAAGGGGCATGGCTTTGATTAAATACACGAGAGAATCAGCCGAAGAGGGTGGATGGTAGATGAAGAGAGAGAAGAAAGGGAGTCAATTGTTAGGAGGGTTCGCTTCCGGGGGTATTTGTACGTCCCCAGTGTCCTGGGGTACAAGCGATTGGCGCTGAGCGAAAACTTAGATCCTGGCTGGCGAAGACGAGCCCGGATATCCTTGTCTGTGTCGAACCCTCCACCAAAACATGATGCATGAAGCTGGAGGCCTGATGGGTTTGAAAAGATGACGCGAATTTATTTCACAACGGGGGTCTCGTCTACCAAACAGCTCGCTTGAACCCATCCCTCGCTCAAAATGACTCAACAGCCTTGCATAAGATGACGCGAGAACCCCAAAGGTTCAAACCTATTCATCCCCCCCGCACAGGCCGCATTATTTCTTAGAATGCGCATACGTCTCTTCCAGTCTAGATTTGACGTACTCGCCCGCCGTGACTACCGGGTACTTTGAAGGGAATTCCTCCGAACAGCACGACGGGATTGCCTAATCAGACGTCTATTTAGCAAAGGCACGAAAACGGAAGGCGCCAGGGCGAGCAGAGAGATGGCCGGTGCGGCAACCCGCACCAAAAACGCACCTCCAGTTTGACATCATAGTTCGATCCGAAGAAGAGTGGGATCGAATACCTCTCCACCCCGGACGTGTTCACAGCCCGATGAACGGTAGATTTGAACACATCGTCTACCAACGCCCGTACGCCGGACATGGTGCACGCATGGTATGAAGACAGCAGGATAAGTAAGGATATAGTGGGCGCAGCGTGATCAAATGTGAGGTTACAGCCTTGAATGTGTCTGCGAAAAAAACTGACTTGTCCAACGCGCCAATTGATCCCCGATGCTGTTTAAAGATGATCATGAGGCCGGTGGGAGGTCACGCCCGCATCGTGCTGTGGCAGATGTACCTACTTTATAACCAACGTACCGGGAATGGGGACGGCGTTTACCCATTTACGGTTTGGGTTTAGCACCTGGAGTGCTTGCACGTTGTCTTGCCAGAGGATAGTAAAACACTACGAAAGCCGAGGGAAACAACTTTTCAGCTGGCCGTAGCAATCATATCAGTGTTTGAGGATACCTCATAACTGAGAGGATTGGCAAAGGATTAGTGGTGGTAGCGTTCTGTTTGGATGGGCGATCTTACTCGGTGTGTGCACCAATTCCTTGGATCCCATCGATGGGTCCAGTCTGGGGAGGATAATAGAGCAGTCGCATGATTGCGGCCGGCTTTGTTGTCTGTGTAACATCATTCAGGAGGCTAAGGTGAAGGTGCGGTGATCATAGCCAACCTTGTCGTCGAAGAAGTGCTCGTCGATATCCAATGCTCGAGCGAATAGCGGGAACAGACATCTTCCAAGGGCAAGTGCGGCATGGCTATGGTAGAAACGTCAAATTAAACCAACAAACAAAAGCAAGGCGATGAAGGGCAAATACTAATAATCCATCACTTTGTCCCTGAAGCCGGGCAATCCTTCAGGCCAGACGTTCTTTCCGTCCATCCCTCCTTCGTCGCGAACGGTGAGTGTGACAGGGTCTTCCCAGCCAACATCAAAACCTTCATGGAGATCCCCTCTATTTTCGGGATTACTATTCTCTCCTAGAAGAGCTGTGTAGCCCTTGAAATTTGGGCTTTTGTGAATATCGAGCTGCAGGGATGGTTAGTGTGGAAGAGCGGAGGGATGGGCTGTATTTATCCACCTCTTCTTTGGTCGATAAGGGTAGAGCAAAGAATCCCTTCGCGGCATCAAGAGCCTGGTTGATCACGGATTCGGGGATTCCGTGATTGGTTACTGGAGATGATAGGAAGGGATTAGACCGGACGGAATGGTATGGTTGGAGGGTAGGCAGAACCGTAGAAGAAGCCGACGTTGATGCAGGCATCGCGAATGCGGACAGCCAAAGCCTCCCTGACCTGGAGGTCGGGGTTCGTGGCATCCTTGAGGTCTCTAGAGGAGAAAATGGATCAGCCAGCGGCAAGTTGTGTTCGCAGGGTATGTTTTGATCGGTGGACAAGACGACCAACATGATGGGGATCTCCTCAAATGTTGAATCAGTGCGGTAGCTGGCAAACATTGGAGGGCGCTCAGAGTGGGAGAGTGGGAGAGTGGGAGAGAGAGTCTGTGCCTTAGATAAGTCTCGAGATAAGCCACGGAACAAGCCAAGGGTGAGTGAGATAAGTATCTTTTCCGTGAGATCCTTTGCTCTCCCTATACGGTTGATATCTATGAGACAAGGTAAGACCAAGTACGTATATCTAGTACCTGGCAGAAAGAGATATATAAAAAAAAGAAAGAAAAACAGGCAGATAACGCGAGGCGGCCAAGTCCGAAGCGTGATGGAAGGACAAAAAGATGATGGGCGTTACAAATTCGAAACTCGTTTCCTTCCACCTCCTCCTCTTCCTCCTCCCTGGTCGACATCGTTCGTCGTTTTGACCGGCAGGTCCGCAGGAATCTCCCCTCTCTGCACATAACCCAAAGCCAGAGCCCACAGATCTCCAATCTTCCCATTAAACATCCCGACTCGAAGTCGTTCCCGTCCTAATCCCACACCACCTTATTCATCCACCCCCATTTCTTCCTCAAATCCCTTGCAACAAGCGGGCTTTTTCACCTTTAAATGGCTTCTCTTCTTCCTCCAAGTCCAAGCGTATCACCCAGGCCAAACGCCTCTAGCGAGAACAAGAATTCTCGTCAGTCCATGGGCCCCACCTCCCGCAACAACTCTGCCGGCTTGACCGTCGGTTCCCCACGGCCTGGTGGTGTCTCTGGTAGCGCCAGGCCCACGAGCGAGCTCGTTGGTGGTAACGGGTTGTTTCAGACCCCCGAAGGTTTGTACCTGTGCTTCTTTTACAGATCCAGCTCATCGGCCTCATTCTCATTCCCCCCCAGCCGAGGCTCTTGACGCATGGTTCGAGAACCTTCAAAACTACGAAGTCACTTTGGTATGTTTTCTCCGCACATCTTACGACCCGCCCATACTCAGTTTCAACAGGAAGAGATGGCTGCCGCCTCTCTCGATGTCAACTTCAAAGAGGAATTGAGCGCCATTGAACAATGTGGGCGCTCGTTCAAATCCCCTACCCTACGTTTCGTCTGACATGCTCTCTATCAAGGGTTCAAAGTTTTGTCGGAAGCAGAGCGCACAGCCGCTCTCTACAGTCTTCTTCAACATTCCACCCAGGTCCAAATTCGTTTTTTCATTACCGTTCTACAGCAAATGGCTAGGTCTGATCCCATGACTGCTCTTCTCAGTCCTGGTATGGGTGGTGAGTCTCGGTTCATCTTCAGTTCACCTAACCATCCTGAACAATTATAGGTTCCATGCAGAGTCAAATGGAAGCTAAACTTGCCAGCATGAGCCTCAAGTCCCCTGGCTTTGCCGCTTCTCCTACCACTCGTAACTTTAACCTTGGGCCCTCTCGCACCTCTTCGGGGGATAACTTCCTCTCCCCTGACTCTGCCACCCTTCAGGGTCAGGGTAATATGGATGCTGCGAACACTCTCGCGCAGCAGCGTGCAAAGTTGAAGGCCAGCAACGCTGCGCACCGTATCTCTGCCCCTATCCTCGCCACCAGTGGGACTGATAACCGCAATACCTGGACTTCTGGTGTCTCTCAGCTGGGTCAAGTTGCAGAACGTCCCTCTTCTCCAGCTCAGGAAATCACCTTGCAATCCCCGCCTCCTGGATCACGCCCCAAGAGCACCGATTTCTCCGGCGCTGCCAATTCCTTCCGTGCTCCCCGTCCTAGCGATGGTCTCGACGCCCTCTCTCCCATTGTCGGTGATAGTTGGGCCAGCATGGTCAACACCCCTCTCATTCCCATGTTCCAAAACACCAATAAGGATCAGCAGCGCAATGGACAAAACCTCGATACCGCTGTCAACAAGTTGAATGATTGGGCCACTGGTAACCGTGTTCCCCTGATGGAAGATCCCAAAAAGTACCGCCGACCATCCAAAACCAGCAGCATCGTCAGCAACGGTGATCAGCACTTGGAGGACCAGCAGAGCGGTGGCGAACGCCGAGGATTCCGTAACGTCAGCGGCACGAACAACAACCCTAATCACAGCGTCAATAGCAACCAACCCGGACCTGGAAACTGGGGATCTACTTTGCGGAGCCCGGCGCTCTCTGCTGGCATTGGCAGGTTCAACGATGACGGTGGTCTGAACTCTGCCGGAGTTGGGATCGGCGGATTCAATGTGGGTCTCGGTAGTCCTGGTATTGGGATGGGACTTCCAAGCGGAGGCATGTTGGGTGGGATGCCGGTCTCGCCGTTCGGGATGAATATGAACATGTTGAACATGATGGGGATGTCGCCTGAAGCGCAGCTGCTCGCGGCTCAGATGGCTGCTGCCGGACAATTCAGTCCATTCCAAATGGCGGCTCTGCAACAGCAACAGCAACACGCTGCGAACCAGAGAGCAAACAGGAGCGCCAGGAGTCCTGGTGTCAAGTCGAGCGTCAGTGGCAGGACGGACAAGAAGGATGAGGAGGAGGTCGATCCCAAAGTCCTTGAGGACGTCCCCGCTTGGTTGAGGTCGTTGAGATTGCACAAGTATACACCCAACTTCGAGGGTATGGGCTGGAGGGATATGGTCACCTTGGACGAGGCTCAGCTCGAGGCGAAAGGAGTTGCCGCTCTGGGAGCGCGGAGGAAGATGTTGAAGACTTTCGAAATCGTCAGGAAGAAGATGAACGTCGAGTTGCCGGCTGGGGCTACCACTACCACTACCTCCGCCTGACTCCGGTTACCTCTCCCTTCCCCCTCGATAAACACGAAAAATTCCTTCGACGTCAGGAAGGACTCTTTACTAATTTCTTGATTTCCTTTTTTTTGTACATGTCATGCGCTTTTATCTCTGTTCGCTCGTTCCTCTGGTTCCACTACTTCCTCCTCCTGTCTCGGCTCGAACACCTCCCACAAACTATCTAACCTTGATTCACCTCAATATGTTTGGAGCGTAGAAAGGTTACATGATCACACCTCCCCGACTGCCCCTGTGATGTATGATAAGGTGTACTTTCCTTCTCTCGGTTTGCCGTTAAATACATTTTATTCCTTCTCTCTCGTGTCGTATGACTACATATGTGGTGTACAAGGTGTGCGAAGCAGGCATCGACTGTCCGAAGCAAGTGGAGGATTTGAGATGTTCGATAGGTTCTGCGACCTAAGTGAGACCAGATCGGAAAGAGGAGGGTGTCCGGGAGGTATAAGGTGGAGATCCTGGATCACCATCCTGGTCCCTTATCGGTTCAGAAATTTCATCAACGGTGACCTCTCGAGCGATGGAGACCATATCGAGATTACCCAAGCTCCATTTCCAAGCAGACCTGTGAGGCATCCTGATGTTTCTGGGTGTGCTCTTCCAGCCGGTGATGATATCTCGAAATCGGATGTGGGACAATTGATAGCAGTACGGGCCATCCTCGTTGCCCACCACCGCGTGTCTGGGCAGATTGTAGTATATGTGCTCTTGAGCGCGTTTTTTCAGGTCGATCGTAATTCGCGACATCATCGCGACCTGTGATTGTGGTGAGTTGAGCATATGGACCGGGGGTTTCTAAAAATAAAAATAAAAAGAGAACGAGCGTACCGTCAGGCTGAAGGTTGGCAAAGCGTGCACAGCAGGATAAAGTCCACCGTGAATACCCTGCAAAGAACTGGTGGGATACAATTTTAACTTACAGGAGCTCAAGCCTAGGTCGCAGAATTGACATTAGCAATAAGAACGACACCAATGAATCATGGGGAGACCTGGTGCTCACTGTGCAGTTATATTCTGTATGTCGGGCGGTGCAACAGCGATCATGATCGCGAGGATGAGGGTTATGGAGAAAATCACACTACCCGTGAAACGGTCACATTACGCAGGTTATGCGGGCAGAAAAAGAGTGTCAGGCGTGAGGAAATCAAAGATCGGTGCCAAACGCCTCACCTGTAATAAATCATCCCTCCAGCCAGAACGGTTTGCAAGATCGGGCTGCGGAAGTGGCCAGGGAGAGAACGAGCTTGGAAAGCCTTGTATATGGTAAGGGCCATTACGACCGTATCGTATAGGAGGGGCAACCAGGCAGATGCCGCAGCTATTTTCGTCCTAAGGGGAAGATGTAGATCAGCAAGTTGGTATAGCTCCTGTGGTCAGCGTCTCGCACAATTTCGCCTCGAACACCATAGTGCACGCTGTAAAGCGCTGCATCAGGACCTCTCTGAGACGAGATCACATTAATGAACTCCACGTACGGTACCTGGGGCCGGTGTGCTGGACGGCTAGACCAGAGCGACATCAGCGTTCCCGTTCAACGTCGATTTGACTTATCCTTACGTATGCCGTGAGAAAGCAGCCAGGCGTTGATACCAAATTCAAGAGCGAGCAGTGCTGCAACAGGTAAGACGACCGTACTGTTCTTGTTGTATAACGCCCTTATCCTGAAACCCGATCAGCATGGGGGGAATCGGCCCACGTAGTGACTAGGACACACCGAAGGAGCATCATCAGCCCAACTATATTGATGCCGATCACCGTCATGGAGCCTTCGTAGCGCACGTATCTGGCACATCTAGGGGGTTTATTGAACAATCACCCTCTCCCGGGATCAAATTTATCCTTACGTCTAAGGCCTTCGTGAGCGAAATGAACGCGGACGTATGCATTACACGTACCTCGTAGTTCCAATCCGACAGGTATGCTGTGGCCAAGTGAGAGAGACAAACGGACCCGATAGTGGGCAAAACAAACCGTATAAATTTACGATGAATCCCAAGGGAATCAGATAACGGTTCTAGGTGGTGCCTCGTCAGCCGCAAGTCGACGAGTAGAAGGACCAGCTCGTGCTTACGATTAGAAATAGGTATACAACTTTGGGGCACAAGTTAGTGTCGGGACCGAAGCGATTCACGATGATGGCTTACAAGGACCCTTGAATGTTTGCCAGATGTACTCTATCTATGAAACAACCTCAGCCAAGGAATGTTGCCAAGATGTAGGATGGGCGAACCTCGTCCGCGAAAGTGATTAGGTGATCATAGATCAAAACGGTGAAACCAGCGAAACCGACGAGCTGAGGGAGGGGTCACGGGCGGAGCGTCAATTGTGGGACGGCTACATGGATTAACAGCATCTCGAACGGAAGAAAACTTACGATCGTCGAATGGCTGAAAAGTCGGAGATGCGTCAACTCCAATGGTGTGCTTGATCCTCCTGACCGTGACAGACCACATACATGGCACTGAGATCCTTCCCAATTCTACCAATCTCATCCACGGAACTGGGATCCACGATCGCATCGAGCGACTTGTAGAAGGACATGCGGGGGTGTGAAAGGACAAACGAGCTAGTCTGAGGTATTGTATGAGTGTCGGTCAGGAGTGTTAGAGAGGCGACGGTAGGGGGTAGCGTCGAATGGGAAGGAAAGAAGGGGACAAAATCCTCCGGGGAAGCTAAACCTCATATACTGTGGATGAGCGGTGTCATGCTAGGTGTGAGGACCCGCAGTAATTGAGTATTCGCGGCATCGGCGACGCGCACAGGAAGAGGCCCGCGATCATTAAATGACATGTATAGATCTCTCAGGCGGGCAGTAGCGGAGAAAAACAAAATCGCGAACACTAGGAGAGCACACGAACCGTCGGATATCTTTCACGAGATGCGGCGCCCATACAGTAAACAGATAAAACACGCCAATTCTGTCAGGATTGGTACAGTTTCAGTCCTAGCCTAAGCGAGAAACCAGCATCGCGTTGGAGCTGGGATCACGATGAGTGTGCGAGGTTGTTGTGCCCCCAACCACTGAGTGGGACGAAGTAGAAGTTGTTTCTGATTCTACCAGTAGCTCAAGCTCAAGCTTATGGTGCGCGTCACTTATAATTAGTCACCACAACTTTGTAACATCCGATCGTGGGTGGAAACTTGACCACACACAACCACCATGTAGGCAATCTGAATTGACAAATCGCCTTCTTTCCATCCGTAGAAAAGATCTGTCAGACAGAATTTCTTGAAAGTCCTTCGTTGCCGAGTTATTGTTTCCTTGCGCCCATGAATTTTGCCACTCCCGTAATGGACGGTAGTTCCCACGTTAAGCACACGTACTCCTAGCGAAAGAGGCGCACTAGTTGCCCCGGGCAGTCCGGCAACACGCAAGAAGGGGAAATGTAGGCATTTCTGTCGGCTTAGGGGTGTTAACCCTCCAGGGGCGGCGTCGCTGACGCGGCGGTAGGATAAAATTTGCACTAATTTCGTCCTCTGGCACGATTTTGCCGCTGTCACAAAGTTGTGGTGACGGAAAGGATGGGAAGCTCAGGGTCCCAGGGGTGCCGGCAGGAAAATAACATTTCGCACGATCGCAACACCCCAGCTGATCAACGGGGGATATCGCCCGGTCAGTCGGGGGACCGCCTGCCCAAAATGGACAGGTCGTAGGAACGTGCTGGGGGCAGGTGAGCATTAATTACCCCTGGGTCCAGCTTAACCAGGGAGAGACCTTACCCTTCGAGGCTGGGTTTGTTTTACTGGGACTCCGGAAGGAGTACAACGCCCACTACCGGATCTATAGTCGCAACCCATTGGACATTTACGATTCGGACGATGCACTAAGACCTTACCCATTCGTGCAATTTCTACTGTATGATAAATTTTGTCTCATTGGTCGGAATCATCACGTCTTTGGGGGAACGCTTACAGTCACCATTCTAGTTCGCGCTTTCCCGACCCCGTTCGTCCGCAACAAGACGTACCGGTTCCCCTTCTTAAGTACTGCTTACGAACAATACTGGCACCATTTGGCGAGTGCTTCGGGTTGGATAATCGGGTGATATAATGGACCGCTGTCTTGTCGGCCCCACCGTTTCTGGGTGCACTTGTTCTTCTATTTCACGGTAAGTATATGTACGTTTCAACACATGAATACAGCTCAGCACACACGAATACATCCTGCAGGAGCTCGCACATCCTACTTTCGAATGGTGATGAATTCTTCGTACATTTACCCGCATTGTGCTCGAAGGATCTCGCCTCTTTGCTTCAGAACAGTGATTGTACAGCCTTTGTTCGCTGTCACTTACCAACACCGACATCATACGACCGGGAAGTTCGGTCGCTGGTCAGGATCTCGCCGTATGTTCTGTGGTGACTCGCGTTCTGCCGATATGCTCCCGAGTGAAATCCAATGGAGGCTGGTTTATCCGAGACGACCTCGCATACAGATTAACGATCTGTGGTGCGGATCATACCCCAGGCCTGTTTCAATGTGCGTCACAACCCGCTAGTCGACAATCACTTCGAGTACCCGATGACGTGGCCATCGTATCGGGTGCGAACGAGCCCAGTAGGCATACAGTCAAACATGAAGCAGTGTTACACCTTGTTGTCCGACTCTGTCGAAGTAGCCTATGATAGGCGACTGGAAAGGGGAGAAAGTGGTCTCGCGGACCGTTCCCCAAGCGGCCTGCTTTCAATCCTGATAGACTCTCACGTCCTACAGATGGTGAGTTATTTCATGACGTTATCATTATGTGGGAAATGTAATTTAGAATATTCAAAATACCGTGGGGAACTGCGCCCTGGCACGGTATGACTCGATGGAAATCATTAACGTTCTAAAGACCCGGATCTCTAAGCCTCGAACGTGGAACATCTACGAGCTCTTGTCGGATCATGGCCGTACGGGACACGTTTCAAGGCCGTCCTTGGAGGTTACCGGCAGATTCTGATGAGAACGCCCGGGTCGTGATCCTTATTCCAGCTTACCTCCTCGGCCGAAGTTGTGGGGTGTAGATAGCACGAGAGCTCGTTTTTACTACCCTTTGTTTCTTTACACCGCGCTCGGTTACGAGTATTTACGAGACCGTTGATTACGTTCCCTCCGTGCTCTCGTATCGACCCATTACCGCCAGTACCACCTCCGACTGGTCAGCTGCCTCGCCTTTCGCACGAAAATAACGTCAAGCTCCGGCCAGCCGACTTGCCCGTCCAGAACGTGCAGTGCACCCATTCGCTGGCAGTGCATAACAAAAACTGCGGGAACTTAGAAACGAATCCCAGCCATTGAAATCCCCAACGTTCTTCATGATCGCCCGGAACTAAATCCGGGGTACAATGAAAGTTTCGACTTGAAGGGGAAAAAACGCCGCGCAGAGAAGCGGAAATAAAAGAAAAAAAAAGGAAAAAAAGGGGGTAATCGTCGATGCATAGTAGTGTTCCGATGGCCTTCCGCCATCCACTTGACACATAGGATTTCAGGTAGCAATAACATATATAAACAACCGACCTCTTCCTTCCTCTCTTTTCCTCTCATCACCCCCACCCCGCCTTGCATATCTCCCTTCATATCCCGTACAGTCATTCCTGTTGACTTCAATGTCTGAGCAATCGAGTCTACAGGTGCCTACTCCCCCCGCTGAGATCTCTCGCGGCAGCAGCGATTCGTCCATCAATAAGCTGCAGAATCTCCCTGGTTACACCACCCCCGTCTTCAAAGGCAAAGAGGAACAGAGGGCTAAGGTTCAGGTCGAGGTCGCATCCAAGGTGCGCGATATCGCCTCTAAACCCGTTGCCGCACTCGATCCTGAGTGAAGCCCATCCGCAGGGTTTCATCCCGAGAGAGCTCGTTGCGAATGAAGTCAACTGGTTTTACTCCCAGTTGGGTATCGACGATACTTACTTCAGCAACGAGTCCATCCCAGTGATCTCGGATCATATCCTCGCCCTCTTTGGTGCAAAGGTCCTCGCTTACACCAAGCACGATCCTACCAAGCTCGTCATCGACCTGGAGAAGATCGACGAGGATCGTGCCGTCTTCATCCATACCAGTGCCCCGGGTCAGACAGCCACCGAAGGTCCTGGGGCAACCTGCGAAGCCAGGTGTTTATCTTCTTAACTCCTCCGGCGTCTCCTAATCTAACATTTTCGCATCATATAGGATTGACGCGTTGTACTTAGATAACGTTAAATCCGATCAGCCCTACCGACTCGAAACCTACCGATCACAGGGATCCATATCGGCGACGGCTTCACAGCAACTGCGGTGTTACTTCGTCAACAAGTGTAACTTCCCTAACCCCCCACCCGCGTCAACTCGCACTGATGGGTTAGTTACGCCTTGTCTCTCCCTTTCGCCTTCCTAACCCCCCGCAAACACTTTGCAGAAAGACCGACATCAGGACTGTTTCAGATCCCGTTTTCCTCGAGAAGGCGTCTGACAACACCCTCGAAGTCTATCAACACGTTCTCTGGAACGTCGAGTCTCGTTATGGTCCCGTAATGGAGGTCTTTGAAGTCGAAGGGAGCAGGGAGAAACGCCTCGTCATTGGATACAAACGCAGGGGAACGACCAAATTCTTCAGGTATGAAGACATCACTTGAAGCGTTTCTACGCGTGCTAATCGTGATTCAGTACCTTGTCCAACCTCTATCACTTCTATTCACTCTATTCCGCGAGGAAATATGTTGGTAGGTCGCTCCACTTCTACACCAGTATGGTCAGAGAGCGCTTACCGGCCACCAGAACAGTTCTCCAACGGCATCACGATCATCTCTCTATATCTCAATCCACTGCCCAGCGTGCAAGATGCCCCTCCGATCGAGAACTCGATACATCAAATCATGAAAGAGGCTTCCCTTCTTTACTGTCTTCCTGACAATCCCTTCTTTGCCCCTGGCAATGGCCATGCCGTGCAGGAGGCTACCTATGCCTGTACGTCGCCGCCACATGAGAGTTGTCAGTGGCGCTCATGAACCTCAACAGACTGCGGTTGGATTTTTGCCCAACACTTCTGCAACCGTTTGGGATCGTCCTATCTGGCACTCAAGAACCTATTGGATGAGTCGAACCCCGATCACGCAGAGGTCTTGAACGACATCAAGAGGAGGTTCAGGGAGGAGACTTTCACCCGTGAATATATCGAGCAAATCCTCCAAGCTCACCCCGAGCTAGTGCGTGAATTATGATAGCTTCCGAAACGGACAACTGATCCAAACCGTTCGTTGTAGGTCCGACTTCTCTACGTCAACTTTGCCATGAACCATTACCCAGAGTCCAACGGTGCCCAATTGATGTATGCGTTCCGTGTTCGCGTTGCGGGGCGATCCTCACGCTATTTTAGGCCAACGCTGTCCTATCAACGTTTACGAACATTTCAGCCGTTAAGTGACAAGGATTTGCACGACAAGATTCGGAAGACAGTCTCCAACAAGCACGAGTTACAGGTCCTCGAAGCTTTGCTAATTTTTAACAAGTACGTTTCGTGATGTTTTGCGACTACAAGTTTGGGCAACTGATCTGATCGTAGGAACGTGCTCAAGACCAATTTCTACCAACCGACCAAGGTTGCTCTGTCTTTCAGGCTCACCACAGAATTTTTGCCAGAGATCGAATACCCCCGAAAGCCCCATGGAATGTTTTTCGTTATTGGTAACGAATTCCGAGGATTCCATATCAGGTTCAGAGACGTTGCACGGGGTGGGATTCGAATTGTCATGTCAAGGAACAGGGAGAATTACTCCATCAACCAGAGGATGCTGTGTGTTTCTTAGAAACTATCTTGACTACTCGTTCATTGCAGACGCTGATTTATCAACCCTAGGTTCGATGAAAACTACGGTCTTGCTTCGACTCAAACTTTGAAGAACAAGGACATCCCCGAGGGAGGTGCCAAGGGTACGATCCTGCCTAGTCTGGGAGCATCCCCGAGGCTCTGCTTCGAGAAATACGTTGACTCCATCTTGGACCTTCTTATCCCTGGTCAAAGTCCCGGGATCAAGGAGCACCTCGTCGATCTTTACGGAAAGCCCGAATTGCTGTTCTTTGGTCCCGACGGTACGGCTCGATCGAACGGTCCATTCTAACTTTTACTTACCGACTAGTCACACAGAGGGCACTGCCGACATGATGGACTGGGCCGCTCTGCACGCCAAGGTCCGGGGCGCCGAATGGTGGAAATCTTTCACCACCGGAAAGAGCGCGGGGAAGCTTGGTGGTGTCCCTCACGATACCTACGGAATGACCTCGTTGTCAATCCGACAGTATCTTCTCGGAATTTACAAACAACTTGGGCTTCGGGAGAAGGACATCACCAAGGTCCAAACCGGTGGTCCAGATGGAGATCTCGGATCCAGTATGTATCCTTTGGAGATATTTCTTCCTAAAAAATACTCAGCGTGCGTAGATGAGATCCTTCTTAGTCATGACAGGACTATCGCCGTCATCGATGGAAGTGGTGTTCTCGCCGACCCTGTCGGGATCAACAGGGAGGAACTCGTTCGCCTCGCCAAAGCCAGGAAACCTGTTGCCTTCTTCGATAAATCAAAGTTGGGCAAGGATGGATACCTCGTCAAGATCGAGGATCAGGATGTCAAGTTGCCTTGTAAGTTTGGCTGTACCCTCGTGATATGCTCTCCTTATATGAATTTGTCCTCCTAGCCGGAGAAACCGTTCTCGATGGAACAGATTTCAGGAACTCTGCTCATCTCAGGTTCAAGGCTGACCTATTCGTTCCTTGTGGCGGACGGTAGGCCACTCCCCACACATCCGAGATACCTACTAACAATTTCCCTACGTAGCCCCGAAGCAGTCAACATCTCCAATGTCGCTGCTCTGGTTGATTCCGAGGGCAAGCCACACTTCAGCTACGTCGTCGAGGGAGCCAACCTATTCTTCACACAACAAGCTCGGCTATACCTCGAGCAACGCAAGGTCATCTTGTTCAAAGACTCGAGTGCCAACAAGGGTGGTGTCACCAGCTCTTCGCTGGAAGTGCTTGCTGGCCTCGCCTTGACCACGGAAGAATATCTGGACCTGATGATCTTCAAGGATGGCAAACCGTCCGAATTCTATCAGAGCTACGTGAAGGACATTCAAGAAAAGATCAGCGAGAATGCCGCTGCTGAGTTCTACTGCATATGGAAGGAGCACGCGAGGCTCACAGGGTCGAAGCCTCGTACCGTCATCTCTGATGAACTATCAAGCACTCTGAACAATCTTCAAGCAGAATTGGAGAGCTCGGATCTTTTCGATCACGTCCCCAGTAGGAAGGGCGTCATGAGGAAGGCGATCCCCAAGACCCTCGTTGAGAAAGTTGGATTGGATGAATTATTGGAGCGGTTGCCCGAGCCCTACCAGAGGGCCATCTTCTCCAGTTGGGTCGCTTCTCGATTTGTGAGTCTCTCTGTTTCATCTCATATAGACTCCTTCTCAACTGGAATGCATTGGAAACAGATTTATAAGTACGGCGTTAATGGTTCCAGCGTTGATTTCTTCCACTTCGCCAGGGAGCTAGCTAATTAACGGCGATTTAATAGACGATGTGTGTTTATAACAGTGAGAAAGTAACGGGATCCCCTCATACCTTGTACCTATATTAGTACCTGTGCCTGGAAAGCTTTTGCAGATTGATTTGCTCTACCATGCTCGATGTGCCTCACACCCCCCTCACGTGTGGTAGTGTAGCTTCCCCTCGCGCATTTCTTCCCCGACCGCGGCGGACTCGCAAAGCTGAAGCTGAAGGAATCCACGTCTACTTTGGCTATTCCACAGATCTCCTGGTGTGGGAAGGCGGACGAATGTAACAATCACAGTGGGCAACCGCATAACATAGTGACCCGGAATGCAATAACAGAACCATTTGAATACGTGACACACTACAGGAGGCACTCATATGAAACCAATCTTGTTTGCGACGTCAAGGGCATCGTGATCTGGCATCAGCCGCACATAGGCCTTCTTAGTTCCGTCGGGGCTACGGATGTGTTAGGAGACTACCGGCGAAACTGGGAGGGTACCACGTACCGAATCAAGGTGTTGATTTTGGCCGCCTGAACGTCATACAACTTCTTCACCGCATCCTTAATCTGCCTCTTGTTCGCCTTGATGTCAGTGATGAAAACGAGGGTGTTGTCCTCCTCGATCTTCTTCATCGCGGACTCAGTGTTTAGCGGCCTAGGTGAAGGGCGAAAAAATGAGGGACACTACCGAGTTAGATTGCGAAGGGATGCCTACGAGATGATCACCCGATATTGGTCCATACGAGGAACATGAGGGACGGATTTCCTCGGGTATTTGGGATCTCGGCGCAAGCGGACGGTCTTTGGTCGGTGGAAGGAGACGGTGGTTCGGACCTTTCGCTTGGTCGTTGAGTGAGCTCCGACAAGTGCGGCCTTTTTAGCATTTTTGGCCTTGGTTTCCTTTGAAGGAGGGTTCTTGGCTGGGAATAAAGTCAATGTGGGATTGAGCAGCAAGAGAAGACGATCGTACTGGCAGTCTTTCCCTTGGTGGGTTTTGAGGTGGCCATTTGGATGCGGTCTAGGAGAGTGTCAGATATTTGTGGGGGAGAGGACGCTGAGGACGAGGAATGAGGTGGGAGAATCGAGAGGTGCGTGTCCATCCGAACGTATCCATCGCAATCCATCGTCAAAACAATCAAACCTCCGCTCAGAGACTACCCATCCGACATCTCCGGCGCGTGTTCTCCCACCCCAGGGTATAATTTCAGGGAACGGTACTCACCTTGAGGAGGATAGCCCTAAGCTTGAGAGTTTGAGGGGGAGGTTTGTGATGATTCCCCCGCACCTGCCAAATCTGGGGGGCGCCATCACCGACTTTCGGATGCTGCCGGCGTCACTCTCCGTTTGACTTTGAGCGAATATGCGGCCAACTTCCGCCAGGCTCCTCAACGTGCTGGTGCCCGTCAAGAGGTACGAGCATACACTCTAGGTCAATTCCATCTCTGACGCATACCAGGTGCGTCGACTATGCGGTCAAGATCCGCGTCAACCCAGACCAAAAGGGCATTGATCTCAGTGTCAAACATTCCATGGTAAGCAACGTTCACTTCCGCGCACGCACTTCGCTTCTCACTTATGTACAGAACCCTTTTGATGAAATTGGTCCGTAATGAGAGGTCGTTAGAGTTTTGCAAGTTTACCCGGAACACCTGTAGCCGTCGAAGAAGCCGTCCGTCTTCGAGGGAAGCTGAAGGACGCCGTCAAATCGATCAAGGTCTTGACCGTTGGCCCTCCCAAGGCAGCTGAAACGCTTCGCACAGCATTGGCCATGGGTGCCGACTCCGGTATTCACGTTGAACTGCCAGAAACTGCGCCTTCTCCGGAACCGCTCAGTATCGCCAAACTCATCAAGGCCTCTATCGAGAAGCAGAAGGAACCCATCGACCTGGTCATCATGGGAAAGCAGGCAATCGATGATGATGCAGGTCAGACAGGTCAGATGTTGGCTGGCCTTCTCGGTTGGTCTCAAGCAACCTTTGCCAGCAAGGTCGAGGTCGACGAAACCAACAAGGTGGCACTCGTGACACGTGAAATCGACGGCGGACTTCAGGAGGTCAGGTGCAAGCTTCCGCTTGTTGTGACAACCGATTTGCGACTGAATGGTCAGTTGTATCTCATCTCACACGACTATACCGTTGTTAATGTTACCTCAGAACCCCGGTATGCCTCACTACCCAACATAATGAAGGCAAAGAAGAAACCAATCGAGAAATTCCAACCTTCCGACCTTGGTGTGGACGTGACTCCCATTTTAGAGACCATCAAGATCACTGAACCTCCAAAACGGATTGGGGGGACAAAGGTCAGTCTCTCTTCTCACCGAAAACGCCGCCCGTCGGTTCAACTGCGTGTTCAAGGTCGAATCCGTTGATGAGTTGGTCGCCAAGTTGAAGGCGGCCGGTATCACTGCTGTGTAACTAGAAGCTCTCGTGCACAATTTACTAATTACTAATTCCTATATTCAATGGGAGACTATCCGTGAAGCTACACCGTGTGCAGCCAGGTCTGGAAGACTGTCCAAGGACTTTCAAGAGAACTCCCAAACCTCCCCTCTTTCGCGTCGGACTTTGGATCCCTCTCCAGAGCGCGCACCTAGAATTGCAATGTTAGATCCGTTTCGCTCGAAAACCAGCTGACCGTCCAAACTAGGGGGGGTCAGATGTTGGGGTAACCTCGACCCTCGGCTCCTTGATTTCATTGTTATACACTTTCGGAGTCCTTAGGTATTGAAGAATAAACCTCAGTTAACGGAACCCCACCAGGACTGATTTGAGTATTCCTAGTGTTACGGATAGTCACCAGTAGCGTTTTGGAAGTTTCCGGAACGATTTTCGACTTTCAAGAACACATGGATAATCCAAACGACACGTGAGTAACAAGTGTAAATCCAAAGGAAAAAAAACAATGTGTTGTAAATACATCAATGCAGATGATCATACATACATACATGAAAGGCGGGTGTTGACCACCACGAGTATCGTTATCGTGTATGTTGATACATGGTAAATGCACAGCTGTGACTACAAGGAAAACGCTACAAACGAGCCTCTAACAGCATGGCGTCAAAAAGAGTGGCGGTGTTCCAAGGTCTGGAGAAAAGATACAACTTTGCACGGCGAGGGATATTATGTATTGTGTGGGACGCATCATGATTCGGGGGTTGGAGCGTCCGGCAGTGCAATGCCCTACCGTAGCCAACCGCCCAATTCCCAGCTTCGGCCTTCCCTATAAAGGTCCTTCTGCCTTTGTGTGGGGTCCATGATCCCCCTCAGGATTGACCGAAGGCGCTTAAAGTCTATCGGTTTCAGGATCCACCCATCGATACCGAAGTTGACAATCTCTCGCCGTTTCTCTTCGAGCAGCGAAGCAGAAACGGCAAATATGGGGATCCGACCGTTGAGCTGACGCGAGGGCTTATGAGGGGGCTCGAAATCCTTTTCCAGCCCCCTGACACGCTCGGTCGCTTCGTATCCGTTGAGCAAGGGCATCCTATAGGCACCTGGTGAACTCGCTACACTCGTAAGGGTGGATCGACGTACTGGATATCCATGAGGATACAGTCGAACTCGTGGTCTGTGCGGATGATATCGACGCATTCTTGGCCGTTAGCGGCATAGACGACCGTGTGCCCATCCATCAACATCCTCTTCCCCAGGATTTTAGAATTGATCGCATTGTCCTACACACGCGTCAAATGAGGTATATAGAGGAGGATACTTGAAGCAAACCTCAACGATGAGAACTCTCAACCGTGTCGGTTTCTTGCCACTTGTATTCCTACTCATTCGAGGAGGGATGGAGACCGCGTTCCCTTCTGGGCGTCTTTCTGTGACAGCAGTGGCGGGTGTCTCTCCGTAAGGATGACCTAAGGCAGCTACTACGGGGTCAACCTTGATGGCATGTAATGGAGTGTTTGAATCCGGGGTTTCGAGGGAACCAGTCGTGTCTGCGTGTGGGACTTGAGATGGAATATTGCTGAGCGAGCGGTTTGGGGATGCCACGCGATCCGATGCCAGGGCCTCCACCAAATCGTCGATATCGCTTACACTGCTACTCTTCCGCGAGCCAGGACCGACGTGCGAGGACGTGCTGCACGATCGAGAGGCTACCCCTCTAGCGATAGCGAAGGGGATCAAGAACGAGAAACGACTTCCCTCGTTCATTTTGGACTCGACACGGAGTTGGCCACCTAGTTGTTGGACGATCCGAGCCACAACAGCTAATCCAAGACCCAGACCCGGAGTCGCAGTTCGAGGGGCCGCTGACTCGACTTGCTCGAACTCTCGAAAGATACTTTCGAGCTTGGTGGGTGAGATGCCACAACCAGTATCTGCAACGACGATCTCGACCGCAGTGGAACCTTCTCGTCTTAATCCTTCAGGCTCCTCGAAGGCTTTACACTCGACGGTGACTTTTCCGTGAGTGGAATATTTTACTGAAGTGGGGCAGATCAGAACCACTAATGTACGGAAAGGCAAAGTTCGGTGACTTACAGGCGTTCGCGGTCAGGTTGGCAACTACAGTGCGAATCTTCCGGGAGTCACCCACCACCACACGCGGCCCTGAAACCTCAAACGCGAATTGTAGGTTTCTCCGACGCGCCTCGTTGCGGTATATGTGGGTTGCTTCCTCAATTGTGTGATGCAGGTCGAACGGCTCGTTGAATGACGTATCTTGGCCACTCTCCAACCTCGTGAGGTCCAGCAAGTCGTTGATTGTGAAGAGTAAGCTCTGGCTTTTAGGTGAGCCAACGCGGTAATAAGTCCGGTGCAGTACATCTACCTTGGATGCGGCATGAGATTGGTTGAGGTTCTCTCTCGTCTCTCTGTCCAATGGCCCATTGAGAGCCAGTTCCAGATAGCTAAGAGGGAGTCAATACAAAATAGGTGGGTGAGACGCGCCACAAACTTGATGATGTGGTTCAACGGTGTTCTCACTGCAAAGGATGATGAGAAATTGCCAGCGCCGACAGAGTACCTTACCTGCCTTCATGACTCGCATTCGATAACAGTATGTTGGCGAGTTTGGTGGTCTGTAAAGCAGACTCTTTTTGCCTCCAAACTTCAATGAACTAGAAACGGTCATCGGCATTCCGAAATGGTGGTAGTATGAACATACCCTCGTACCTTTCCGTATACCAGAGCCAATACACCGGCAGTTTCCAACTGTTCATCCGCCCAACGCCTACACTTGCCAGTCGTCGTCTCGGACCATACTTTGAAGGATTTCCGCGGTTCCAGAGCAGCGGTGGATTCGGCATCGCCTTTGAATGGCTTCCCAGCCCATCGGACTTTCTTTTGTTGACCCTTCCTTAGGAAAACGATGAAATCACGACCCCCACCAGACAACGGAACCAATAATAAACCGGCAATGACTTCCAATCCAGTTGGCAATTGGAGATCAGGGAAGTCAGCCGTTACCGCTTGAGATACCTGTAACATCCTAGGGATAGCGTCGGTCAGAAATCATGCAAGTCAGAAGGTGCTCAAGAACAGGGACGCGTACGTGAAACGCTTGAGCCGCAAATACTCTGCCACAACCAAAATTTCCTGGCTGTGTTCATTGGGTCCCAGGATTTTGGCGCCTTCTCCAATGACCAAGACACCATAATCGGCGTCGAACAGTTCGAGTAGGTCGTCCGCGTTTGATACGATGTATCCGGAGGGATGCTGATCCGAGGGCATGGTATTGATCTGTACAACAGAGCGTCAATGACACCCTGGGAAATGGGAGAAAACACTCATGTACAAGTTTGCGGGTGTGTAACCGTTGGGCGTAGCTCAACCGTTCGATGTTCTTTGATATCGATTGACCGATGACACACAACATCCGACGGATGGGGAACGGCACCCGCATGCCATGGTAGCCGTAAGAGTGGCAAGCGACCAAACCCCATAACTGACCAAAGGCGGTAATCGACTGGCAAAAGGTACGTGAGCGGCCTCCCCCTGACACGGCAGTCGTGCTTACCACAGACATCGACGCACGAACACCCATATTACCCAAATCTAGTGAAGCCTATAAGAATAACCGAAAACCGACTAACGAGGTGCCTGACATTTGAGATGGATAGGACTCATCGCCCGCAAGAAACAGTGGGTCATGTCCTATACACCAAACCTGATCAGGAACGAAAATCATGAGACACAAGATGATGGGCCGACCAGTGGTGGCTCTAGGTCATCCTTGCTCTTTACAACGAGACGGGCGGTTGGTTGATCTCTATCGTACAGCAGTCGCACCTTGTCTGACAGGAGGTAAGGATTGATCGGTGGTGATACGGGAAACAGACATGCTCAGCGCATACAATTCACGGGCCTGATATATAATCCCAAGTCAGTCTAGTTTACGAGCATACGATTTGAAGCACCAGCCTGTGGGGGAATATCTGATGCCGGGAAATGCAAACCCTTGAAGAGGTCGTGTGTCTTGCTCCAATCTACCAGCTCAGCGGTGACAAACCCGTTCCACACCTCATCGAACTGATAGACGAGCACTCGGTGGAACTGGGTCAGCTCCTTGACGACTCCAACGACGACATCCAAGAAGGTCTTGAGATCTGGAGCGTTCCCAAATTGCTCGTTGATCTGTGACATCACCGCGAACACATCCATCATACTGACGCCGCCTGCAGAACGCCTTCGCCTTATTCTCCCTTTCCTCCTCATCGGGCTGGGGTTCTCATCACTATCAACAGTGCCCCGACCGCTCGCAGGGTCATGCAATACTTCAAACTTGTGGAGTCTTTGCAGCGCTTTGAGCGGCTTTGACCGACTCGCTGTACTCTCCAACACATCTTGTGGACTGGGCTGCCACTCGTAATCGCCGTCGAGGCCATGGATTTCAGGAAGGATGTCAGCACTTCCAGCAGATCGTGCTGTCATACCGCAGTTAGTCCGCAGGGATTGAGTGTGGCTGTCGAGCGAAATCTCCGTGGTCGTGGATCCAGACCCAGTATTTCCACTGACAGGAGGTCCGAGTAGTAAACTCTCTGGCTGGGGCGGATAAAGAGGGTTCATGTCATCACTCTCCAACTCAAACTCGAGTACGATGAGCGGAAGTTGATCAGTATTTTCCGGCATCTTTGGGCGATGAACGGCACACCACGCCTTCCATGTCTTCCGTCGTTCGCTGTCGTTGCTTGTGTCGTCAGAGCCAGGTTGACCCCACCCAGTAATCGTGATCATATGGGGGCTGTAATCTCCCTTCTCTTCCGGTGACCAGCTTTTATCGACAAACTGAACGCTGTCCCATAGCAGGTCTGCCTGGGAATCCGATAGAACATCCGTAAAGCACTTGAGACTAAAAAGGTAGCGTGGACTAAGTCCTAAGACGTCCGTCGAGTTCTATGTGATGATGAGCTTATACAAACAGGCCGGAATTAGGCAAGGGAGATACCTCCGAAACTTGTCGGACTGCGAGGGTTCCAGCATAGGCATTCTCGGCGACAACGATCATTACGCCAAAACCCTGTATTGCACCAGGAGTCCGGATCGGCTGTAAAAAAAAGCCTGAGCAATAGGCGCGAGAATGGCGTTACGAAATACGTACCTCATCCTCGCATCTGCGGATATCGCCCTCTCGTCCGATGACTACATGATTCCCGTACTCATCGGTTTCGTGGCGGTGCCTTGTCGTGATGAAATCGCCGGCAGCCTCAGATTCGTCTTCTATGTTTAACTCGGCAGATTTAAAATCCGAGCTCAAGTGATTTGAACCTTCACCCGCTTTACCCTCCTCTTCTTGCGTTTCAGGGACTTGATGCATCTCCTGACACGAGGCATTGCTACTGGACGAGGGGAAATGTTTTCTGCTCGAGTTGTGGGTGTAACTGCCCGATCCACGCGAATCTGCACGAGAAGAACCGGAGACTGAGGACAATGGAGGGAGGTGAACAATTCCCGACCGGGATATGTGTGATACATGGGAGTTGATGGAGCGAGCCGGTGAAGCACGGCTTTTCTCATCCATGAGACGCTCGGGGAGGTCTGGCGGGGGCTTGGATTCGAAAGGGGTGAGATGTTTGTCCCCCGAAGACTGGGGAGGGGCTGGGATAGTATGAGAAGGTGGATTACTTGGAGCAGACAGATCGAATTCAGGGGGAGTAAGGGTACTAGAATATCCAGAGATAGATACTTGAGTGGAGGGGGGAGACAAAGCAGCCTCCGTAAAGGAGGTCGGAAGGGACGATTGACCATCAATGGGTTGCGTTCTCTGGGAGAAAGGGTCGGAGATCCTGCGAGAATGCCCTTCGGGCACATCGGAAGGGCCGGCTATGGCCGTTCTTGAAGGGTAGGGATAGAACATGGGATGGGGTCGCGAAGGCATGGGGTGAGGGGAGACCCTATCACGTGCTTGGGTTGAGTTTCGACGAGGAGCGGATGGTTGGGATTGAGTGGGAGGTGCAGGTTGGATGCCAGTGAGGAGAGATTTTACGGGATATACGTATGAGCTTGAGGGTTGGGGGGACTCCTCGTTGTCTGGGGTTTTCTTGTGGCCTTCATCGCTGTCCTGCATGATCGAGAGAGAACGCGGTGAAAGGGGACAAGAAAAACAAGACGAAGAACTATCGAGGCGAAGGTCTCTCGAGGGCTTTGAGAGAGATCAAACTCGAGGAAGCAGATCAAGAACCAACTGTTTGTCTCCAGGCAGAGGGCAAAGATCTCGCGAAAAGGTGGACGATGCAGATGGGGGACTCCACGATCAAAGGTGTGCTAGTGGAGCGAGCAGTCATCCTAGTTGTGCGCACGCCACGTGCCCGAGGCCAAGTGGACCTTCCATACGACCCAGCATAAAATAAAACATGGGAGGGAGAAAAAAGAGCGGGCGAGCCTGGTGTACGGTCTCTCGGGAAGCTACTTACTGACCAGGTACACGTATAAGAAACGTTGTTGGATCACCGATTGCGAGCCGTTGTCTCAACTTCAAATGAATCCCAGAAATCAGATGGTCGCGTTACAGATCAATCATTTGCCAGGTACGGGCGAAGAAGTATCTGAAGAGTGCGACCCCGTACGACATTCAGCTGGGACAAAGTGAGCGACTTTCCATGGCTCTTTAGACTTTCTATAAACTTGGCATATCCTCGTCAAGAAAGGAAGCGGTCAGGACCCCGACCATTGCCTGGAGCTCGAAACAATACGATTCATGGTGACTGGCACCCGTTATGAGTTTGAAAAATATTCCACCTTGGCCATGGAAAGTCACTCAGCCTCTCATCAGGTTACAGGGTCATACGAGTTGATCACAGGGTCCCGTCTCTCTCCTGTCGTTTGACAGCAACTTCTCGGAGTTTGACCCTGGCGGGACTTCTGTGCTAGATAGACGCCAAGAGAAATGGGCGCACCGCTCAGACCTGTTGAGGCGGCAGAACGCAGAATAGATAACGAGGGGTTCCATCGGTGCAGAAACCAGTTGGATGTTGTGTCTAGCCGACGACGGTGGGTCCATCACGAGGAAATGTCGGAATGTCTGGGAATCAGTATCGTTCCATCACATCTGCTGAGATGGCGAGGAAGGTAGGCGCAAGTCGACATCGGATTTCTGATAGTCGCCGTCCAAGGTGCCCGTAAAAGACGGTTTCTTGAGGCTCTGTCTCCGCTGGTAACTGCCCTGCGAACCAAGGGACGACACAAAAAATGCACATTAATGATATCGAGACCCTCTGCTGGGTTTCGTAGTGCGGCCTAACCCTGACGGATGCAGGGTGCCGTGGCCATGCCAGGAGGCGTTCCATGAAAGAACTGGAGACGCCGAGCCAGCGGGAGTGAGAGACGGGTCAGCCGGAGGACCACGCGGGAGGCAGGGAGGCTTTGACCCACTGATGGATCGCCATCATGAGATCAACTGCTCCGTTATGCTTATCTCTCTTCTAGCCCGAGCACCAAAAATCGGCTCATGAGGTGACTGGGGTCCTGCACGAAGTCAGCCCGAGACAATCAATAGTTGATGGAGATGCAATACTATTGCCTTGAGTTCCCACCTGATCAATATTCAATATTCAATCTCGAGCGTCATGCCTCACACTGCTGGCTTAGTCGGGGGAACACTCAAGAGCGCGAGTGAGAGATCTCTCCTCGCTTTTATCCCTCTCCTTTCGTGTCGTCGATCTCAGTCATGTCTGCACCTTCGATTTCCGTGGCTGGCTTGACCCCCTTCGTCGTCGGTCGGTGTACTTTGGCCCCGTGCTTCTTCTTGTCGAATCTGACCCCATCTATCACTAGCTGTGACCGTTTGCGCGCCGTATGTTCCCCCACTTTCTGCGCACAACCATCTCTGCAACTCACAGAAACGAAAACTATCAGGCTTTGGGGTATCAACCTTGCCCAGGCCACTGTCTACTACAGGACATACAAGACTGATCGTCCGTTTCTGAAATGGCTGGTAAGTTTCTCTTTCCTGACAGATTATCTCGCTCGAGTCTGACAACCCTTTTGATAGGTTGGCATTTGCGTGTAGGAATCTCAGCTCCGTTAATTATGATGACGATTTAATCTCGACCCTCCTCAGGCTCTTCAATACCGCGCAGCTCGCGGTGCTCGCGTATACAGTCTACTTCTGGTTGATAACGTGTAGGATCCCACCCAACTATCTGCTCTTGGGAACACTCAAGAGGTATGGACGGCCATTCCCACTTCTTCTGGCTTCGTCTCATCGTCACTTTCAGGAGCATGGTTCCTTCATATCTCACAGTGAGTAATCGCCGCAGCGCTCCGGTCTCCACGGACTGACCGAAGGTGTCCCCAGTACTTCCTCACTTCCTTGGTACAATCGTAGGTTCTGCGGAGTTTGCGTTTGTCTTTGGTCTTCTCATCTTGCTTCGCAGCTTCTATGCCCTTCGTGTATGGCATGGTGGGTCAACTGTAACTGTCGGGTCGGGCAGAACTCAAACTTTCTATTTCCAGTCAGCGAGAAGAAGCTTTGGGTCGTTGCACTCATTGTACGTTTTATTCACTTCGGATCCCTCGGATCGCGATCTCTTATCTTTATCGGTAGCTCTTCCTTTCCCTGACTCAATTCGTGGGAGGCTTCGGTGAGTTCGACGAACCTTATCTACCTGCGCACGTCCCTCAACGTGTTCTGCTCTAGCTCTCTGCACTTACCTGTAAGCAACGATATTCCCCCGCTGTGATCGGGACGTGGTGGGTTCACGCAATTTCAAATTTCCAGCGTCATCCAGAACTCGATCACGGCAGTCTATTCCAAGTTTAACCATGTAAAGACTCGCAGCTTACCGTGTTATAGCCAAAGACTAAATGTGTCTGATGCATAGGTCTCTGGTGGTATCGAATTGGCTAGTAGCATGGTTTGCGATATCCTGATCAGTGGTTCTTTGGTTTACTACCTTCGCGGAAGGACAAAGACGTTCCAGTCGTAAGTGTTTCTTCTCTCGCATATCAAGGTTGTCTTGTCGTTCGGTTTCTGACCGGGGTCTTGAAGGACTCGCAACGCTGTTAACAAGCTCGTCTTGTACTCCGTGAACATTGGAATTGCTACCAAGTGCGTTCTCTGGTGACAAAGCATTATCTCGCCTTCTTAACAGGTTTTCTCAGCTTGTTCGCCTTGGTCAACTTGATTACCTGGCTCGCCAATAGCGAGACCAGTTTCACTTGGGCTGTATTCCACTTTGCTCTCGGCAAGAGTAAGCCTAACGTGCTTCTGTGGCATCTCTCCGCTCACCCACATCTCTTCCCCAGTATACGTCAATTCTATGCTTGTGTCGTAAGTTGCCTCTGATCCCAACAACATCGCAAACGTATCTCAAATGTTCTATCTAGACTGAATGCCAGAGAAAAAATTCGTGCGGAGCTCAGCACCGGAGGCCGCTACCAAATGGCCACTTCGATGTTCGACGTTGATGGTACGTACAAATACCGTCGACCACCCGGCCCCACAAGCTAATCACACTATTCTTCCAGGTGTTGGCACGAAAACCGCGCGCAGTCGAGATGTCCAGTTATCAAATAAGCCTTTCTCCTCTCATGTCGCTTGATTGGTTGGACAGTCATGTAGTCTCTCACCCTCTCTCTAGTTAATGGAACGCAAAGGGCAGCCCTTCGAACCGTGAATACCCCCACTCTTGTCACTCGTTTATTTTATTGTTGTCACTTGTGTTTCTTGTACTCGGGCCGACTTCCGTCATGTACTTTGGATAATTTATTTCGTTGGGCTGTAAGGTGAAGCCATACAGTTGTTCGTTTTGGAATAGAGATCGCGCCCATTGCAGCATGATACGCCTTTAGTATGCTGTCTGTCAGGAGTTGGCTATACAAAACGCCACATGGGCTAGATGCGCTCAGGTATTTATGATTCGACACCTGACACCGCCCCGGCCGGCGAAGCGCCCGATGCAAACCCACCGTGGAGCAATATTATATTCGTTTTAACAGAACGTGGTGTTCACAATATTTCTGGCCATGTGGAAGCCGGGCGCCGAAACACCTGCAGCATAAGTTCCGAACCACCCGCAGTCCTGCGTCGAGCGGATGTACAAGAACGAACGGCTTGAAGTCGGCAGCGTTCACGTTGCTCCGATGAACTTCCTAGATCACTGAGCTCATACCTCACCGAGGCACCATAAAGAAAATATCGTAATCGTTTTCACCAACCTAACGCATTCGAGGTGGTGCGAGGCTATAAGAAAGGGCCGGGGATATCAAATCTTGTCGGATTTCCACCGGGAGCATATATCCGATCCCTTGGCTCAGGATCAATCGGCCCACTTGGCAGAAGCTTATGCCACCTAAGCGAGCAGCTACGATCATACCCCCCTCTCCCTCTCCTTCTCGGTCGTTGTTTCTATTTCTCTTCCTTCAACTCTCTGATCGTACGTTCGAATTTTCCAAGGTTGGCGGACCTAGTTCGGTGGAAGGGAGCGGACATGAATCGGTGATAAACACCAAAGCTTATCCCGCGGGGTAGTTCTCACACCCTATAATGCGAAACACGATATCGATTTCGAGTCCAGGGTACACTATATACCTGAGGGTAAAGGAACGAACAAGAAGCATGCATATATGCTACGCTGTATAGATATATTTCAAAAAAACAGTCACCTTTGGCTTCACTGACCGTATCAGGGCATATCGAGTGAAATTAGCAATCTTTTCTGTCCACTCAATTGTGGGAGGTAGTGAACATGTAGTCAGGTCCGTGCTAGATAGTAAATGTTTAGTCTCGCCCTCACCCAGAACGAATTGGGTTCTCATCGGCGCACCTTGTCCGAAACCGAGGTATCTTCATCTACGCGGTAAGCCATCTTACTCGTAAGATCGACGGATGTATCGACGTCAATCGTCCTCTATGTGTGGTGTCGAATAGTCAGCGAGCGGTGACTTCCGCCATGAACCCTGCGGGCGAACGAACTGACTTACGTCGACCACGACACCTCGCGACGTGACTGCATGAGACTTGTTAAAGGATAAGGATCCAAGGGTCGGCGTTGCGCGGTTGGTGCTACCAATACTACGCTGGATTGTCTGCTCATCGAACGCCCCCTTTCCACGATGAGCTTCTCGGTAGCTGAGGGTAGTAAGCAAGTTTATAGCAAACACTGTGGAGTGTGAGTCGGATGCACCTTCAAGTTTCCAGAGACAATTTAGACTTACGCCTGCGAGCGAGAGTCTGAAAGAACATCCAGTCACGCCTAGCCGGAAGGCTAATGAACTATCGAAGAACACATTTAAGAGGAACGTATACGAGGTAAAATCATTTACAACTGACCACAGCGAAATATAGGAGCTGGACGACAGCGGCGGCTCCGCCATAAACGAGCAACCAGGTCAAAATTCGGTCAAACAATGGCTTAACCCTGGGAGATGTCAGCTGCATATCTTCAGCAGATAGAGGATACTGACTTGGCAGTAACGGACGGGTTGCGTGCCGTGAAATAGGCCATGGAGATGAAGATAAGGATGGATGTGAGGGCAGTGAGACCCTGACACGTTCCAATGATGGCCTACGGGCTCATTAGAATCTATCTCGGTGCTCGTATGGGTAGCTGACGTACCTTCATCGGAGAGTAGGCAAAGGCATCAAATGCAGGGTTGGTGTGCCTAAAATTTTTGATTCAGCACGCGCATTGAATGGACGCAATGGGCTCGTACATTCTTGCTGTCATGACTGTAGTAGGGGATAAATCAGGATACTGTGATGGGGTGATGAAGGAGAATGGACTCGCCAATTCCGAGGGCTGATGGATTGCACGGGTTGTTAGCATAACTCTGATCTGATCTCGGTTCTCGTGGCAACATACCGAACGAGGCCATCGAAAGGATACCCTTGGGGCGATAGTCGTTAGACTACGAAAAGCGATCATCGCGGGTACTCACGACGATGGCCGGGACTATATAGCCTCCGCTCACTTGCGTGTCCGTCAATTGTCTGTTCAATCTAGAAAGGTGATCTAACTCACAGGACACCAAACGGTGGGCATAGAACCTACCCAAAGGAATGAGATATCGGCCAGGAGTTTGAATGAGTCGGCACTTACATTTGAACCAGGAAGATGATCGAAACGGCGAGACCATTGTCAGCCTACCAAACTGTTGAGAAGAAGTGCCGCTTCGCGATCGGATGGCTTACAGTGAATGTCCTATAGAGTGGTGTTAAAACGTGGAGCGCTCCAGATGACGAAAAGGACTTACAGGGTTGCAACTTCGACAGCCTGAGCGAAAACCGGGAATTGCACGATCATATAGGTGTGTAACCTGGATGGGATCAACAAACACAAGCAAGGTCGTAGAAAGGGTGGAACATACGCATCCGTTACTAGAAACAGCGGTTAGCGGGGATTAACGCGGGTAGAAATACAAATCGCTCACAAACACCAACAGAAGCGGTATCAAGAGTACTGCGGGGAAATTGAGTGGTCTAATGCCCCTATGATCTGTCGATGCTCACGCAACGAGTCCGACCTACAATCATTTCTTCAGTAACTGCCTCGATAATTAGCGGATCTTGTACTGACCAGGATCCTGAGTGGATATGGGTCGTTAGGGTAATCGTTGAAATAAGTGTACGTTTCTGGGATCGGGTAAGTGCGCGGATCGCAGGGGTGGTGAGACGAAGACCAACGGAAGAAAACAAAGCCATATAGGACCATGCTACAGGTGTAACCGGAGAAGAGGATGCCGATTGTCCTGTCGAGCCCTGCGAGCTCTGGAGTGTGGACGGGGTTTGCTGGGACGTGCAACGACATGACTGGGGAGACTAGAGGGAGGGGACTCTGCGGGTGAGAGGGACGTCCTGGAGGGCCGGATACATGTAAATAACCGACCACCTGGTGCTGATTCCCCCTGGAGTGATCCATCTTTCGTGCAATTGAGAAGAGGCCATCAAACGATATTACGTCGGGACACAGTTCTACTCTTTGACGACCCCGGGGACTCTGGAATTCCAAACAAGTAACGTTTAACCGCCGGTTTCAGCTCAACGTCACATCGCAGGGATCATAGCCAGTGGCAACTCTCAGATCTTAGCTCCTGTTGCAGGCTCACCTTCACGGTGTTCCGCGCGTGAGAGCTTACCCCCAAACCTCTAACTCCTGTGGCGGTCTCAGCTGAAGGTTTAGTCGAAAAAAGGTATATCCTAAATTGCCTCCGTCACCTATTTCCCATCAGAATCAATCCCTTTGTGTTCCCAGGCTCGTGCCCGTTCTGCACAGGAGACGGATCCTTACCCAGTATTTAAGATGATCCCGGTTAAGCTTACGCTAACCTATCCCTCATCATGCACCGAACCGCTGCTCTCGCTAGAACGCCTCTGTTCCAACTCTCCTGCGAGAGTCTTCCGATCGACGAACATTGTCGGATATCCTATGAACGAGCTAAAGCTATCGTAAATTTCTACCGTGAATAACCTTGCACATCGTTGTCATATCCTGCCATTAATACTCCTCCGTTTCCTAGAGCTGACTGCTGAGGATATCCTCAATGTGTCGTCGAAATATTGGGAGTTCCATACAGATCCAATCTTGACCATGGATGGGTCGGTCGGCACATTGCTCACCATCCACTACAACCTCGCCGCCGGAACCCTCGCCATGTTCGCTCGAGGTCGTCCGGATATCCAGAGGTCTCTCCAACGGATGTTGACCTTCCAAACTTCGTGCGTTCCAAAGTCACACCCGCGATCAGCGACCGCTCACAACGACCCTGCAGCGGACAATATTGCATGACTGAGCTGGGGCACGGCCTTGATGCTATCAATATGGAAACCACAGCCACACTGTTACCGGACGGGAGCTATGAGCTTCACACGCCCAACAAGAGGGCTGCAAAGTAAGTTATTGGAATTTGGTCCCTACGTTCGATCCGATCTTTTTATTTTTATTTTTGAAATTCGATCTGATCATCTCTTCAGGTTTATGCCACCCACTTCTCCATGTGGCACTCCATGCGAAGCTGTTGTCCTAGCCCGCCTCATGGTTGGCGGTGAGGACAGGGGAATCAAATTATTCCTCGTTCCCCTCCATGATGGCGTACTCATGCACAAGGGTGTGGTCTGCAAGTAAGATACATATTCTTGGCACATCGGCGGTGGTTTTTAACCTTTTCCAGGATCTTGAGTCCGCGGGGAGGTTCCAGACCGATCAAGCACGCGTTGACATACTTCAACCGCGTCCGTCTCGCTCCAACTGCGCTCCTAGGTGACCAACTGCATGCAAAGGACCCTCGCGCTGCGTTTTTCTCCAACGCTGCGCGAGTTATCGTTGGATCATTATCTATGGGAGCCTTCGCCATCTCCGCTATGCGAATCTCCACCTTCGTCGCCGGTCGATACAGCCTACGGCGAACGGTGATGGACGCATTGACAGGGAAACCAAGACAGATCGCCACCTTCAGCTCACAATATCTTCCGCTCATGACAGCTCTCTCCCAGTTCTTCGTCTCACAATCGTTCTCACGGAAAGCCCACCAACTGTTCGTCTCTCTTTCAAACCCAACCCAGAAACACTTCATTGCCGCAACGTTCAAGACAACGGTTATGAAGCATTGCCACGATATGACCCGAATCCTCGCAGACCGATGCGGCGCACAGGGGATGTTTGAGGCAAACCAGATAACAGTGATTCATGTAAGCCGATCAGCACATCTCTCGCAGAACTAAGCCAACAACAGCCTCACTCCAGAACGACTTGCGTGGCGCTGCGATCGCGGAAGGCGATACCCTCGTGATCTGTATTCGTAAGTTCGGCATGAAACTTACCTACTCTGATCTGCGGAGCTCACTGCTCACAGGATTCGCCATGGAGCTACTCCTCGGTCGTTTCGAGGCCCCACCCACGAGCAACCCCGAAAGCCTTCTTTACCGACACGAGCAGTCGTTGATATCGCACCTCCGCGCGATACTTTCAGCATCTGGCCACCGGAATCCCGAGACAGAAGCAATCCTTCTCCCACAGTGCCAGGGTCTGATCGAAGCCATTGGCCACCGAATGGCGTATGACGCGGCGGTCGAGGAGGGGCTTGATCAACACCTAATCGATTCATACGTATCCCATGTCATATCTGTCGATCCTTCGTGGTATTCCGAGGAGGCCGGAATCCCCCGTGCTCTGCAGAAGAAGATGGAACTAGAATCCGCCACCGCGTCATTCAAACATCTCGAGTCGCTCCTGGAACGACTCGATGTGGATAGCTACGTGACCGCTCCCATAGTTTCAGACGAACGATGGGATGCACATGAACGGTCGTTGCAGACGTACAGTCACCCCGGAAACTCGGTACTTGATACCCCCTGGCTGCGAAATATTCCCTCCCCTTTGCTTCGTGAACCCCAGCAACTGATTGCCCGTCTCTAGCTAATCTTTTTAATTTGTTCGGTGGTTTTTATTTATTATCTATCGTCACCTCGAGACCTTTGAGGAAGGCGGAGTCGATCTCTATACATTCATGCACATTTGACTATTGTTATTTCGCTGGTTCGTACATTTGTATCGATATTCTGCATTTAGTTGTTGTTATTCGCATACCCTTCCGAATACCTACACTCGTTTTGAAATGCTAATGACCTCGCTGCATCAAAGCATCGAGCTGGTCCTTTCCTATCGCAGCCGGCTCAAGTGGATATCCTGTACGGATTAGACGAAAAACAAATAGCATCTAATAGCCATCCTGCAGCATAGCGTAATCGGTCAGCTCT
>MU117974.1:73997-204486 GCA_014904855.1 Thelephora ganbajun | reverse complement strand
TTCGTGCGGAATAACCCCTGTTTCCATCTAACGAGGCCAACTCCCTCGAAACTGTCTTTATGGACTTAGAGCTGACCGACTACGCTATGCTGCAGGATGGCTATTAGATGGCCCTTTAAATGTTATTGGTTGCGGTCAACCTGAGATGGACTATCGTTTTGATTTTCGCATTGTAACACCAAAAATCCAATAATCGGCGAGAAAATCGGTCCAGTTTGATCGTACCTATTTGTTTTTTTTTTTTTGTCTAATCCATACAGGATAAGCGGCGTCCAAGCTTTACCACAAGATGGAAGAAGTAGGTTTAGTCCAAGGTCGCCAACTATCAAAGCCACGGCGATTCCAGGCAAGGTACGCGCTGAGTTTGCATCTTTACCCTCGGCCCCGCCGAAAACGGTGATCTGTTTTGTGCATTCAGTGTTTTTGGCGGGATCTGTAACAGATCAACGCCCATGGCCAGCTGACTGATCACAGACCTATCGTACCTACCAGGTTATTGCGATGGATCTCATCTCGGAGATGTGCCATATAGGGGTAAGCCAGGATAGTTGTATAGGGTGACTAGGTCCTGGGCATCCCGGGGATGATCATTCACATTCCAATTGAACGCGAGCGCGCGGGGGAGTTCCGGAGTAGAATTTCACAACGCCCAGAACTCACCAGGAGCATCACAAACCTCGGCTGCACACTTCTCCCCGAAGTAAAGTCCCCAGATGGACTGCGAGGCAGGTGAGCGGGCGTAGGAACGGCGAGCCTCAGGAAGAATGAATGACTGATCGTGACCATCGACCATCGTCATCGTTTAGCCAGGCGGGGAAACGGAACCTTTCTGGGACCCCCGGCGATCAAAACAACAACGGGCTAGCAACGCTTTCGCTGGTCATGGATCCAGTTCAGCTGTACCTTTGAAACATACACTCAGACCGTTGGACAGACATAGCAATTACGATTTCATTAATAGGGTACGGACACATGGATACGGTGGGCCACAATAGTTACACTTAAGAATAAATACGCCAGATACACAAATCAAAAAGTAACTTGCAGCCTTAGCGGATAACCAAAACTCGTCACCCTCATGTTCTTAACTCCAGCTAAGAATTTCACAGAGTCAAAGTCTGGGGCAAACTTGAAGTCGTATCGCAACAGGGTTTTCACGAGAACGAGTCTCATCTCTAGATGAGCAAACTGTTTACCCATACAACCGAAAGGACCTGGGAACATGCAATTAGCATACGAACCGAATTCCAGGGATGACTGAAATACCATGTGAAAAGGTCATAATAGCGTTCTTATCGCATCGTGAACCAGGGCCAAGACCACCGGGTAACCAGCGCTCTGGAATGAACGACTCAGGGTGGGGGTAAAAGTTCTCCTCAGAGATCAACTGAGCCCAAGCGGGCACACCAACAATCGTGCCCTCAGGGATATACTGTCCTGCGATGTACGCCCCGCCCTTGGGGGTGGTTCGGGGGAAAGAACCGAGTGGAGCGCCAAGTCGTAACGATTCCTCAGCGACTGCGTTAAGGTACGGGAGTTTCTCCACCATCTTCCCGTCGAATATCTCCGAACCGTCAAAGTCAGGGAAGAAATCCTTGATCTCAATCTTGAGCCTAGCGTAGATTTCGGGATTCGATGCGAGGAAGAAGAAAGCGAAAGTGATAGCCGCAGAGATGCCGTTTGTCCCTGCCTGGATCGCGATGATTGCCTCCTGGCGAAGGTGGCTGTCAGGAAGTTTCGGTGCAGGGCTAGGTACTTCGCTCAGCTAAAAACAATGCATCGACTATCAGGCCATCAGCGCTACTGACAGTATCTGAAGACCCACCAAGTATGTCATCATATCCTTCGACTGAGACCCTATATGCCTTCGCTGCTTCAGAGCCACTTCGGCACAGTCGTCCATGGTCCGCAGGGCCTTGGTCGTCGGGAACCACCAAAGGACGTTGAAGAGTGAAGGGGCTTCGCCAAGAATTTCGAAAACGATGGTTTCGGTGATGGCACTGTCGACCATCCCTTTGTGGTCACCATTCTTGCAAAAGTTCTCCCAATAAGAATCACCGAATACGAGTTCACCCTAGAGGAGAGTGAGCTCAATTGATGAATAGAGGTTACAGATGGAAACTTACGGTCACGTCGTGGGTCCAATGGTTGAGAGCAAGGGAGACATCGACGATGCCGTCTTCACGACGGTTAGCGAGGGCTTCCAAAAGATTGTTTGTGCGCCTGTTAATCATAGGCGTATACGATACAATGCTGCCCAGAGGGATCAGAACCACTGCCATTTCTCTCGAAAGTGATGGGAAACTCACGCGTCATTGGTCAAGGATGGCGCCCAGTAATGCCTTCGGCGATAATCATGAGATTTTCTGTCTCGGATGAAAAACAAACCGGTTCCGGGGATTAAACCGAGCTGATACGCATCACTCTTATCCCAAGCGGAAGCGGAAGCATAGATGGGGAGAATGGCATCGTGGGAGTTCAAGGAGATGGTATTTGGTCCGGTACGAACGGCGACTCCGTATCGTTTGTGTAGGTCGTTTATGATCTCGTAACGCTTTCCGGAAGCGACGATTTGAACTAACTTGAGACTGGTGATACGATTGATGAGCGGTCCGGGGAACTTTGCTAGTGGATGCAAGGGGGAAAGACGGTAGAGCACTGCGGATGTGATCAAAGCGGCGACGTGGCAGGAGATGGTCCTAGCCACACAGGAGAGGGCAGACAGTATCGAGCTACCGTGTGTGTGTCTCTCGGTAATAAAAAGCCCAATGGCACCAATAATTTCGAGGGCGAGCCAAATGTCACCCCGCATTGGTCGGCGGAATAAATAGCCATAAGTTGCCTAGCAGAGTGGTTAGACGGGTGGACGTTGAAAGACAAACGGTGACTTACGACTCCCGCCGCTAGTGCAAGTTTAAAAGGAACGGGCATCGTGCACTAGGAGGAGAGGAAGGTGGGGAAGGGTGGCGGTAGGGATGGGCGACCCTTGGTAGATATACTACATCATCACCGGGTATTTCAAGTGGTAGATGGCGGATAGAGAACAAATCGCACGTTGATCTGTAACAGCTGGTGTGAGGACAATGGGCCATTCTCTTATCACGCACTAAACCTAGTCCATCAGCGCTATCAGCCTTGACTGACAGGGGCGGCGGAATGGAAACAGGATGCTTCTCTTCATATGCGAAAGTGTCTGGACGAAGGAAAAGGTGCCAGAAACATCAGATTAATTTTACCCTGAGCTCTCTCCTAAGCGAGTCACTGTGTGCATCACGCCGGAACCCTTCTAGTAGGGTGGGTACTTGAGTTCCCACCTCTTCGAACCCCAACCCGGCCTGTGAGACGTGCACCGCCCGTGCTCTGCGATTGCACTTCCCTGAGGCGCTAAAGTCTGTAGCATCATTCTCATCAAGGTTTCGCATGTACAGGTTGGAAACCCATTCAATTCCGTGGGTCGAGGAGACCGAACTTCTGGACTGTCGGTTTACGCTATGGGAAAGGTTTGGACTGACTCATCAGTCCAAAACCTTTCAGCCAAAATAGGGACCGTTTAAGTACCTTTGGTACTCACACATTCTAGCGCCTAAATTCATACAGTCCAAAAAAATACTCGCCAGCACTGCTGAACTCTTTGCACTGACGATCAGTACTGACCTTTCCCACAGTGTTAGTGGATGCGTCTTTAACTGTGGACGAATGTCCCTGGCCGGTTGCGTCGCGTTGCAGCGCCAAGCTCCTTGTTTTCTCTCCGAAATTCCCCATGGTGAGACTGCAAAGTGCTCGGCCAGCGCACACAAGGACTAATCTTTCGAAGGGAGGTTTCACCTGTTGGACAGTAGCTTACTTGGAGCACGCGATCACAGACTAGATAGTTGAGTTTCGAGCGCGATACCTCTTTTCCCTCAGTCGTTTCACGTTACGACTGGGGTGAGTCTGTCTACTGCGGTATCCATTACTTTATGTTACTTATATGCTCTACCTGTGGTCTAACTCTCGACATCTTCTGCTTGTATCTGGGTTCCATCGACAGTGGAGAGGTAGTTTCTGGACTCTTCGACTTGACCTAGTCGTTCACTTACCAAACTTGCAGCTGAATTCTCAGTGTGTGCAAGTCTGGATGTTCTATTTGGCGACCGATAACTCAGCATTCGTAATCCGCCTCGCCATAGATTTATAGTAAGAGTAGCATACGTGGGAACTTTCCACCAGACGCCACACGTGATCTGTCCAATGCTGCCTGTCGTGGTTGTGTTCACCACCAGTTCTTCCCCAAGTCAAAATTAAACTTTTGAGGCCTCGTAATGTCTACAGCCCACAGACCAACATGGGATCCCGCGCAGGCCAAGGATACGAGGGCCGGCTCCCGTCAGTTCTCGGTCCGAGACATGGCTGCACACACGAAGTTGAAGTTCCGGTGTGTTTGGTTTATTCTTCCCCGAAAAACAAGGTCGAATTGAACTCCTCCGGATATTTACAGACAACCTGGGCAGACGTCGACGAATGATGTCAAGAAACGCGACCTTCGAGTTGAACTTTTAGCTGCCGAAGCCGAAGCCAGGAACAAGAAGAGAAAGGCGGAAGGTAAACCCCCTTTGGAAGAAGATGTACGGAAGGCAGCCTCAATTGAAGCCCCGAAGGACGAAACCCCAGCATCCGAGGATGATGAGGTTAACAAGAGGCGGAAGCTCCTGCAGGAGACTCTGGAAATGGACAAAGACGATGATGATGATGACGACGACGACGAGGAAGAGAAAAATGATGATGGCGATGAAAGGTGCGTTCCTGAAGCCGTTTGTTAGGCTTCGAACTTCTGAACTCGCAAATGCGTAGCGATGAGGATTCCGAAGAGGAAGACGATACAGCTGAGCTTCTCCGTGAACTCGAGAAGATCAAACGCGAAAGGGCGGAAGAAAAGGCGAGACAGGAAACCGAGCAAAATGCTCAACAAACCGCAGACAGAGAGGCGCAAATTGCGACCGCGAATCCTTTGTTGAATCTCGCCGCTGCGCTCGGGCAGAACCCCACTGGGATCGATACCACCGCTCCAGGCACTTTCTCTGTGAAACGCAGGTGGGATGATGGTCAGTGACACCCTGGTCCGCATTCCCAGTGATACGTGAGCTCACTTCTGCCAAGACTTAATATTCAAGAATCAGGCGATGAATTCTCGAAAGAACGAGGGTGGCCAGTTCGTAAACGATCTATTACGCACGGAGTTCCACAAGTACGCCCGATTCTAAAACATGTCCCGTATAGAAACTTACGCAACGTTACAGGAAATTTATGACAAAGTTCATCAAGGTATTCCTTACCATCTTGGTACAACGCTGGCCAATTCTAATCGCATTACCTCAGTGATCAACGTATTGTACTCCTCCATCCGTGTTATGTGTATCTGCTGTCATTCGTCGCACTCCGCCATCTATAGCATCAGTCCCTATTCCATATCCACCCTTCCGCAGCCCACTCTGGCATCTCCGTTTTGAAGGACCCGAGACTTGTGGTGTACCTCAATGCATGTAGAAAGATATACAGTTTCTCTGGCTTGGGGTCCGGGTGCAATGGAAGGTAGCATTCTGGACAATACTGATGCCCGTTTCCGTCGCTTTCGCTTGTTCCTCCGGTGGCCCCATGGTCATTCATTCTCGCGACAACCTCCTCGTCTGTTAATTGCGGCTCTGTCTTTGTCGTGATCGAGGGTATTTCTGACTCCTCTGTTACCGCGGGACCGCCTCGTTTCCGTCGATTCTGCGGAGGTGTGGCTTTAATTTTTATGTCCCTCGGTGCCAGTGCACCCTTGGCTTTGAAAATAACATCCCGCCAGCGGCTCCAGTCTTCATCTTCATCCTGTGAGGGGCTTAAGTGCCCCCACCTAAGAAGGATGGGACGGCGAATGACTGCGAACCTTGAGATTCCGGAGTCTGGTGATGACCTCGACTGCCTCTTTGGACAACGGAACGGGTGATCCCATGCCGATATCATGACCCGTCTCCCGAGGTAGTAACTTTCCGCCGTTTACCTGGGATCCTGTATCTGGTCTAGTTAATCTGTCCGAACTTGCCGGTAACTCTGAGGGTGGCAGAGGGGCGGATCGCTCGTCGTTTGGGGTCAGGTCGACACCTCCTTTACCTAGATTCTCGCCCTGGCCAGAATCGGCGAGTAAGCTCTAGTAACGTGGAGTAACCATGAGTCGGAGCATACCCAAATCCGTGTCTCCGAATAGACTTGATCATTAGCAATCGGATGCCCTAGGTATTGCAGATGCACGCGAATCTGATGTGCTGGAGGGATTATCAGACTTCTAGTGTGCAAAGCAAGCTCCATCACTCACACCTCCCAGTCAACGGCCGGCCTATGGGATAGTAGAGTTCGTCACCCGATGAACTTCTAAAAGTGAGACGTACCCTCAACTCACAATGCAATACACTTGTGTCAGTATCCAGGTCATATCTGATTCGTTGGAAGATGGTCGTAGCAGGCTGAGTGGTGTCAGAATCGGCGTGTGTTGCATCTGAAACGCCAAATGGATCTTACCTTGCCATCCGGGTGAACGATATTTAGTCCCATTTGTCGATCCACCGTTAGAAGTGGTTGATCACAAGTAATCTCTTCGCTGTTCCACGATGTTCAGTATCGTCAGCGACGAGGCAAGGGTGTTGGGGGGCAAGACAAAACGCACACTGGGAACTCTCCCTTGCAGCGAGCGATATACTCCTTCTTGATATTCCCTTCTCTGAACTCCGCTGATAGCTCGCTCGCCGTTTCGTTCGATAGCCCGAGAATCATCAACCCCGAAGTCAGCCTATCTAAGCGATTCACAGCTAGCAGGAACAACAGGTTCAGTGTTCGGTGTAAGCGGAGCGATCAAACGGGTGAATTAACTGTATATCTTCTCGTAACCAAACTCATTCTTGAGGATCTCCACGAGCGTATGCCGGAAGTATCTTCCCGCTGCATGAACCGGCTACAAGACTACGTTGAGCATGGATTTTACCGCCGAAGGAAGACCTACTATGCTTCCCGGTTTGTCGATGACAATGAATTCCCCCTCGGCGTCATGATGGATGATTTTCACCGGTTTATCGGTAACGGGGGGTTCATGCCTGTGTACGACATTCCTAGGCCAGAAGTTCAGTCTCACAGGGAATACCGTCGCGGGGTGGGAACAACAAACTCTATTCGGTCACCGTTCCGGATTATGGTATTGGGTTTGGCGATCTTCCCGTTGACGGTGGTTACTCCGGACTCCAGGGCATATCTCTGGACGGGAACGCAGGCATTGTTCGTTAGGGTGTTCCGGACAAAAATTTGAGAGACCTACATAGTAGTCTATCGATCGGTCTCGGAATTCTGTTGACACAACCTCTAACATCTCTCGACCCAACCACCGACCTTTAGCCATGGTGGTGTAAGGGTACCAGTATGGCTCGATCTTCCTCAGCCCAGTTGGGGTCAGGTATGATCGTGTGGTTGGTCCAGTTGATTCCGTGGTCATGGCAGCGTTGAGCATCCGAGAGACGACACGCCTGAACTCTGTCTTTGCGGATACTGTTGTCAAGGGAAGGTGAACACGAGAGGTATGTCTGTTGAGGTCTGCCAGGATGTCTTTGATTCGAGGAAGAGGATCACAACCGGATCGGGATTCGAGGATCGACGTGAGCGTGCTCTGCTCACGAGTCTGAACCTCTCGTCCTCGACACTGGCAATAATTCGAAAGTTCGTACAGCCTTTGACTGGTTGGTCGTCGCTGGAAGCATCGAAGAGAAATTCGTCTCATCCGAGCATCATAGTTCTGGACATACGCGGCGTCGGCAACGATATGGACAGAGACAAACAGACCGACCAAGCCTACATTCACTCATACCGCTCGTCCACCTCTCCCACCTCATATCTTATCTCGCCCGTACGCCGTGTGACAACATTTATCGTCCCCGTTTCTAGATAAGAGCACATGTCACTCTCGTTCTAATTTCCTAGTCTTCTCCCCATCCATTGTGCGCGTTGCAAACTTTGGTGAACCCACAGGTATGACCTCACCCGTTTTCACTCATCCGACCTTCTCGCGTGAACCCACATCCCACGCACCTCCCGCAGCGTTTAAGCTGAGCTGGCTCGAAGCGATGTGGGTCCGTGTGGCGAGATCTAGGTGGGTCTTGTTAACTAAGCTTGAGTGCATTACCGGTAGCATGTGTCACGACTGTACCCGTGCCGAGCTAAATCCCCTAGCGATATGGGTATAAAGCTCTCGAGGCTCCAATCCTCCCTCCGATATACACAACACTCCATGGCCAAGTACTCCTTCCTTCAATCTCTACAAGAACAATGGGGACGTTCCGTACCCCTAGTGACTCAAGACCTCACCGGTAAGGTCGTACTAGTCACTGGGGCAAATATCGGACTTGGTTTCGAGGCCGCGAAACGCTTCACTTCCATGAATCCCGAAAAGCTGATAATCGCTTGCGATCAAAGGTAGTTCTTTCGTTCACTCTCCCCGTGACGGAGGTAGGAGCTGACTGCGTTCGAATAGAGATCAAGGAAGCGACGAAGTTTGACAATGTCGATCCCTTCCTCGTCGACCTTGCGAGCTGTGCGTCGGTCAACACCTTCTGCGACAAGTTGGAGAAGGAAATCCCACGCCTCGATATCTTAGTAGAGAATGCAGCGCTTGCCCAAGCCGAGTTCATCCCAACCCCCGATGGTTGGGAGCATCAGTAGGCGTCGAAGAGTGGCTGCAATCGTGATCGGTAGCTCATTTCCAGCGTTCAGGTTACAGGTGAATCATCTTGTCGCGGCACAACTTGCGATCCTTCTCCTTCCCCTGCTCCTCCGAACTGCGTCAAAGGACATTGCTCCTCGTTTGGTCTTTGTTTCTAGCTCTGCCCGTCACTGGTCCCCACCCCTCAAACTGCCGACCTCCAACCAAGGTATCCTTGACTGGTTGAACGATCGGTCCAGGTCAGAGGGGTAAGAAAGGAACCCCAGTGTATCGCTAGAGAACTCGCGTCGCGTCTACCAAAGGACAGTCCACTCATTATCAATGCCGTCAATCCAGGTTATTGCATCTCTGGATTGCGGCGCAACGTTCCGATCTCCCGCGCTATAGTTTACTGGTTTTTGACATGTTCATCTCGCGGTCCACTGAACGTGGTTCAAGGCAATTAATCTTCGCCGCGTTAGGAAACCAGGACAAACCGGACGAGATGAAAGGGGCGTATATCACGAGTTCGAAGGTTGTAGAACCCAGTGACTACGTTATCTCGGACGAAGGCGCCAAAGTTCAGAAACATTTATGGGTACGTCCCCCCCCACTGAGCGTATTCGTTCCTACCTGACCGTGACATAGCACGAGACATTGACCGTCTTGTCCAAAATTTCCCCCAATGTCCAGTATACCCTCAGCTCTAGCAACCTCTTGTAATACGTTGGCTTGTTTCTGCTCGTGATTTTGTATTTTGTACTTTCTTGCCTAAAGAATGGACTCTGCTTCCATATCACGCTTTTACTGAGATACCCACAAACCGTCTGCCGTTCGGTTCAATTGGAACTCACAACCAGGCTCACTGTCGCTGTGCAGATCATGAAATTCAAGCTCACCGGCGAATAAGTGATAAAGCAACCTGAGGTATGGGCAAGAGTTTGTAGTAAATTATACTGTGGTAAACATAATATACACGGGAGACGTGCTGAAGGTACAAGTACACGGTATCAATGCAAAAGGCACCGGAAACGGTCACTGTTTGGGGGGAGGTCGTTTAATTGGAGGGGTGGGCTTGCTTTCAGCGGGCTTCAGCCGTTTAACGAGAGAGTTGTCAGCAGTTTGTGTCTCGCCCTCACCGTCCTCCCTTGGTCGCTTAGCGGCACCCATGATGGACACACCACCAGTGCTCTGGGGAGTCGATGCTGCCGTGGTTTGTCCCCCACCCCTTCCACCCAGAACATTCAACGCACGTCCTGGTCCACCACCTCGTATTGGAGGAGTTGGCCGGTTCGGGAGCCTGTTCTGTGCCGCCGCTTGCTGAGGTTTATTAACAGCGGGTGTGGACTTCTGACCAGGAATTTGAGTCGGAGCGGGTTTCTGTGTGGGAGGCAGGGTCGGGGCGGGTTTCTGTGCGGGAACAGTAGTTGTCGAGTTCGAAGTTGACGCAGCGCTAGAACCCTGCAACTCTAGTACTTTTGCTTCCAACTCCTTGACTTTTGCCTGCGTCCTCATGAGTTGAGCGTCCTTCAACCTCCCTTTGGTTTGTTGTTCCACCCTACCCCTCTCGATGGCCTTTTTAATCTCCTCTTCGTGCGCCGTTTCCCATTCAGCTTTTGCGGCAGCAATGGCGGCCTCGACATTCGTTTCTTTGCTTTTTTCCGTAGTTTCTCCAGGAACGACTTTCATGGCAGCGGCCTCGAGCTCCCTCTTGTGTTCGGCACGAAGCCGTTCTTCCAAAGCTTTGAGTCCCTCGGCGTGCTTCTTCTCAACTTCCTCGTTCGTGAAACCGGTCGCAGGTGGATTCTCGGTTTTTGCGGCTGCGAGAGCAGTATCGATAGCGGCCTGCTGTTTGGTCGCAAAATTTTTCTTCTCTGCTTCCAGTTCCTGCACTTGTTTCCGGTACCCAGACTCGAATTGAAGTTTCAGTGGATAGCAACGAAATGGCAAGGGTACTCCTACTCACAATCTGCATGTAGTTTTGCTTCAACTGGTTCCTCAATTGGTTCTCCTGCTCCTGAGCTTTCTGTAGAGCGAATTGAGAATTGGATATGGAAGAATTGTAGGTGGCTTACCTTGCAGTTGGCAAGTGCCTCGTCCCTCTCTCTGAGCACCTCACTCTTCTCCTCTTCCCAGGATCCGCTGGATGCTCCCTCTGTGGTGGATGGGACTGTAGACTTGGTCCACGCTTCTTTCTCTGCGAGGAGGGCATCCCTCTCTTTCTGCACCGAAGCCTGGGACGAGTTAGGGATGGCGAACCCGGAACACTATTCACTGACCAGAGTAGCAGTCTGATTCGACAGTTCCGTAGCCTTAGCCCTGACTTCATCGAGAGAGGCCTCCACTGACGACTTCTCCTGTTGAAGTGCCATGATTCGATCTTGGAGAACCTTCAGGTCTGGGGAATCCTGGGGAACAGTGGAAAGGGCCTGTGTTTTGAGAGCATCCCGTTCGGCAGTGAGGACTGTGACTTGATTCCTAAGTTCCGTGATTGCCTTGTTCAGCCCAGTAACTTGTTGTCGGACACGCTGAGTCAATTCCTTGGTTCTATTCTCTGAGCTCTCGACCTGTGATTTAGTTAGCGTCGGACCTGACCGGGAACATCAGAACAAACCTGTTTCTTGAGCTGATCGACCACCTCCGTGTTGTCCGTTACAGGAGGTCTCTCTTTTAACGCCACTTCTACAGCTTTCAACCGCTCGTTCTCGTTCTTCAATGCTTGAAGCTCATCAGGGTCGATGCGTTCATACTATTGCCCCATAAGCGACTGGGGTGGGTGGATGGAGATAGTTGACATACCTTCGTAAGAAGTTGTTGGTTCCTCTCCTGCCACTTGCGACTATCTTCCGTGAGTCGGGTGACTTGTGAGTCGCGAGCGTCCAGTTCAGCCCGAAGTACAAGTAACTCTTGCTTGGCGGGAGTCAATTCGTCGACTGCTTGCCTCAACTTCGCGTCCAGCTCGACAACACGTCTGCCCTTAGCTTCGCCTTCAGCGCGGAGTGTAGCATTGCTCTCGCGGTAGACGGAGAGTTCGTTGATCTTGCCCATCAGTATGTCGTGATCGGCTTGGGTAGTGGCTGCCTCAGCGGCACGCTCCCGTTCCTGTGCGTCATGTGAGCGTGAATGAGTTCCACAAGCCAAAGTACTTTACCTCTGAAAGTGATGTACGGGCCTGGTCCAAGCTCTGAGATAAATGGTCGACCTGTGTCTTGAGGCGAGCGGTCTCTTGTTTGCTGAGTTCAAGCTGCAACTCCACAATTTCCTTCTCCTTACGCAGCCATCCAACAACCGACCGGAGTTCCGTAAGCTTGCTATCTGAAGACTCCCCTTCTCCTGGGGTTGTGGAAGAAGAGTTTGCAGCGTCACGGATCTTGGCAGCTTGTGTGCTAACCGACTCGAGATGGTTGTGAAGAAGGGTATTCTGAGCGACGAGGTCCTTGCGACTAATGAACATATCAGCAGATCGGCAGGGACAAGAAGTCAGACGACCTACCGAACATTAAGTTCGTTCACTTCCCTTTCAAGGGCCTCCTTCTGTCGTTCCCAGCTGACTTCAGAGGTAGAGAGTTTTACTTGAGCGGTCTCTGCGGCTGTTGTCGCATCGCGGACGGTGAGCCTTGTTTCGGCAAGTTGTTGTCTCAATTCTTCCACGGCCTTGATCGATTCGGCATGCGCAACAACTTCACGACCGTACTTCTCTTCGGCGGACTTGGCTCTTTCCTCCAACTGCTGGATTTCCCCCTGTTGCGAGGCCCGAGCATTCTCGATACTCCTTTCGGTAGAACTCATGTCAGCGATGGTATCTTCCAAGAGTTTCTTGTCCTCTGCCCAAGCTTTACGTTCGTTCTCCAGATTCTGTTGGACTGTGGCGAGAGCCTTGCTGCTTTCACGCAACTCAGTCTGCGCTGCTTCAAGTTTCTCATGCAAGGAAGTCTGTTCGGACTAGATGCGAAGATGAGATTCCGTGCTCACTGTTAGTCGTTTGACCCTTACCTCATAAGTTGCTATCTGTGATTCGGTGGACGCCTTGAATTCGTCGTAAGTAGCATTGAGGGAAATCAAGGCCTCCTCATTAGCATTGCTGATTTCCTGGAATTGGAGAACATGGCTTCGAGCGTTGGCAAGGTCAACCTCGGCAACCTTCAGAGCGGCTCTGTCTAGGGGGTCAGAGCCAGCGACATACGAACGGAGCTTTAAACTACCTCAATTCAGCAACCTCAGCTTCGAGCTGCTGCTCTCGAGTTAAGGACTCATCCGTCGAACGCGGTCCAGTGGAGGAACCTGTGGTAGACCTTCTCTCATAGACAGCCAATTTCTCCTCGTTGCCCTGTAGTCGTCGAGTGAGCTCTTGTACTCGGTCTTCAAGGTGTTTCCTGCTGGTTTCAGCACCAACGAGTGCCTCGCGTGTCTTACCCAGCTCCTCAACCTAAGGTGCGATTAGTTGCATGCGGGCGGGTACTAGAGCTCATACATACCGATTTTTCGAGGCGAGTCTGCAGATCTTTGACCTCAATTTCCTTTTGAAGCGAGATATGGCGGACGGAGTCCCTCTCCTGACTGAGCTGGCTCCTAAGGTCTTGACTGCAAAGAACAGTTTGAGATATTGCCCGGATTCCGAGAGGATATTCTCTCACGTTTGTCCCTCAAGCATCTGAATCTGGCTCTCCAATCGTCTGCGATCGTTTTCTCCCGAACGTTCGAGGTCATTGTGCATCTTCTGGACGTTGGCCATCAGATCTGAAAGATGAGATCTCTCCACCGCTAGCGTCCTGTTCTCCTCCTCCAGACGGAGTTGAACACCCTAAAACATTCTCAACGTACTGCAGGAATATAGTTCGGAGATAAACCCACCTCCCAGATCTTCTTCTCGGCACGCAAGTTGGCGGATTCATTGCGTAACTGATCGAGTTTCGCGCTCGCGGTAAGTAGATCCTCGGTGAACCTGTGACACTCGATGTCGGTGCGGGTGAATTTCTCATGGAGCTGTTGTTTGTGCTTGTTCAAACTCTCGATTTCACGAGTGGAGACGGCGACTTGCTCCTGGGCCATTCGATGACGGTCTAAAGGTCGAGATAAGCAATATTTCTCACGCAACCTGGATTTCCTTACCCGTGAGATATTCTATGCTGGCGTTAGCCTTAGCTAGAGCAGCACCGAGTTGGGCAGCTTCCTTCTGAGCCAACATGACATCGTCCCGTAGTTTGATGGTGTCGGTACCCATCTCGCTCTTGTACGTTTCGAATTGGCTCTGAACCTCGGCCAACTCCTTGACAAGCTCCGAATCAGAAGCGCCATTGACACCAGATTCGCCATAAATCCTGGAGGTGGGACCAGTAGCACGGGCCTCAGCGCGTGCAAGCATAGCTCTCAATGCATCCCTCTCCTTCTGATATGCTTGGACAGTCACCTCGTGCCTCTTCTTCTGATTTTCCAGATCCTCCTGCATCTTCTGGAGCGCTTGGTGAGCTTCCAGAACAGCTTCGGCCTGCTCCTGCTGAAGGCTTTCGCGATACCCCTTCTCCTCGGCCTCCATTCTCGCGCCGAGATCCCTGACAATCTTCAATAGCCTCTGATTCTGCTCCTGGAGGCCTTGAATAGACCTGAACCGGACTAAGTTGTTGGTAATGACTTCTTCCATGTTCGTAGCAGGCGCCATTGAAGGATCAGCCTCAAGTTCTTCATCTGAAGGAATAGATGGGTCCTGGATCCTCGCCAATTCCTTCGTCAATGTCCGGACCTGAAGACCAAGGTCATTTAACTGAGACTCGAGCAACTCGTTCTCCCGGATGGTCTTCTTCAACTTCTGGGAGGTCTCTTGAGCGAGTGTGGCGTTGGCATCCCTGTCTTCCAGAGCGCAAGCCAACTGCGAAGCCAGTTGACCTGCTTCAACCTGTAGGCGTTCGTACTCCAGACGCTGCTGCGTAAGTATCGGAGCACGTTCTTCGATCTGAGCGAGAACGGCCTGGAGAGTCCTATCCATGTGGTCATACTCAGCAGATTTGCGAGCGTACTCCTCTTGAAGCTTGACGTGTTCGGCGTACACCTCGGTGAAGGTCTTGCCACTACGCTGGGCCCGGCTAGCCATGGCGACCGTGGGGCTAAGGCCCATCATGCCAAGGTCTCCGGGAGAAACAAAGACACTACCGCGAACAGGAGTGGAGGGAACACTTCCAGGAGTTCGAGGGACGCCGCTGGCATTAGATATTGAAGGCGCGGCAGGTAGATCACCGGTATCCAAACCACGAAGAAGCCTCTCCAACTCTTGAACTCGTTGCTCGGCATCATCAGCCCTCTTTGCCTCACGTTCAATTTCGTCCCTCAATTTCATCTCTCTCCTCTCAGCCTTTTCATCGACAGTCGCCCAGTCCCGTTCAAGGCCATCAACAATTTCCTTTGCGTGCTGTTCCCTCTCCTCCATCATAACGACGAGGCGGCGTAAACCTGCAGCCTCGCTGGAATAGGTGGCCTCCTGCTCAGCGAGTCGCCCGGTTAGATCCTGAACGCGAGTAAGAGCCTGAGTGAGTCGTTGAGAGAGAGACTTGTTAGCAGCTTGAAGAGCCTTGATACTGCTTTCCGAGGTCGAGGAAGCTTGAGCCAGGGCGTCACGTTCCGCTTGAGCTTCCAGGAGTTCCGTATGTTTGGTCCTCCTGTATTCGGAGAAGTCGTCGGATTTCCGATTGAGTTCATTGATAGCCCGTTCGGACTCCTCCTTGGCCAAGGAGAGTTGTTGAGATAGGGAGTCAAGCTTATACTAGAGAGCGGATAACAGTTAGCGCGTAAACCAATGTAGGGCATGGCTTAAATACCTTGGACGAGTTCTCTGTTGAGCGCAATTCTCTAGTCTGGCCCTCCAGTTCCCGATATTCGTGCCTTGACTGTTTGAGGCTGGTGCGAAGGGTAGAGATTTCCTCTTCCATGAAATATTAGCATTCAGGACAACCATCACAGCATATTTTCATACCATCCCGCTGCGCGCAGTCCCCTTTCAGTCTGCTGACAATACTAACGAGGTCACGTTTCTCCCTTTCGACATCCTCGACACGGGTCTTGAGGTTGTCCAATTCAACTGACGATGCGTTGTGGGAACTTGAAGTAGATGAAAGTTGGGCTTGAAGAGTGGCTTTCGCAGTCGCTACCCAGGCGATATTAATAGAGCAACGATAACTATCCGGGCGACGGGAGCACGTACCAAGCTCATCTCGTTCGGCCTTGATGGACTTTAGCTCTTTCTGCAGATTATCTGCGAGATTTGCCGCCTCTTTCTTGTCGTTCTCCCTGTCCTGATATGCCTGGTCCAGTTCGACCTCCTTCTTCTCGGCTTCAGCACGTAGCTCCTCCACCTCGCGGGCTGTGGCGTCCAGCTGTGTCACATGGGCCAATAACGTTCTATATAGATGGAGAACCGTGTCTTCTGTGGGAGTTTCTAGTGGCTCTCCAGGAATGAGAGCGCTGAGCGCGTCGAGGTCGATGTCAGAAGGGAGGGAAACGGTAAATGCGGTCGAGGTCAAAGCGGAAGGTGTGTCCTGAGAAGAAGCAGCTTCTTGCTGAGCAGCCGCTGCAGCGGCAGCGGCCTTGGTTTTTCTACGCGTTGAAGTCATTTGGAAAGGATTTCCAAACGACGAAAACTCCTCCGGGGAATGGTATGGGTGGAGGAGAGGAAGCCGTGGGTTACTGACACGATGCTGCCACTGGCTGATCGGACGCCAAGCACGTGTAGTTGGATTACAAACAAATACGTATCATAACTACAAACGCAAGTGTAATGCGACTTCAAAAGCATGTGTAGTCTCACTACGAACGCGATTATGAACCTCCCACTTCAACCGCAGGCTTTCGTAGGCTGAAGCGGTCTACGACAATCTGTACAATATCCTTCCACTCCGTCATCGCACCAAGACCTTTGGACGGATTTAGCGGCACTTGGGTGAAGTAAGGGGTTTTCCTCACCAATATCCCCACAAGCTAAGGCTTTGCCTACGGGTCCAACAACATGATACCCGATAACCTCCTTCACAACACGTAGGTGCTCGCTCGTGAGAGGGTGGTCATACATCAACGTATTCATCGCAGGGAACACATATGTTGGCGTCGTAGGCGCAAGAGCGCGTAAGAGCGATGTCTAAAGGCTCTTCCACTTGAGTCTGGGACAACCGAGGTAGCAGCAAAGGACCATACCGCAAGGTTATCACAGGTACCATGCGCGATTTTGGAAAGCGTATTGGCAGAGCACGGGGCGATGAGGACGATATCTGCCCACCTACGAAGTTCGATATGGAGGATTGGATCACCAATCTTGTAGTTCGGCTGTGGGAGAGACGGTCATGACATCCGAGATCAAGCAAGACTGTGAACGCGTACATCCCACTCGTCTTCATCTACCCAAACATTCGTACCCGTCTCCCTTGTCTTTTTGGCGTTAAAGAACGTCAATGAGGGCTTTGTTGCGACGACTTGTATCTTGACATTATTGTACTGCAGTGATGGAGTATTAAAGGTGACCTCGTTGCACACACAGGAAGCTTACCGATAAAAGCTCCTGGATGATGAGCGGAACTTTTATTGAAGCGACAGAACCGGTCACAACGAGGAGAACGTGGGCTGATCCTTCTATTCGGTTCTGGTCAGCAACGAAACGAGCCATCACTGCATCACTGACAACGACGATCGCTGCCACTTAGACAACACCTCCACCTGCAAAAATGTCCTTCTTCAACTCTCTAGGGTGCGTTGGCTAGTATACATCTCTCACAGTCAGACTAAACGACCAGTCTGCTAATGGCTTAGAAGAATGAACCGCGCTCCAGCTCGACCGAAACGTTCAACTACGCCAACATCTGCAACGTTTCCGTCTGCGTCGGACCAGCCCCCTCCTTCTCCTCAGCCACAATCAAACGGAGGATCTGGCGGAACCAAACCACTCTACCTGTGCAGTCCTTTCGTCGATGCGGCCCTCGTGACGGGCAACTTCAAGACGATTGTCATGTTGCCCAAATATGTCGACGTTATGGAGTGGGTCGCTTGTAACAGTCCGTTTGTTTCTCCACTATAAAACGCCCCTTGTTCTCACATGTCAAACAGTTTTCGATTTTTACCAGAGTCTAAACTTGTTCTACGGAGTAATATCTGAATGTTGCACCCAACAAACGTGTCCCGCAATGTCTGCAGGGCCATCGTCAGTGCTGATCTATTAGCGCCGTATTGTTCGAGATGCTGATAGGCCATCGTGATAACCCCACAGGCTCAACTACACATGGATCAACACAGATCGCAAACATGTCCAGCTCCCAGCACCCACATACATTGATTATGTGATGACCTGGGTACAAAACCTGATTGATGACGAGAACGCGTTCCCTACCAAGTCAGGTACGTATATGGTGACTTCCTCTATCTCCAGAGCAATTCATCGTTACCCCTGAGCTAGGTCGTGACTTCCCACCGACATTCCCATCCACTGCGAAACACGTGTACCGCCAACTGTTACGCGTGTTCGCTCATATATATCACGCACACTATGTCCAGATTCTCCACCTTCGCTCGGAACCTCACTTCAACTCACTCTTCGCTCACTTCCTGGCTTTCGGAAAGGAGTACGAGTTACTGGATATCAAAGATATCAAGGGACAGCCAGGTGCCACGGTCGGGATTGGCGCGTTATGGGAACGCTGGAAGGAGACGGGGATCCTTGACTCCTCTACCAAGCCGTGATGTACGATCGCCGTACTACGACAGGCCTGTTATCTTTGAGCTGGTGGATCGTTGGACATCGGCACTGGTTTCCTTGGACTGTCGTTCCTTCAATGGGCACATCGGTTGGGCTTCACCGTACCCCGTCGCGGCTCATGATGTTTGAGTCCAATATAACGTAAATTTTGCTTTCCTTGGTTTGTTATCAGGCGCTTGAAGTATCCATCTTCCTGGTTGGCCACGGAAACAAGGGGATATACCCAGGAAATTGACGCACACCCGATGCTCGAGGCTGGTCACTGAAACTTTGAAAGCTCTCTTTAATCTCGTATATTCCCGAGCATATGGTACAGTTTTGAAACACCCAATCCCTGATAGCTTGGCATCTGACCCCGCTATCGTGCGAGAAACCCTCAAAGTTGTTGGCACGTCCTTTGAACCCTTTTCCAAAAATTGAAGCCATCTGTATCAAATCGGATCGTGCCTTACCTTCCAGTCACAGCGTAGACAGCGTATTTGTCCTGATGAATGTAGGCTCGGGCTTGTAAATCCTGGGCCGTTGTACGTGAAGATACTCCTTGATGACGGCTTGTATCCAAATCCTATTTGTTGGATCTCCAGTCGAGGGCTTCTCCAATAGTCCACGAAAGAGGGGGAGCAAAGGGTAGACCTGTGTGGGGAAATGAGACCTCGGCACAAAACTCCTTGTCTTTATGGACGTGAAGGCAAAGGCAAAGCCTTATTTTGCCTCCGAGTGTCTCTGAACGAATCCGGTAGATGCTAGCCAGGTCTGCCAACTGCGGATCCCCGCGAGGCAGATGATTCGAGGGATATCGCAGCGACTAGGATGATGAAGCCAGAGAATGCATGTTGCCGGTTGTCGCCCTGCTACGCGGTTTCTATCGCGCCTCCCCCCAACATCAAGTACGTGCGACTCTTCCTCTTCTACGGAGGTTGACATTGCCCGCTCGTAGCCCGGGGACCCGAGGGGTAGAGGCAGGAAATTACCCCCAGAGGAGTTCTAGATATCGTGCGAGTGATGAGGGGGGGGGGGGGGTGCGCGTGATTTAGGTACGCACAATACCATTTCTTTTTTGTGCACTTTGAACGGCATTGTACCAGACTCCGAGGGCGTCACAGCTCCTACGATCACCACGCACACGGAAATGAGGCCTGGGGAACCGCGAACCAACTGACGAATGGGAAAATCTGTGATTGCCGTGGTATACGACACTTCTCGGTGTTTCTCACATCGCTAGCAATCGACCAGCTGTTAGAATTAGCGTATACGCGTGAGGTTATGTAACTTGTTAGAATGCTCGTCAGGAACGAGTGACCTTGCACGGCAGTTAGTGGCGATTAGTTAGAAAATTGGAGAGTTTCTCGCAGAACCCTAGTCAGGTTAGCAAGTTCAACAAATGGCACGCGTTCGAGAACGTCCGAGGTTGGGATTGAAAGGGGAACAGTACACTGTACAAAAGGTTTGCTGGGACGCTGTCAAGCGTGGCGACATCTGCTGGCTCCAGATATAAGACCCCATTCGTAACCGATAGAATAGTCTGCGTACCACCGATACAGAGACAGCTCCGAGGCGTTAGAAATAGCGGAGAACATACGACGAGCGTACCTTTTCCACCCCGCCTCACAGGTCCTGGCCTCGTCGATAGGGTCGTTGGAGCACCTACGTGGTGCGAAGGCGAACGCTGTTTCCGAAGGCTCCAGAGAATCCACAACCTTGAAGTTGTAGGTGGCCGACTTGAGCTTGAACGGTTAGAGTTCTGGTCAACTTTCCGGGAGACATGCGGGATTCCCCGCTTCGGTCTCAACGCTCAATGGCTCACTCGACATTCCCGTTACAGTCCGCCGAGAATTGACATGTTCCATCTGATGATGCTAAATCCGCGACCAGGGCGAAGGACGGGTTCGCGCGGAGCGCCCTCGACCATCGATAAATAAGTATTCTTACGTATGCTCACAACAGATAACAAGCCATAATCCTTGTGTCCCTGGGGGGGTACATAACATCACAATCAAGACTTGGTATTACAAAAGCGCGGTGTTCCGGATCGCATTGATTGCTAGGGGGTAGCACGAGCGCGATAGACCAAACCGGGCCTAGTTCCCATAGTGGTTAGAGACACTGGGTTGAGTTCTGAGATCTGAAGGAGGGGACCATACATACATACGCACGATAAACAACCACAAACACTCAAAATTGGTTCCTTTTCCCGCGCCCATGTAAACACATTTATCCCATAACATGACCATCACCATTTTCCTTGACAGCTCGACGGCAATTCCGCCGGCCGGGGTCTTACCAAGTGAACGACGCGCGGGTGAAAGTCATCGAACGAGCGAGTGCCCAATCCTACATAAGAAGACTTCAGACAGAGCACACTGCCTGAGGATGTTTCTGCCAGCCAAAAAGTGGATCGTCCGGCCTCGATACCCTCTGGGCTTGGGAGGCTCGAACTGTTGCCAAGACTCGCTTTGATCGATCAGACAATGCAGATCTCGTAAGTAGCAAACCCCAAAAAGGAAGGTCAGCCTCAAAAAAACCTTTTTTTTCCAGGGCAATACCACCTCGCGCGCCAATCCGCTATTTGTGTCTAGGAAAAAGTAGCGAAGTTATTGGCGGGTGGTCACGTGGATAGTTCTTTGGAGGCTTGTCTGCTCGCGCGTAGAGAATTTCGCCGTGCTCTGGCTACCTGGGCCCTGTCCGTTGGCGGTTAGCTTGTTTCGTAGGAGATTAAGTTGAACGTTCTCGGGCACCATCGGCTGTACTCTGGACACGTCGCCGCAGTCATTCATCCCAATACCTGCGTCCCCGGACGTACAATGGTCCAACCCCCTTTGTTACTCAGGAAACCAGGTACTTGGAACGAATACCTGCGACGCCGTATCTAGAGTTGACGTAAAACCGTGCAAGTGAGGGAGAGAAAGAGCATTCAGCGTTCGTCGTCGCCTGACATTCGTTGTTCTTAAATAATTCGACGTTGGCCGTCGCGCCATAACGGTGCGCAATCACATCCATTCTTTACGGTACCGTGTCGTCATTTATTACCGGGAGGGATAGCCTGATCATCGAGGCCTAACCAAACGAACATTACGTCTCGTCCTATTAAGGTTTTGAGGCGTTTCTCCTATCTTCTGATAGTCCACGCAGAACAGCCGGCAATAAATCATCACTACGGGCGCCGTGTGTTTCCGCAACCCAGTTTTTATATGAAGGACGCATAAAAAGCCTATGGCCACCCCTCGTATGGGAGAAAGACATGAGACGGTGGGTGACCACCTCACTCGCGGTCCATACTCAAGGACGTTACACACGGGTTTCCGGAAAGACCATCCAGGGCGCCTAGATGTCATAATTTATCATTCGGCAAGTACAAAACAGGCATCGAAGACTTCCGGCCATCAAGCTAGCACGACCTAAAGGAAAGAAGCGCAAAGCAAGTTAGCCAATTTTGGTGAACTGGACATCTCCTGCCGGAAATACTTAAACGCACGTAATTGCTTGGAAATATCCCTTTCTTCCCTCTCTCGTCGATGCCTGTACAAGATGTGAGTGTCCGGAAAGAGGCGAAACAGGTGTGACAAGGTGTGGAATTTAGGAAGCAAATGTATCAAATCTGATGCAGGGCAGAGGAGAATTTATCGCGGGAGAAACGATCACTGAAAAATACCGAATCCGACAAGACATGCGCCTTGCCTGTCAGCCCCATAAAATTTTTCCTCCAAGCCCCCCCCGGTATATAAGCGACCGGTGGAACAAGGTCGCCGCAAGAGATGCAGGGACGTTAGGCGGAAAGGAAACCTTCTGCATCGACAAGTGGCTCGCCAGAAGGCCGCGAATACATAATTAAAACACCGACCTTCCCACCATCCGTCCCCATAGTTTTGTCCCCCGCGGGGTCCGGTAGTCAACTGGATCATGCGGCCCTCCTTTACGTCGATCTCGTCTTCACCCGTCGCCTGATAATCGTACACTCCGCGAACTGTGAGGGGGATCCATAGATCACAGTCATAGGTGGTGGTAGCCAGGGAAGTGATAAAGATAGATTGACGCACCGTACTGCACACTCGCCCTTGGGGTTACGTTAGACCCCTTTTCTTCGGGCCCAACCACCTCCACATAGGACGCGGGGACCAGGCCTTTTCCACCCAAATTATTCGCCACCTTAACCCATCCAGACCCATCGTCCTCCTCCAAAACCTTGACCGTCTCGCCTTCACCAATACTCAACTCATAGGGCGATGTTGCAGTGTACTCGAATACCACGCGAGCTTGTACGATCCCTGGTGATAGTGATGCTTCCACTCGAGCGAAAGAGGACGGCGTAGGAGTAGACGCGGATTTCGTACTGGTCCTCGATATTGTGGATGCCCTCGATGATAACGTAGAGCCCCCCGTAACCCGCTTGGACCCAGTGCAAGTTGCTGGTACCTACAGAACTAGATTTGGCTGTCATCAGAGTCGTTTACGTACCTCGAGCTCACCTTGAGTTCGCATCTGGCATGGACCGACACTCCACAACGTTTACACGTCTTTCCCAGTTTGCTAAGACCCCAGATCGAAGTCTAGGATAAACTTGTCACAAATTCAGGTACAGAGAACAATAGGGCATGTCATTTTACCTGACAGTAGCCGCAAGTGGTTGGTATGGAGAAGGATGTGCTCTTGAACTCGTGCGGCCTTTGTTCCCCCTCATCGCCGTCAAGGGCCTCGCTAATTGTTTCTATTTCTGCGAGTAAAATCTGTTCCGATGTGGTATGGGCAGTCAAGTCATGTACGGAATCGATGAAGTTCTGTCGACGTGAGATGAGCCTCGACACCTGGCGCCTAAGAGAACATAGGAAAGAGTACAAAGATAACATCGTCCGCATTTCCAATGTTTTGCGGTGTGAGCGCCTTCTCCGATTGGTTGATGTTTCGCTCTGAGTTATCATGTCAGAACGGCACGATGTATCCACAACCGGAGTTGCGTACGTTTCGAATCCATCACAGGCCTCAGCTCCCCCAACTTTGCCCTACATCTGACGAGCCTGTTCTGTAAGACCACCTTCGGTGCTGGGTCCACGACCATCTCTGGCTAATTGGGGACTATGGGCATGGTAACCAGAGGGTTCAAAGCCGATTGCAACGTACGTTGTCGTAATGACTAGCACATGGCTCGAAAGTCCAATCCGCTGGTGCAACGAAGGGACGGATGTTGAAATCAATGAACAGATTTTGGTCCCTCCCTGTGTTGACGTCCCCTAGAGCCTGTTCGACTGTTCCGACACGCTTCTTGAGAGTGTCGAGGTGGCCGGAAGCCAGGGCCTGGGCATGGCTGAGGACGTTTACCGCCCTCTCAATAAGGCCAGTTTGGAGTCGTTCTTTGGAGGCGGTGTCAGTGCTTGCGCATGTGAGTCTGGAGAAGGGTTGGCGTACGGTAGAGCTAATTGAAGGCGGTCAATGACAAGTCTATTGGTAGGCCACAGTCGTCACGCACATTCTCCAGGGCTGGTATATCCGCATCGTAAAGCTTGGCCTTGACCTTGTTTGCAATAGAAGTAGAGATGATGTATGAGCTGGAGAGTTGGGCTTGAGTTACTCGCGACCGAAAAACATCTGTACTGGCCCTGACTTTTTGCTGTTTTGCATGTCGATTTGTTGCTGCTCGTACTGCTTAGCCGCTCTGCCGGAGTGCTTATCGTCGTGTGCCCGGTCCTAAATTCAGACTTTGAGATAAGCGACGACGATGGGCCTCTATGACGAAGACACACCTGCTTCTGTCTGTATGTCTCAACTTCTAGACACTCATCATCATACTAAACCCTGTACGTTAGTTACTTGCGTCCATCCCCGACAAACCGGCAAGGTACCATCTGTTTGCTCTAATGACATGAAATTAGAGCGCGAAATGCGCAAAGAGCCTGCTGTAGAGTCGCCTTACCTTGATGCGGTCCCCGTATGCACGGTCCCTATCGGAAAGAAGCTTTTGGAATGCTTTCACTTGCTGAGACGGATGGTTGGTATTAGATATGGGGTGTGTGATTGTACTGAGGGCGTGTACCTTCTTCTTAGCCTCTTCGTGCCTCTTCTCTACTAGCTTGAGTACGTTCACGACCTGAGCTTCAAGCCTGTCAGCGAGGTTGATATGGTCCTGCGCGGATTCGGAGAAGGAATTGATCAGTTGTGTGTAGGCGCGACCCAAGGTGCTGTGGCATATGAGAACTAGTTTGACTCATGGGCTGAAAAGAAGTAGATCGTACCTGCTCCTGACGTCTTCCTCCCCCCAGGCCTTGGTAGGCTCCTCTCCCAACACGAGAGCGGCGATTTTCTTGGACTTTTTCTCTGCCGCTTTGCTGGAAAGGAGCAACAGCTTGCTGGAATACTCCCTCTCGAGTGCTATCCTGTTCTGGTACATCTCACGGACCTATATAGAGGCGATAGGCACGTGAGTTGAGGGGCGCAGGGGATAGAACTTGAGTAGATAAGGCGGAGCTGGACCGGAGACTGACATCGCTCAGAAATTCGAGCTGGCCATCGGTTAGGCTGGCGATGCGTTCGACTTGATCCTAGGAGGAGGTGAACGGTGAAAACGGTGGACGTAGAGAGTGTGAGAGAAGGGAGTTCACTGGAAGGGATTGGCCGTATGTCTGATCTGTGGTCATGGGGATCTCAGATGAACTTGACGCTGATCGACCCATGGAGAGTTGAAATGGATGATCAAAAGTCTATTCTACACGGGATATCTGGTATAGAAAGAAAAAAGCTGGTAACAAACTCATAAGAAGCTAGTGGAGGATCGCATCCCTTCGTTCCTCCCCAGATTTTCGCTTTGCAAAGACGTGGATGTGGGCCAACCCTCTTACACTTTGCAACCTGGGCGGGTTGACGAACCAAGCGGTCTCCCACTCATCCTCTGGCCACTTACTTCGCACAAAATCGTGTACGCCTGTACCTGCACGCTTGACGAGTTCTTCCACTTCTGGAGTCCCCCGTACTCGACTTACGGTGTAATCCGACGGTACGCCCCATTCGGCGAGGGCGGGAAGAGACGCAGGAAGAGAGGACGGAGAAGGTGGGGGAGAAGTCAGACCGGTGAAGTCCCAAAGACCATGGGCTTCTATGCGCTCAGATATGGAAGGTAAGATAATTGCAGGATGGAAGATGGGTTGACGGGTCCAAACCACACTGTGTTCGACCTCAGGTGGAACTGCGTGAGGGGGATCAGTGGGAATTACATGGGGCGGGACGAACCACTCGTGCCTGAGTAAGGCCAGTCGTTCACGATTACGCTGATGAGATGAGGAGGGGTATCAACTCTAAAGTAGTCGACAGCGGGGGTGGGCAGCGAGTCGGGATCGTCGAGGATTGGGATTTCGTTAATATTGCCCTTGTATGGTTTCAAAACGGAGAGTCTGTCGGGTTGACCCCACCGAAGGCGATATTTTAGCAGGTAGTTCTCTTTCGAAACGGATGGTTTGAGCGTGGGAGTGGGTGGGTGAACGCAAGCGTGGGCAGGTACGAACCTATGGTACCCCACTTCTTCTTGATCTCCTCGCTCCAGTCGTTGTACCTCAACTGGAGCATCTTGTCTCGTTTAAGCATCCCAAGATCGCTGAAGTCGTCGGTCAGAGGGAGGTGTCGAAAACAGTTTCACAGCACAGACCCAGAATTGACAAATGCCTTGAGTTCCTGCCATGTGAACTTTGCTGGGTAGTGGTCAAGGAGCTCCTGACAGGTCGGTAATCCAGTTCCGACATAGGCCGTGGCGGGGGCTTTGCTTTCGGTGACAGTCATCTGTTGAGATCGACAGATTTCCCACGTTGGATTCCACCTCGTTCTCCGTGATGTTCAACCAACGGAAACACGGCAGCAGGATGAGCAGAACAGAACAAGGAAAGTCTCGTTGGTACTTTGGATCAACTCTACGGTGGTGATTTGTTTTCTACTCTTCTCTTTGGGTGTAGCAATCTGCACCCTTTCGCCAACAATTGCCAATCCCGTCTCCCTCTTTTCCCAGTACAAATACCGCTCTAGCTCAACAGGATCTTCTTGTCTCTCTAATTCATCCCAATGACTTGTCTCTCGCGTGCCGTGTACACCCTTTTCTTCCTCTCTTCCACTCCCTCTTCAGTTCTGGCCCGTCCCTTGACTCCAACAATCGATTCAGAGGTCGAAACAAGGCACTTGGTTTGATCCAGGTATTTCCATCCTATCCTACATGACATCGAACCCCTCGCTCGGCGTCGTGAAGGTCTTGGAGCGTGCGGCTACGTTGATTCGCCTTCAGACCTCATCATCGCCATCGCCTCTTCTCAATTTGGGGCCGGAGGCAATTGTAACCGGGTCACGGAAATAACAGGCTGCAGTTATGGGATTTGGGTATGCCATGGCCCACCTCTCGGTTCAGCGGTGGTTTACCCACCCCAGTAAAAAAACAGACACATCTCCCACCGTGTTCGAGGAAATAGGTAACCTCGGTACTGGCGTTATACCCATAAAACGGAGTTTCCAGCCTAAGGGGTGGTCCCCTTAACTTTTGTACGCGGGAGCCTTCCCGCTCAGATATACCCTGTCCTCGACGACGTATCAAGTCAGTGCTATCAGTCTTTATCAACTATAGTTTATATCTGCGTGAACCAGGCATACTCCTTCCGGTAGACCATTAGTGCGTTGTGTCGCTGCATTTACTGTCCTTGACAAATGGTTCGATTGCATCGTCGTGCGCTCTGTCATGTTCTCCCTTTGAAGGATCACCTCGTGCAAGTGGGACGACAGTCACTGTGCTATGGCTGAAAACGCGCTTCTGCATGCGTGTTATCCTCATGCGCGATTTGCAGTGGGGGTCCGGACAACTGAGAGTAGGTGGTTCATGTGAGGAGTGGCCTATAACGAACCGCAATTCCACTCACGCGATCTCTGCATCGGTGGTCATCCAGTCGTTTGGGTGCGTTATCCTCTGTTTTGCAGCAAGCAGCGGTAGTACAGCACCTGGCCCCGATGATTAAATCCAAACTTGACTCAAAAACCCTTAGACCTGTACCTAGAGAATAAATCGAGATCCCTTGACCGGGGGGTAGTTTGAGCATCTCCCCTTCGAGGACGAAGTAATCCCCATCATTCGCACCGCAAAGGATCTGTTCGTTCGGCGGGCAGATGACCTCTACCTTCAGGTCGTACAGTTCGAACATGTCATCTGCCTTTACGGCTTGGGCATAGGCACGATCGGGGCTTGTCATGATATTTGCTGATTGCAAGCGCAAGCGCTCGACATCGACGGTTTGGCCAGGCGTAAGTGCTCAAAATTCAAATAATCGACGAATTGGATGGAGTAGGAGCATGGTCTGGTTCCACACGTCGAGCTCAAAGTAAACAAAGCCAACGATTGATGGTACAACGCCCGCCATCGAGGTCGAACCAAGATACAAACTACAGCAAGAGATAAAGGTCCTTGAAAGGTCACCACTTTGGTCGCATACCCGCCTTCTTTTTCGCATGCTGCCCTCTACCGTTCGCTCCCCGAACCTCCTGCATTTGCTTGAACTTCTTCTTGGCGTGACCCCTCGCCTCCGAGTCGTGGAGGAGCTCTTCAACTAATGTACGTTTACGCTCTGCACGTGTGAGGTTATCACTCGATGGTTCGCCAAATGGCGTCTTTGTTGGCAGGATTGTCCCGATCTGTTTCATGAACGAGATAAATGGGAGGTTAAGTTGACCCAACAGTGCTGTTACGTACAGCAAAGTACTTCGGCAACCCTTTGATACCTTTGCCTTCTCCTTCATCTTTTCGATAGAACCGTTTTGGGTCAAGGTGGTTGCGTAACCTCAGGGCCTCGTATTCACGATACAAGCGGGGAAGGTCGGATTCGGCTGGGGCAGGAAGGTCGAACCAATCCTTTCCAGCCGTTTTCGTTTTCAGCTATAGTTGAGGAGGATTAGTTCATGCCGGTTCCGTCGGAGGGAAATACATACAGCTTTCTTCTCTTTCTTGGTAGGAGGCTTTCCAGATTTGCCCACTTCTGGTGGTGGAGGTGGTGGTGCGGGGAGGTACTGTTGGGAAGCTGTCGATGTCGATGCCAAGCTCTTAACTTTATCGACCTCAGCGTCTCGAGCAAGGATTGCTTTGCCATTCTTGACGGTTTCATAGGTGAAGTAAGACTCGGGCATTTTTCCGGGGTTCAGTTGTGGTAAATCCCTGGAATGTACATTAGTCGTAGTATGTTCAAGAGTTAGGTGGGGCCTTGCTTTTTCTTCGGAGTTACGATCAAAACTTCCTCCTCCTGGTCCGCAAAAGAATCCGTCGTTGGTTTCGTCGAAAACCTCCGACGCATATTCTCGAGATAAGCCAACAGATCATCTCTCGATAGTGGTGGGTTCTTGGCGCCAGCTTCAGGTTTTGCACCGGGTTCAAGCTCCTGGCTTGAGCTAGAGCCCGAGTCCGAACTCCCGTCAGTTTCAGAATCTGAGGAGGATTCAGATGAAGATCCAGAGTCGGTCGCATCCTCAAGGTCGTCAAGAGTCAGGACTTGGTTATCTATGGCCTTCTGTTTGCCTTTCGCTTTGAGGGAAACGGGTGAAGACATTTTAATGGGCGGGAGATCGGAAACTTCCGACCACCTCCTTCCCCGATCATGCAACGGGCTTGCGTTCAGAGCATTCGCAGGTCCCGTAAAACAGTCTCTCCTTCTCTCGCCTCTCGCTTTAACCACACTGCCACGACAGCTGGCAGGTCTACCCTTCCACCTACTCCACAGAACCACGAACCTCGTCAGACCCACTTTGGTTTCAAGACAATTGCCGAGGAGGAAAAGGAGCACTTGGTTCGGAATGTTTTCAGCTCGGTCGCCTCGAAATATGACCTAATGAATGACGCGATGTCGATGGGCGTGCATCGGCTGTGGAAAGACGACTTTGTTTCACTGCTGAAGCCTGGCTCTAAAGGTCCCATCAAATGTCTGGACGTTGCTGGAGGCACCGGTGATATTGCCTTGCGGATATTGGACTACGCTCGGGAGAAGTACGCCGACAGAGAAACGACCGTAGACATTGCGGACATCAATCCTGAAATGCTTAAGGAAGGCCACACAAGATTCAAGAAGACGATGTACCACAACAGTATGTGTTGTTCTCGGCTTTACAGTCTACCCTGGCTAAGTTTTGTTCCCCAGCCCCACAGGTGTCATTTACGGAAGCAAACGCGCAGGGCATGCCACACATACCCTCAAATACGTACGATCTGTACACCATCGCGTTTGGTATCCGGAATTGCACGTCCGTACCTGCAGTGCTGAAAGAGGCCCACCGCGTTCTCAAGCCGGGGGGTACATTTGCGTGTCTCGAGTTCAGCAAGATGACGAATCCCGCACTGAATGCGTGAGGGGTCTCCAGTCGCTCGATCGCTTACTACAGACTGACTTACTGGACTTGTAGCTTGTATGATCAATACTCGTTCTCAGTTATCCCAATGCTCGGGACGATATTCGCGGGAGACCGTAACTCATACCAATACTTGGTTGAGTCAATCCGACGGTTCCCCGTCCAGCCAGAGTTCGCTAAGATGATCTCTGACGCCGGGTTTGCAACAGGAACAATGCGTGAGGGCAAGGGTGGTGCGTGGATAGACTTATGGGGAGGAATTGCGACAATACACACTGGAGTCAAATTAGAGTACTAGAGATGGGCGACTTGAATAATTCGAAATATTACGCACCAAGGCGCTGTCCCACCACCGCCATAGACGCGTCCGCATGGGGTCAGGCGAGGGATCCCATCAGCGCTCCAGCGGCCACTCAAGTCACACCTCGAGACCCACGGCATCGATTCCCTCTCTCTCTTTCCCATACCACCACCTCCATTTGCCTTAGATTGCTATCCGATTTTACGAAATGGCCGCAAACAATCCAACCGCCTATCCGATGCCTCCCGCAAACGCCGACTTGGCCACTACTTGGGCCTTCTTGGAAGAGGGGGTCGACCATATTATGACCAAGCTCCAAACCGGGGTGTCCTATTCCAAGTATATGGCGCTCTACACGGTCTCCTACAACTACTGTACCTCCTCCAAGATGCACGGGGGAGGGGAGACACTTGGCATGGCCGGGCGGAGTAAGTTCCTCCCAACCCACGCATCCACCACGCACCCTACCGCTTTTTTCCTTTCGCGCCTCTGTCTGACATGACTGACTGATAATGTACGTACGAAAAAAATAGCCGGCGCAAACCTCATGGGGTCCGATCTGTACAACAACCTCATCCGCTTCCTTGTAACCCACTTAAGGATGCTCAAAGACGTCAGTTTTCTGAACCGATAACCGACGGAACATTTTTTAATAATCCTTTCGATTCTATCCAGGCGTCGGAATCTCTCCAGGACGAAGCGCTGTTACAGTACTACGCCAGGGAGTGGGATCGGTACACAACGGGAGCCAATTACATCAACCGATTGTTCACCTATCTCAACCGACACTGGGTGAAGCGAGAAAGGGACGAGGGCAGGAAGGGCGTTTATCCCGTTTATACAGTACGTCTATCCTCCCTGATTTCTTTCACCATTCGTAGCGAAGTACATGTTGATCACGCGATCTCCCTCCTTTCCCCTGCGCGATGATGCCGCTACAGTTGTCTTTGGTGCAATGGAAAAACAACTTCTTTATCCATATTCAAAACAAAAACTCCAAGTTGGCTGGTGCTATCCTTCGGCTCATCGAGCGCCAGAGAAATGGACAAGAGATTGACCAGGGACTCGTCAAGAAAGTTGTCGACTCTTTCGTGTCTCTCGGCCTCGACGAGGCTGACATCAACAAAGCCCACCTGGACGTGTACAAGGAGCACTTCGAGATCCCCTTCCTAGAAGCGACCGAAAAGTATTACAAGCTCGAGTCCGAGGCCTTCCTTGCTGAAAACAGCATCTCCGATTACCTCAAGAAGGCCGAAGAGCGGTTGAGAGAGGAGGAAGACCGTGTAGAAAGGTACCTGAACACGAACACGAGGAAGCCGCTCATCAGCAAATGCGAACACGTATTGATCAGGGAACACTCCAAGCTGATGCACGAAAGCTTTCAGAGTTTACTCGACTATGACAAGGACGAGGATCTCCAGAGAATGTATGCGCTTCTCGCAAGGATTCCCGATGGGCTCGAGCCGCTGAGGAACAAGTTCGAGGAACACGTCAAGAAGGCTGGTTTGGCTGCCGTCGCAAGGCTTGTTGGGGAGGGTGGCGCAACAGCGGAGGTTGATCCCAAGGCTTACGTTGACGCATTGCTTGAGGTCCATCGCAAGAGCTCGGAAACGGTCAAGAGGAGCTTCAAGGGCGAGGCAGGTTTCGTCGCCAGTCTCGACAAAGCCTGCAGAGACTTTGTCAACAAGAACGCCGCCACTGGTACATCGAGCACAAAATCTCCCGAGTTGTTGGCCAAGCACGCGGATGCTTTGCTGAGGAAGAACAACAAGATGGCTGAGGAGGAAGATCTTGAGAGCGCCTTGAACCGAGTGGTATGTCCCTCCCCTCTGGTTCAGCGTTTGACGTGGTCTGACTTCCTCTTCAGATGGTGCTTTTCAAGTACCTTGAGGATAAGGACGTCTTCCAAACCTTCTACACCACCAAACTTTCAAAGCGCCTTATTCACGGCGTGTCAGCATCCGACGAGGCTGAGGCGAGCATGATCTCGAAACTGAAGGAGGCGTGTGGTTTCGAATACACGAACAAACTCCAACGCATGTTCACAGGTAAGCAGTAAGGATAGGTACCGATGGCTCATCACTGACGCTTTTGACCGCCTGCTCTAGATATGAGTCTGAGTAAAGATTTGACCGACCAATTCAAGGAACGCATGACCCAGAACCACGACGACATGGATATCAACTTCAGCATTATGGTTTTGGGAACCAACTTCTGGCCGCTCAATGCCCCCAACAACGAGTTCAACATTCCTGCGGATATCTTACCAGTATACAATCGTTTCTCCCAATACTACCAGACGAAGCACTCCGGAAGGAAGCTTACGTGGTTGTGGAACTATTCCAAGAACGAGCTCAGGACAAACTACCTCAACCAGAAGTACATCTTGATGACAAGTTCCTACCAAATGGCTGTCCTGTTGCAGTACAACGATAATGACACTTTATCGTTGGATGAGCTCGCGACCGCCACGGCGATCAGCAAGGATGTATTGACCCAGGTGCTTGCGATCCTGGTTAAGGCCAAGATCCTGATCAATGAGGAGAAAGATCAGTATGACTTGAATCCCAGTAAATTTTTCCCTTCCTCCACCCCTATCGCCATGTAACTGAGTTTGTGTCGTAGATTTCAAGTCCAAGAAGATCCGTGTCAACTTGAACTTACCTATCAAGGCTGAAGTCAAAGCCGAGTCAGCGGACGTTCTGAAGACGGTCGACGAGGACAGAAAATATGTCATCCAGGCCACGATTGTCCGGTAAGTCCCAGGAGACGCTACGGGTTCCGCCCTCATTGACAGCCATTCACCGCTGGAACAGTATCATGAAGGCTCGTAAGACGATGAAGAACCAGGCATTGATCCAAGAGGTCATCTCGCAAATCTCGCAACGGTTTGCCCCCAAGATTCCAGACATCAAAAAGGTTTGTAATATGCACACCATCTGTAGTGGCTTGATCCTAATGGGGGTTACAGGCCATCGATACCCTGTTGGAGAAGGAGTATATTGAGCGAGTGGAGGGTACTCGCGATACCTTCAACTACGTCGCATAAATACGACTCCCTATCTCTCTCCTGACAAGAGAATCTCATCTCAGGTCCTCCAGCTTCCCATACTCACTACATGTGGCGGAGTTGAGGGCAGTCAGTCCTCTTTGGGTCATACATGAATATCGATATCTTGTAGCGTATTAAAGTAATCGTCTTTGTTTTCTGCCGTCTCTCTCCCTGTGGTTTTCTTGCTTGAAATTATCCTTAGAATGTACTCGTATGCTTCGCGCACTTGAGACGAACGAAAAACAACCGCTCAAGACTTTGGAAGAGCATGCATGTTGGATGCGTTCTCCCCTGCCGCTGATGCGCTCTGATGCGATAGTGCGGGATCTTTGGATAATAACTTCCATGCGTCTCTCGCCCCTGATTCAACGCGATGGAAGGCAGTCAACCTCGGAAACCACGTGTAGTCCACTGGATAGTATTTGCAAGCCCCGTCTGATTGACCTCCGCACAGCCCAGCTAACCTCGTCACAACAGAGTGTGCCCCTGCCGGTGGACTTCCATCGGAGTCTCAAAGCACAGTCTCCCACCATACTCACTGACGTTTTCTTACAAAATGTCTTGCGGATACCGGCCCAACGTGGGAGATGCCGTTGGACTGTTCAGTTCCCTGTTCGTTTGTTGTAGGTGGTACAGTATCGCATGCTGTTCTCCGTACCTCCGCTGTCATCTGGGAAACGTCAACCACTGGCCCGTATTCGTTGTCTCACAGAAGGGATGGACTTGTAATACAGTGCGATCCCCGACGACCGTCTAAACGTTACGCTCCGGGCCCACGACTTTTATTCCAAGATTCGGGAATTCACGTTGGACGGACAGGTTGAAGTCCCCTGGCATGTTTTCCCCAAGGATGCCCCTCCCTTCATCCCGTTTGGTTTCCTTCTCGATCGCACGTTGAGCGGCCGTCTGGAGTGAACGAGAGGCAATAGGAATCGTAGTCCGAAGGTTGGCCGACCCACCAATCCCGGAACTCCTGGTGGTATCACCCTTCGAATCGCTCGGACGACTCAGTATTTCCGCCCGCGCCCTTAACATCGGCCAAGTCCCGATCGTACGCCAACTCACCCACCTATCGCTGACTGACTTCAGTCACCCACATCTTGCGAGACACCCCACCCCCAGACGGCCGCTTCTTGTTTTGGGAGCGAATCCAAGTTTGGAAGAGCTGCTGCTCGACCATGGAAGACGTGGGCTGCGGGCGGGTGACGACAAGGGCCTTCCGTTTGTCTCTTTCGTTCGCCTGCGTAGGCTTTACGTGATGTTGTAGATCCAAGACGTCGCCCCTTTGTTCAAGTACTCGCGAATCATGTCGGATGTCGAGGAAATCGATTTCAAGGTCACCTCAGCGGACCGCCGAGGCCCAGTGCTGGAAGCAATTTCTAGCTGGTTCAATAACGTGTCCTCTCGTCATTCTGTCCAGTGCGTCGAGGCGCGTCCCATGTCCAGTATATCCCGCCCAGGTATCAAGTACGTCCAGAAATCGGACAGCATCCAACATACAAACCTTCTCCATCACTCCTCCGTGTAGGCGGGATCTGGGGAACCCCCAGATCTGTCTGCTTTTCTTGCCTCGAAATAATGTGAGGTTCAACCAGGCTGGAACTGTACTACTACGACCTTTTAGCCTTCCAGTTTCTTGAGATATTCGAGGTTGCACCAGTGCTTAATCTCCTGGGTTGGTCGGGAGTGTAGTTCCGTATGTACCCCACTGCCAGCTATGCAGGTATCCATGGAGGCGTGGGGGGCAGAATCCACCTTTCAGCCATCCCTCCGCAGAGCCTTTCCTCCCTCCGGGTCATCGAGGCCGATCTGAGGGATATCAATGACGACGGCGTCGACCCGAACAAAGCCACCTCGGACTTAGTCCGCTAGCGGAAACTCCTCGGATTGGGGTTACGGCGACTCGAGCTTGCATGCTGCCAATACGTTTCGCCTGATTGGGTTGACGAGCTGCGACGATCCGCGCCAGAGGTTCTCTGGGATGGGTGATACGTGGTTATAAAGACGCACTTGGATGATTCAGACGAAGATTACTATCCCACCTCCTCTGATCTAGGTGATTCAAGATTCGATGGTCCCTTCGGCGTCTTCGGTGGTGAAACAGTTACACGATTCTGACAAGGATTTCTACGCCTTTTCCTCTCATCAGGTTCAGATTCTGAAGAAAGCGCTTATCCATCCCCTTCTACTTCAAATTCAAGTGATTTCGATGAAGGGGACACCGCTTCTACCGAGCCGATCGACTGGATGCTTGCGGTCGACTGAGAGCAACTCACTACTGATTCCTTTGGGACGAGATAGTGATACGGTAGAGGTTGTAAACGAGATTTGTTCGAACGAGATCATAGATGACTTTAAAGTCCTATCTCATGGAGAGTTTCTGCCACCATTCCCAAAAATTCACCACAATGTGTGCAGTTTCGCATGAACCGTGACATGTTTTCTTGTGCACGTGACCACCGATGAACTTGCGAAACAGCCTCCTTGATGCCCTCAAATCTCTCCCCGGAACGCGAGAGCTCCATATCCACACTCTTGTATCCGCGCCGTCGAAAACCCAAGAACTCTTTCCATACGCGACCCCTCGTCCGAGGGTATGGCAACAACATATCATCGTCCTCGCCTCGGAGCAACCCTCCATCGCACAACCTCGCGTATTCGTGACTGCAGTCGAAGCGTACTTCTACGTGATTCCGAGTACAAGATCTGGGATTCTCTACGTCTCCAAGGTGGATACAACTGGACAGGGGCAAAAACCTTCTCCCACCACCACGATTATCAGAAGGCTCATCCGATTTTACGTCGATCCCGACACACGACCCAACCTAGGGGGGACGGACGGCCTTGCTGAATATGTTTGGGTACACGTTTTCGCGCGGGCCCAGAGTCAATATCTTTTCCCGAATTCCGCGGACTTTGAAGGGAAAAAACCGTTGAGCGACGTTAAGCTTTGCGCGTGGTGGAAATCAGTTCTCACGAGCGTTGCCGAGCAGCTGTCGAAACGAACAGGAAAGAGGGATGGAGAGAGGATGAGATTGTGGCACGTTCTTCCAGGGTTGAACGAACTCGAGGCCTTTCAGGCCCTCAAGTCAACATCATCAACAAACCTTGACCCATCCTCCAGCTCCGGTCCATCGTCAATCACCTGGACCTACGGGCACCCCTCTACTCAAAAGCTCGATGATGGCGATTCCATTTCTCTCCCGTGTCCATCTGACGGCAAAGGAGGGGCGATGGAGGGTTGTTTCAATCTCGGTCGGTTCATCCCATCTTTCGAAGACGACCCGAAAGCGAGGTTCATGGACGAGATCGCACACACAACGAACTCTGATGTTATCAGGTCCCCCGTCCGAAAGAAAGCGAAGAAGGGAACCGATGAAAACATTCACGAGGTGGAGAAGAAGGATAGTTCGCGGATGGGTGAATTGGAAAAGGTCACGCCGGAAGAATACTGGGAACGTATGTCATTTCGGCAGGAATGCGTCGCTGGGATCGTCACTGGATTTTTCGCCATGGGATACGTTAGTTTACCAACAAGATCAGGAGTTGGTGGATCGGATTCCTTGATTTTCGCACCACAGCCAGGGCAGGTTTCGTCGAACATCAGCAAACGGGTAATGAACTCCTTGATGACGGGGATAGAGTTCTCGACTGTTGACAAAGCCACTCGCGGAACTGAAACGCTCGAGGGTGCAATCAAGGGGATGTGCGAAGGGATATCTGTTGGTGTTGAAGTACATCCGCCACGCTTACGCGAGGAGCACGGACGGAAGACACCGGAACATACAGCGCAGCACGACCACCTCGCGGTTCCCCCTAGTACGCCACCTCGTAGGACGGGACTTGGTGAAGGTTCAGCTGGAGCCGAAATTTCCCCGAATCCGTTTCCAGAACCAACCGCCTCGCTGGAGACATACACTTCGTGGATACACGGATCAGTCTGCGTTGATAACCCACCACCTGCGGAACCATCAGGAGAAAGGGAGGGCTCCGACAGGACGTCAGATCGGAGGATCACTGTTTTGGCTGTCCGAAAGAAGAGAAAGAAGGAATAAGGTGGAGGGCCATCAACGCAAGGTACGGGGTGGTTTATTGGAGTGTATTGAGAGCGTCTGGCTGAGACGTTTCAGGTGTCCGCAAACCCCAGGGAGCAGATTGTTGTAGGTCGGGATGCAAGACGGAGATGCGGTGGGACAGTGGATTTTCCGTCAGGGGTGATAAATTGTGGGCTTATAGGATACGGACCGGGTTTACTGCGAAAGAGAGCCGGAGAGAGCAGCAGCCGTCGCAGAGCGTGTTTACGTTACATGTTACGGATTTACAACTAAGGCTGGCGTCGCGTACGGGTGTGCGCAGGATATAACCCAGACCATCCGCGCCCTACTCTTTGCTTTCCGCTTTCTCGCTTCCGTCACGACGGCGACGACGACCAAGACAACGACGGCCGTCCGCCCGCCGCGATTGTCATAGCAGCCGAGAACCGTCGATCTCCGGAAGTCGCCAAACACGTTCCCCTGATACTCCCTCCCCTTGACGACGACTGCCCCATTTACGAGCCTCACCCCGGCCGACGTTCTTCCGCTCCTCCCTTCTCCCCGTCGTCCACGGCGTGTACGATGGCCAATCGCTCCGACGTCGCCACCCATCCACAAATGTCCCTCCCGTCTTTCTCTCAGGCATTCAGCTCCTCCTCTATCAACAGCATATCGAATAACGGCAACTCCCTGCCCCCTATCAACTCTAGGTCGCGTCCAAGTTCGCCCCCTTATCACCTACGCCGCGTCAACACACCACCCCCTGAGGAGGAGGCCGCTCGTACCACCGAACAAGCGAAGATCCTTAGAAAAAGAACGTTTGCAGAGGCATCAGCTTCATCTTCCGATAGGCAGGGACAGTGCGTTTCATTTTTCCCCTTCACTCTACTTACTTTCACGCACCTAAATCTCTCCCTCCACAACCGCAGGTCACCGTCGCCCACCGTGGTTAGGGTAAAGTCGGAGCCGGATCACGATGACCAGGGTAGTCAGCCCTCTTCCTCAGGCTCGAACCTCAGGCCCTATCAGCAGTCGTGGAAGACTGGCACTTCTGGCGTGGAGGCCTCGAGTTCATCAGCCTCAAAGCCCCAAGCTCCTTCCCCCACCAAGCGGCGTCGTGTTACGATCAGTGGGATTAATACTGATGTTAAGCGACCCTCATCAGATGCCAATACTCCGATCTCGCCAGTCGTCATTGGGTTCAATCTCGCGCGGGAAGATTCTGCTGCAATTGAGCAAGTCAGGTCAATGCTCAACGTCAAGCTTCAACAGAAGGCCTTGATAGAGCAGAGGCGTAATTCCACCGCCGGCCTGACAAGCCCAATGGTCAACTCGACACCTACAATACATATAGCCAACGTAAACGGCTCCGATACGCGAATTAGCAATTCCCGAAGGCATTCGATGGTTCCTGTCCATCGGGAACCGACCCTCCCGCCTCCACCCCGTAACCCCAGTCCGCCCCCTTCCTTTTCTCAATCCCAACCACCCTCCCAGACCCCATCCCAGACCCAGCCGCCCCCACACCCTCCACCCTCCCAGAATCCCCATCATGAGATTTCTCTCGCTCGTCAACCAGACAGCTTTGGAAGACGGCGTGCGAGCCGATTGGGGGTGAAGCCTAAACCCGCAGATATCTTGATCAATCCTCGTGGTGAGACCAACAACGATCAAATACCAACGTCTATTATGAGTGCACCCGCGCACAACACGAGGTTTTCGATGGCCTTGCCGAGTTTACCCCCGGCTATGGCCGGCCAGACTGTGCCGCGCATAACCTCCAGCGTTGTCCCTCCTACTCCTACAAGGCTCGGCGGCCCTAGGACCGCCATTCCTAACCTCGGTCCCACGAACCCTACCAATCGACGCTCTCCTAATCTCCAGGTCCCAATTTCCTCCAACCTGATCCCGCAGACACCTTCATCTTTGAAATTCAATTCCTCAGAGAAAAACGCATTCCTCGCGCCATTCGAGAAGTTCTACGACTCGCTTGCCGATTCGAAGCAACTGAAAGATTGGCTGGGTCAACAGCTGCAAAAATCCAACATGCTCGTAAACGCACTCCAGAAGAGCGAGAAGCTGGAAGAGGTGGTCGAGGCGATGGTGGAGAAAAGGATGGCTCCTATGAGAGAGGAGATGTATGGGCTTCTCCGGAGAGTTGAGGAATTGGAGCATGCTTTGAGGATATCCTCCTCCCAAGGTTCAGGGCCGGTGCAGCTTAGCCAATCTGGCTCAACAGGCTACGCGAAAGGGAAAGGTCGAGGGCCGGAACCAATGGTAACGGAAACAACAGAGTCATACACTTTTCCACCACAACCATCAGCTCCACCTGAAGTTCGTCTTTCCGTCAAACCGGACTTTGTCACCAAGAAGATTTCGCCGTCAAATTCGCCAAATTCCCAAACGGGGTCACCCATTCCATTTCACGATGGTCGAAGGCTTTCGGTGTCTTCTGTAAGATTTGAGAGGCGACCCTCCCCTCCGCCCACGCTTGAGAGAAGCCAAAGCCATGGAGCCGTCCCTCCACCACTCTCGTCCGGACCGGGTGGTCCGAAGTCGTCCAGGTCACCGATCAATCCAAAAGTATCCCTACCAAAGCACGAAACCCAGCATCATCATTCACACCCTTCTCCGTTGTATGGCGATCAACAACAGTCTTTACCGACGAAGAAATCGGTTGGAACGGCGGACAGACGACGTGAGTTACGTGACCTTGTGGAGAAGGAAACAAACGGAAACGGTTCCCGATCAAATTCTTTGCTCTCGCCCTCCCACAGTACGAGAGAAAGCAGAGAGGAAAGCGGATCAGTGGGAAGGAGGGAGTTGATCAGGATGGTTTCGCAAGGGAGCAGGAAGTATTCCAGCTCATCCGAAGATGCTCCTTGAAGGGACGTAAAAGGGTGTGTTTGCGTTTCTGGACTCTAACTTTACATTGCTTTGCTTTCCTCCCGTCCTTCCCTCGTTATGTTGTATCACTATGGTGCTTTCTCACCCTTGTCTCACTTCATTTACCGTTCCTGCGTGCTGCTTGCAGTGGACTCTTTCCATCCCGCGCTACTTTTGCTCATTCGTCTCCCTTCCACCAAGCCTGTCGTTATGTTTCTCCATTTGCAATGCTTTGCACTCGTGTCAAAACGATCTTTCTCCGCTTACGAGTGGCGATGATGAGGGACATATATAGTTTTTTGCTTACCAGTTTTCTTGTCTTTGTGTTTCTCCGGGCTTGCTTGTCCCTCGTTGGTTCGCAACTCAGTCCCTGTGTATATATCGAATCTGTTGCTAGATTTCTTCTGTGCGGGCGGAAATGTGACAATGGGCACAATTGCAAGTCCTCTGCACAAACTTTGGGTTTGAGTTGGGCACGTGTATCAAGCGCCCTGAGACCGACAAGTGGGATGTCGGTATACGAGGAATCAGGCTAACGACACGGACGCGTCGCGGTTCGAAGGGAAGACGCGCTCGGCGTCAGATAAGACGCCGTCAGAAACATGTCAGGGAATGGGCTACACCGTTATCGGACGGATCAGACGAAATTAGCTTAGTCAGCACTGATTGGGAACTTTATCCGATTCAGTCCGAAAAGAACCGACGAAGGGTCTTTCGGAGATAAACATTCCAATCCTTCAACGTCGTGGTCAAAACCGAGGCGAACATGCGCACCAGGACAACGCTCAGGGTCTGTAGTAGAGCCGGGGTGGATTAGGGGGAAGAAGGGGGAGAGGGGGAACCAAGTATGGAATGTGATGGTCCGTGCGGATGCTAATTGATTGTGGTTATGAGTCAGGATTCAGTCGGAGCTTCGGAGTTTAAACTGCACTGTATATAAGGATCTCAAGATCGGTCATTCGGAAAATTCCCTCCCCCTCCCACGCGTGATCTTGGTTGTCGCTCCCGTCACTCACTTTAGAAAATCAACCATGTCTTTTGCGTTGCCCGCCCGTCAGGTCAACTTTGGCCGCTCTCATTTCACTGCCCAACAGCAGCAACAGTATCTTCAGCAGCAGCAGGCGCTTCAACAACAGCAACAACAGCAGCAGCAGCAGCAGCAACCTTTCACCTCAAAGGTCCAGCCGTCTAACGGCTTGGCACTTCCCTCTTCGTCGTCCTCCAATCCTTATCTCGCTCCCCCCGCCCCAACCTTATCCCTCCCTGGACCCTCGACGTCCACGACGCCCCCCCAAACCCCAGCCCAATCCACCACCGATATCGTCGCCGGTCCTACTACCAAAACCATCGTTCCCGCTACACCTGCTCCTCTAACTCTCGAGCAGCAACACATCACCGCAGTAGAGGGCATTGTCCCAACCCTTCAAAATATTGTTGCCACTGTAAACTTGGATTGCCGACTCGATTTGAAGACCATCGCGCTGCACGCCAGGAATGCGGAATATAACCCCAAGGTTTGTGCCATACTTTGACTGCAGTGTACGAACCGTTCCCACGTTCGTTCACTTCCATAGCGTTTTGCCGCCGTCATCATGAGGATCCGTGATCCCAAGACGACTGCTCTGATTTTCGCGTCGGGAAAGATGGTTGTTACCGGCGCGAAGTCAGAGGACGACTCGAGGTTGGCGTCTCGCAAGTACGCTCGTATCATTCAGAAGCTTGGTTTCGACGCCAAGTTTTCGGAATTCAAAATACAAAATATCGTCGGCAGTTGCGACGTCAAGTTCCCCATTCGTTTGGAGGGTCTTGCGTACAGCCACGGACAGTTCAGCAGCTACGAGCCAGAGGTTTGTGTACCTCCGAGCATTCTGCATACGACGGTTTTGATGTCGGTTTACCTCAGTTGTTCCCTGGTCTAATCTACCGCATGATCAAACCAAAAGTCGTGCTCCTGATCTTCGTGTCCGGAAAGATTGTCCTTACTGGCGCTAAGGTAGGCACGGATTTTCTTAACCACGACCACTCCCCGCCAATTCTTTAACGTGTGTACTTATCACCCCTTCCTCGTCAGGTCCGAGAGGAGATCTACACGGCTTTCAACACAATTTACACTGTGCTCTGTGAATTCCGCAAACCTTGAGTGTTTTACGACGTCACGACGCTGTTACTTGGACCCTTCATCCCTCTCGCATCAGGCCACCCAAGGAATCATGCCCTCCACTCTTTCCTATGCCGCCTCCGCCTGGTTATGGGTCTTTGGCTGATGTGTGTATGACATCGTCGACTGCGCCTTGTCCCCATTTCTTGCGCCGACGTTGGCACGTTTGGAACTTTTACTGGCTCATGACGACAACGATACAGTTATACAACGCACAAGTAAATATACAACTATAATAGCCACTTCCTAGTTTCAATCAACGCTGTATAAATAGCAATTGTAACTTTATCCATACTCTGGGAGCACGATGAGTTGTCTGATCAGATATTCCACTTCCACCTCACTCGCCAACGTTGATCAACCATGGTCGCTGGCACGAGTCGAATGTCTAGCGTTACCATCAAGAGGCAGCCCATAAACCAACAGAAACGCAAGTCCACGAGGGCCGACCCAACACAGACGCGTGTCCTACTCAAGAATTACGATGTTGAAGCAAGGCCCAGCGCGGAGCAATTTGCAGACATGTCGCAGGAAACCAACCTGTGCGCTGTCTTGATTACTTTTGCTACTTTTTCTGATACATCATCGTCTGGCTCTTCTCTCCGTGCTTGTGTACGTTCTCCCAATCCTTGTTGGATCACCTTGCAGGCCCGTCGAGTGGATCAAAAAGTGGTTCCTACGCAAGAGAAAGGCGGATGGCAAGAACAGGACTTTCGCCCCTTCTGAGCCGGCATTTGCGGAAAACGACCCTTCAGCTCATGATGGCCAAGCCCTTGGACATACGCACTCCAAGTTCTGGAGCGTGGACGCGTTTGTTGCTGCAGATTCAACAAGCTTCTCTCCATCCGTTGGACACATTCCAAAGCTATATGGTCACCGCAGACCCAGCCTTCCGCCCGGGAACCCTGACGATTATGCCACCGACTCACGAGGAAATGAGGAAGAGGCGGCAATCCCATCTCCGGGAACACCTGCGGGAACTGGCTATGGCTATGTACCCCCGTCGAATCCTATTCTTGCTTGCGAAAACGTGGAAACCGCCACACCAACGAGCTACAACTTACAGGATGTCTTATTCGGAGCCGATGCTTTTGCTGGATACGTTTCTCTTCCTGCGAACGAGGATGCGCCGGGATCCCCTTCTTTTGTGCATCCCAACATTATCCTCATGGTTGACGACCCTGGATCCACCTTGCTTCTTTCTGCGGCCCCCTCCCTGGAACGTTCTATATATCCTGACAACCCCTACGATGAAGGGTGCTCTGGTTCTGAAAGCTTTAACAACTTGGAATTCAGCCTGGAAAACTACTCTGTAGCTTCGATGTCTTCTCCCCTGGACACAATTGACGACTTCATCCCAATCTCAGGGGATCTCAACTTCATTGCGACCGCATCTTACAATGTATCTGACGATTTGGAGTTCGGTGCCTTTGACTCCACGATAGGATGTTTGGACCTGGAACTTGGTTCATCGCCCGGCGTTGCAAACGTTTCGGACTACATGACGAGCATCCTTGGCGAATCCTCCGTGTTCTACGAAAGCCTTCTCTTGCAGACGACGGAGCAGGATCCGACAGGAGACTCGATCAACTTGACTGACTGTAGCAGTCTTCTCGGTATTGACGTTTGTTTGGGAGCCGGTACGGATCATTTCATCCTGGTCTTAACCGGGTTTGAATGTTGTGAATAACAGGAATGCCCACCGGACATGAAGTTGAAAGCACAAGCGCTCTGGGACTGTCTCTCGTGAATTTTGATGATGACTGGTGTGATCCGGCTGCGTCCATGACGGACTTTGGAGGATTTGATGTTCGCGGGAACGGCGATGATGTCGAGGAGGTGGCAGAGGGCGTGGATTCAGACGAGATGTGCTGGGCGAATATGTTTGATACGATGTTTTGAGCTTGACGAGGATTTGTGGTCGGACTAGGAACGATCCCGGCCAAAGTCGGAAATAGAATGATGTGATTCATCTCATTCCTTAACCAAATTTCCACCTCTCTCCCTCTTCCGTGCAGTCTTTCAGCACAACATTCCATCCCGGTCTGCTCCCCTCCTCAACCAAACCCCCGCGATTGGGCGCGGGGATAGAAAATGCCAGAAAAACGGAGGAAATGGGCAGTTAACAGTATGATTGGTGAATCCGTCTTCTGATCGCTTACCGCAACCCGGTGCCGTGTATGCTCACTCCTCCCCACCCACGGACATCACACGACAGCTGGAGCGGGAGGTGGTTTGGTAGCGAGCATTGCGACTTGCCCTCTGGATGTGATCAAGACCAAGCTGCAGGCTCAGAGGTATTCACAGGGTCAGAAGGGCTATGAAGGGGTTATTGGTCAGTTTTCGCTCGTTCCCCATCCCCTTTCGCCTTCACGCTCCTTGGCTCGTTTTTTTTTCTTTCAGCAACCCAGCTTGTTCATGCGTTTACACGATGCTTGAACCGAAACTGACTGGTTGAGTGTAGACACCATTAAATCCGTCTGGAGGTACTCGGGCTTCAAGGGTTTCTATCGTGGGCTCGGTCCCACAATGCTAGGATACTTGCCGACTTGGGCCATCTATTTTGCGGTTTATGACGGCATAAAGACCACCTTTGGGGAAGTACCGCTTGGAGTTCAGGCTCCCCCACCACCGGCCGTATCGAAATTCGGGACTCCCGTGGTCAAAGTGGACGATAGAGGGAAGGAGAGGGTGATATACCCGGCTGCTCAACCAAAAGGCTACCAACCAGTGGCAAGAGAACATCCTTGGGGACTGCATATAATGTCCGCAATGATCGCTGGGGCGGCAAGCACGACGTTTACGAATCCCCTGTGGGTCATCAAGACAAGGTTCATGGTGCGTTTCATCCACAGCGTTCTGGAGGCCCCCTTTGACTGTACCCTCTCCTCATTCAGACTCAAACGTGGGATGAACCGCGGTACCAACACACACTCGACGCCGCGAGGACAATATACCGGTCAGAAGGCATCAGAGCCTTTTATCGCGGTTTGCTCCCAAGTCTCCTGGGCATCGCACATGTGGCTGTCCAGTTCCCGCTTTACGAGCAGTTGAAGATATGGGCGCGTAAGTTCATTCCTCAAGGTGTTCACGAAGCACGCGGTACTGAACCATACATACGTAATCTGCAATTCTAGAGGGCTCTTCGGATGCTCCACTTCCACCGCGGGCGATCCTCCTCTGCTCTGCAATCGCGAAAATGACGGCTTCGATAGCGACGTACCCACACGAAGTCGTTCGAACGCGGCTACAGACGCAGAAACGACCGCTAGCGGACGACATGTCATCAGATGGGATGGTCAAGCAGCACTCTCGACGAGGAGCGGTCTATACCGCGAAGAAGATCGTGATCAAGGAGGGTTGGTCGGGGTTGTATAAGGGGTTGAGCGTGAACCTGATAAGGACAGTGCCAAACAGCGCCGTCACGATGCTAACGTGCGTGTCTTGACCCTTTTTACTCAGGTTCATTAGGGCTGATAACGCAATCAGGTACGAACTATTGATGAGATACCTCTCTACGATATAGCGGTTCACAACTTGGAGTACACGCGCACAAACCTAACCCTAGCCCCTATTCAACTACCCTTAACCCACCATTGCTTGTATCACTTCACGTTGCCAGTCGGCGGCCCCTCTTCCGCCCACAAAACCCGGCGCTTTCCCTCCCATCCTCCGCTAGCTCTCTTTCAACGGCTGTATCTTATAATACCTCGCAATCTCCCTTTTTCCTCTCTTGCAATGAATTCATCGCTCCGGCTATTGCGGCCGCTCACTCTACACAACGACTCGCATGCACGATCCGTAGCGCACTTCCTAATCTTATTCGTCACCGTCCACTCTTCTCTTGTAACTCTCCCTTGCATAGAGTTTTTCATCCATCTCCAGCTCTTACATCCGTAATTCCAATGGAACTGTGAACCTGGACCTCTTATATATCGAGTCACGGCTAGATGGATCGAGGGGCCTTAGTTTTATATTTCTACTTAAACACCGGTAAATATGATAATAAAAAAAGGAAGGAAAGGACAGACCAAGGAGGTCAACTAGTAAAACGAAGAGTTAGGCCGCATACGAGCAGAGGTATAGTGGGCATGTGCATAATTTTGTGGTATCGGGGGTGGTTGGTGGGGGTCAAGCTATACGTTGTATATGTACGTACCACACAGACCTCTGTAAGACATCGGAAGGATGGAGAGGAGGTGAGGAAGGTGAGAGGTAAAAGGGCATGCGTGATTGCAATTGACGGTGCCCAAAGGATAGGAAAGAGGTTGAAGTAACAAGGAGCGACTCGGGTGGGTGGGAGGTAGATGAAATCGAAAATAAAAATGGCATACCGGATAAGGCGAACAAATGCGCTCAAGTCCAGCGGATATGTACAGAGAGAGATAGGCAGAAGCGTCAGGGTGAAGCTAAAGGAGGCTAGAGTTGAAGGTGAAGGGGAATAAAATAAGAAGAGACAGTAACGCTGCTGTCCTTTATATATGGACGGTGATCAGAAGGAAGGGCAGCTGTGGTCCGCGAGCAGTGGGTAAGTATAAGAAGATGAATCAAGTCAAATGTGGGGGTGGGAAGGAGCTACAGACACGGGGGAATTGGTGGGGCGAAGATGCAACAGATGGAGGGAAGTTCAAGAGGGTTTGAGGTGACGGTATGCTTGAGGGTGGAAGGTGATAACTGCGACGTGAGTAAAGGTAGCAGGTGAGGACGAAAAATGGGAGCAAAAGTGAAGCGGAAAGTGTCAAGAGGAGGTCAGGCAGAAAGAGGGAGGAGATTTATGAACGCAGTTCAGGTTTCACCGCCAGGGCACCTTTTACTCGGACAGCCCTTCAACCTTTACTCGTGATGAGCTGACGCTCCTGATATCCCGTCCCTCCTCCGCGAGCTCCTTGTTGAGGAGCTCCGCCTCCTTCCTGGTATTCTCTTCAGGGTTCTCCTCTGGGGTCCCACCCATAAATTCGGGTTTCCTCAACGCCATCCTGAATGCATCGGCCATGATCGCAGCATCTGCTCCTGAGAATAGACCCGACTCCTGCGCTGAATTACTACGTGAGATCAAAGAACCATCATCACCCGTGGCCTTCTCGTGGATGCCAGATGGTCCACCTGTGGCTAGCCTAGCAGCCTCACCGGTGGCAAGTCCCTTGGCGCCCAGCAAAGGTGACGCCGATTGAGGAGCTCCCGAGTTCTCTGCCATCATTGGTGTAGCCGACGTCACAGAATCACGATGGGGGGAATATCTTCGCCTCCGCATCCTACAGAACAAGAAGACGAGGACACAACTGACCAAAAGGGCCAAAAAGCCCAAGACAGAGATGACAGCGATCGCCCAATGGGGAAAGGATGAATTGTCGCTGCTGTTCTGTACGCTCCCAGTGGCTTTTAATGTCGGTGAAGGCAAATGGGAGTTTGACAACCCGGTTGCTGAGGACGATGGAGATGAAGTTGAGGACATGGTGGAAAGCATTGAATCGGCATAGGTCGTCTCTGTGAAACCATATTTCCGTTAGTTTCGGGAAACAGATCGGGCGAGGGATGGAGATAGGGGCGGGCGCTTGCGATGTGTGTCACGGGAAGGGACTTACGGATTGCGGTGAACGTTGCTTGAGGAAGGTAATTGGCACCCAAAGGCTGGCTACCTGGGGTGATGACCCAGTAAAAGAGATATGGTATGTCCTGTCCCCTCCAGTTCCGACCACGGTCACCCCACCATGTGTCGTTCACAAGAGCAGTGATGTCTCCGGCACGGTCGGTTGGGTTGGGGTAATCCAAGTGGGAAAAGACCTGTTCACCGGAATCGCCATGGAAGAGATAGATGTTTACGGTGCCTTTCTGAGCGTATTGAGGAAGACGGCTATTCCCTGGAGTTGATGTGAAAACCGGGAGCAGTATGGAAACGCCCAAGTACGTACAGACAAAGGTCGCCCATTCGTTCTGGTGGATTGTGGTATTTAGTAAGGGATAACAGGAGAGGACGTCGTTTCCGGAAAAAAATTGGCAGTCTCGTTCTGCTTGGGCTACAGAAGAGACGAAAGATCAGCACGTCAAGCGAAAGCGAACCATGACAGGGGCGATGTTACGGAGCCAATCGATTGCGACGAGGTTATGATGATGGGAACGTAGAGGTAGAGGATGGTTGCAAGGAAAGTAGGGACGAACCTATGGCAGTTTGATCTGGGACTGAGGTTGCCTGGCGTCGTTGGGGGGAGAGACGTTTGCGCCGGTCCGCCGAAGAAGTCCGCCTCCGTCGAGAGGTAGAGGATTCAGGGACCTGTGGGAGTGCCGTCTGTGCTGGCCAGGGTTTGTTCCGGACAGAATCGAATGCCATGGTTGGAGAAGTGAAGGGAAGCTGATGCGAGGGAGGCGGGATGAGAGTGGGCCAGAATGGTAAATTGAGAAACAAGAAATAATCGAGTCAGAAGAAATGGGCTCGAGTGTAAACGACGGAAGACCCGGAAGACGGGCGGGCGGATAAGAGGGAGAGGGGAATACGGAGGATGGGGATGAAGGGGATGAGGAGGAGGACAGGGAGTGGGAATATGATGGCGGGAAGGGGAAATGAATCTGAGTGAGAAAAAAAAATCGACGAGAAATTCTGTCAATATCATCCATCCTGGGTCCTCTCTCCCGCAATTCAAAGCCCAGGTACACAACCGTTGAGTCGTCCTTCGATATTGTTGTAAAACACTTATATTTTCTTCCTCGCAACAGGGAAAGCCAAGTTGTCGGAGGTAATATTTCACGGAGGCGGTTGGGCGGTTGTTCTGTAATACCTGGGACAGATTCAGACAACGTGCTCTCTCTACTTCAGAACAATGCTTCCGGGAGGATGAACAGGTGTTCTAGAATCTGGCAGACGCCCCCTAATGGCTCACCAAAACCGGTGTTTCTCCGGTACCACGGAAGGTCCGTCGGCTCCCTCTTAATCCACCGGAGGCAAATGAGGGACATATCCCGACGTCGTTCAAGAGGGAGCTGAGCAGAACAAGGATGCCTGCTACTCGGTCGACTCGTATCATCCTCCCCACAAACGCGGATCGCTGCTCAACGGCAAACGTTATCCAGTGATCGTACCGACCCTGGTGCTTTGCCAAGTTCCCGCCGGAAACTATGCAGTCAGCCGACCGTCCAAAAAAAAACCTTCGACTGTCCGCTCGACCGCAACCTTGCTGCCACGAATGTCTCCGAACGCTCTCACCCAGTTGTGCCTTCTTCCCTCTTTCTCGCTATACCTACGAGTTGCGGGTTAATACCTCGGTACCGCCGGAAACATCGCGATGAGTTACATCTCCATCGCAGACTCTTCACATGGGTGTCCTCGGGTCTACCACAAATTGCCGGAGAGTGCCTTATGGTTGACGCCGTCTACGTGTGCAGAAGGGGGCCAAAACCGTTCACCTCGCAGATTAACCGCGGAGTCATGTGGTAATTCCGGCAAGGTTCGCCGCGGCATCCGATCGTCAGTCAAGTCCAAACACGACCGAAGGCACGGACACAAAGTGACAAGCCCGAGGTCAAGAACGTTCGCAATGTTTGCCGCGAGTTCACAGCCATTATCTCGTGGATTTAATAGCTGAGCGCGCGAAACCACCACGATGGGAACTCCCTGGCGTTTCGGAGACGTGACATTGAGTGGTCCGGTACGCGTCTCCCCAGCATCCGCCAATCACCACAGAACACGTTGGAGCGACAGAAAAAAAACTGCGTTCGCGGTTTAACCGCCTGTTCCCCCGCACTCGCGACGATATTCATGCGGCTCGGCCACGCCCGTCGTGACCGAAGGATCGTTGAGAAGGCCTCAAGCTTAACGTATCGTATTCGTATCCAGGATGGAGGGTCCGACGCACCGCGGACGGTATAGTCACCTCCCCGAAGGTCAGCCAGGCCATTGATGGCTGGTGGGGGCGACCGTAAAGTTAATAGAGCAGATCATTCAAAAACTTCTTTACGACTGCTGATTGGATACATCGATAATTGACGATATTGAGGAGAGTCCGCGGTCCTTGCATGCTTGAGCGCAATGGAAAGTTGGTCACATTAACTGGCGCAAGAACGGTGGTTGAAATGAAGGCCCTAAACGCGCTCGAAGACACACGGAGCGGATGGTCTCCAGGATGCGGCCTCTGCGATTAGAGGGACTGCGCGGCAGTTCCGTGCAGTACCGGTGAAAATTGGTTGACTGGAAAATGACGACGGCTGTCTTATAGGCAACGTGTGCGTTTCAGTTTGGCTGCAACGAGGATCTGCGCAGAAGAAGGAAATCGGCGGAGGTGTTCACCGACGGCGGCGGTCGTTTGGAGACGGAAAGAGAATATTTAGCGGTTTTCTGGGAGTACACGATAGGAGACGAGATTGAGGCTGAGGCTGAGGCTGACGAAGAGGCGACAACAAATCAAGGTAATTTCTCATTCACAAACCGGTCACGCTCACAACTTTCATCCTCCCTTCCACCTTTACGCATACCTACCCTCGAGGACACTTTCCCCGCTGGCAACCCTCTCCGGTTTACTTCCAAAGAATTTCAACTACAAATCGCAGCAGCATTCCGTGACCTCCAACGTCCTACACATGAACCGTCTTTGTGGTAAGTCTCCACCTCCTACTCAGAGTCCGGGTAGAGCCATCGCCCACAAAACAAAACCTAATCGCCTCTCAAACTCTCCCCAGATGAGGTCTTACAGCTCATACTCAACGAGCTCGACGACCCAACCTCTTTCTCCCGGGTCTCGAAACGTTTTTCGAATTTCACCCAAGTCCCTTACGTCCGGGCATCGTATTTCTTGGCGAGGTATGGAAAGCTGCAAGCGTTGTTTTATGCCTTCGGAAGGGGTAAACTCGTGACGGAGAGGGTCATCGACGTACGTGCTCTGATTTTTCCCTCTTCATGCCGTTTGCCACTCTTCCCGAGCATCCGATGTACCTCCCCTTTGCGGAATCCAGAAATTCAGACTCTAATTCCACGCATATCCCGAAACCACAGATCCTCATCAGCAGCGGCGCACATCTCTCTAGGTACCTTGTCCAGCTTGCGATACACCATCACTTCCGATCATACGTACCTTTCATAAAAACTCCTTGGGTCCGGTCCATGTCCACAAGCACTTTTGTGTACCTCATGTCCGTGGCAACGAAACGTTACGGAGATATACCCACTGGCAAAGGGGATGATGATGGTACCATTTTCAGCGAATTTTTGAGGGAAAGCAGATACCCTACCGAACAAAAGCATGTCAAGTGGGAGGAAGTCAGGGATATTTTGGAGAAGTACAAGGTGAGCAGCCTCGCCCGATCATTTACGCCTCGGATATCAAGTTAACTCGGCGATTTTGTTCAAGTTCATCCCGTTTTGCAACAAGGTAGCTTTAAAAACTTTCCAGCTGTGAGCTCACCTGATACGGTCATGCAACTACTCAGGATCCTATCATGACACAGTTCCCACTTGCCCTCGCGATCGAGCCGAGGTTACTTCCCCTAGCGGTTGCCAACGGATTTACCATGGATAGCAAGGTATCGCTTTCATTCCACAGCCTCTAACCTTTCTCTAACCTATTGTGACAGTATCGAGACTTCATCTTCCGCAAGATGTTCGAAAAGCCCGCTTTCCCCAGCGACAACCATGCTGAAGAGATCGTTAGGCATGTCCGAGAATTAACGCAGCTGGACTCGAGGTAAGGAGAATCCTCTGACCGCTCAACGCTTAGACTACTTATGAGTCGTTCCACTGGATAGGATGTTCCTGACACGAACAGTCGCAGCAGAAGTCTGTATGGAGGCCAAGGCCAACGAATCAGCATATAAGGGTTTGAAAAAGCTCGACGAATCCGGGGACCTATTGTTCGAATTAAGCACTCTTGTAGAAGAGCTCATCAAGGTCTATAAACCCCTTTCCTTGACTGGCCGTTTGACCAACCTCCATTCCCAGTTATTTGTGAACACCAGATACATCACCGCTGCCACAACAGTGTCTTCTCTAACTCAGATCTATACTGACTTCCCTTCTTCCGACCCAACCGTCCGATTGGTACTTCTCCTTGGCGTTTTCATCAATGACCACACTCCTCTCAGCGCGACCCCCATTCGACTCAGGTCAAAGCTCGAACCACTTGGCCTTCTGCCGATCACAAGGCAAGATATATTCAACGTGATGATCAACCCCTTCGTAGAGAAGTACCAGTCGATCCTCGAATTCGCTAGGACCGAGGTTGGCCTAAGCCAGAAAGAAATCGGAGTATTGGTGCAGGAAGTTGCTGTCAGGTGCTTATCGGAGGGATGCAAGGCATGTCTTTCTCAGCTCCCGGAGTGGTCATATTTCTAAAGTGCGCGTTGCAGGGGAAGATGTTGAGGAAGTTATACGAGTCCTTCCCCGGTGTCCACGATGTGATTGTCTCAAATACTTTGACGAGGTTCCAGATCGACATGGACAACCTTCCATCTTGGGAGGACACTGATTCTGCCGTTTCATATCGCGCGCCGTTGTGCCGAGATTATGGATGCACATTCCATGCGCTCATGGCCGGGAATTATACGGCGGAAGAAGATCGAGAGGACGAGGTCGAACGTGGATCTGTCGCCGGGAATGTCCATGAGATCGAGGACGTAGTCATGGCGGAAGCGAATGGAAGCAATCACAGTGGAGAACATCTCGCATCTTCCTCTTCACCCTTGGGGTACGTCCAGTCTTCGCCGAGCGACTCGATGCCAGAGCTGGTACGTGGCAAAGCCTGCGTGGGAAGCACCGCACTGACGCCGATTCTATTGTAGGGACGCATTGGACAAGATACGCTGTCAGCGATGATCCGCCAGGATGAAACTGTCACAAGGTCGTCGCGAAGGCGATTTTATGACGTGTATACGAGCCAGGGGGATCTGTTGGGTAAGCTGCGGTACCCTGCCGGTGAGTTGGCCCTGTTTTTTTTCTTGAGTCCGGGTCCTTTGATCCTCACCACTGGAAACGTCCGAGACAGATCCTACACCCGTTGGCAACTGGATCAAGGATCAATTCGGCACTCGCAGTGCAATCACCGCAGTCTTCATGATTCACGCCGTCCTGAACGAGAGCACACAGATCTTGAATCACTATCTTGATCGCTCGCCAGAACATGGGACAAAAGATACAGTTGAACACGTTCCTGTCACGTTGAAACACTTCAAGTTGTTGGCTAGGTTGGGAAAGGCTCCGGTATGTAACCCATAGCAACCTTTCCGCGTTTCCGCCAGGCGCCTAATCCACGGCCCATCCCAGCCTTGGACATTGTTCGCAGAGATCGAATACGGGGCCGAATTCTTCTTTAGCGAGGAGGATTATCTGACAACTGAGCAGGTCGTGAAGGAGACAATGACCAGGAGAGTTAAGGGGCAGACAATGACAAAGACCACCAAAGGTTGGAGGACGACCGGCAAGAAATCTGGCAAGGCAAGAGTCAAAGCTGAAACACCACCCACTACCACGCTCGGAGCCTTACCATCTTCCTACACATTCGTGGGTGAGACAGGTGGACCACCTCCAACGTCTCCAGTCCCATCGAGCTCGAGTTCGAGCTCGAGTTCCTCCTCATCTTCCGTTGCCTCGATGTCCTCTATGACGTCATTGGATTCCTATGTCCCGAAGAAAGCTAGCGCGAGCCCATCGAGGAGCAAGAAGCGTCCGCGTCGGTCTGCTGCTTCGACTGTAAAGAGTTATTTGGTGCCAGACTCTGACGACGAGTCTATCCTGGACGAACATAAACCAGATAGTGTAACGTTGGCGAAATCGAAGGAGGCCGGGAAGAGGAAAGCGGAGTCGAATTTACAAAGGTGGATCAAGCACCTGACCACATTACAGAAGGAGGAACTCAAGAAGGTGAGCAGTCTTGGATCAAATCCGTCCTTTCGTGGTCCTGAACTCGATGGATTTAGCACAATGAGAAGAAAAAACGCTTGGAGAGGATGGCCATGTGCGAAACGCGGATGAAGCTCGCCAAGGTATACGATCGGATCCAAATTTCTACCACTTTTATTGATGACGCAACCACTAGAGCGAGTTCCTAAAGTCGCTCACTCAGAACCTGAAGAACCTCCGGAGGAACGATCAGCTTGCTCGCAAGAACCTCTATGGCCTAGACGTCCCAGATATGGATTACAGCGAAGGAGAAGACGACGAGTATGTGTTCAGGGTTAGCAAGAGGCGCAGGGTCGCCGAATTATGATCCCTCTCTCCCGTTTCGTTTTCTCGTCCTTTCTACTTTTCTCACTCTTTCCGGACCACATTTTGCATGAACCCGCTCTACTTTCCCTCTCTACCATCACCTTACGAACCTTTTGCAATCATGACACACCTCATCAAAGGATCTCGCTTTCTCGCCAGGCTCATTTTCTATTTTTTTGCGGGATGTCTGTTGTCTCTCTTTTCGTCTTTCCATTCTTTCGTCATCCTCATACGATACATCTCAACAGTAATAACGATGCACATTCAAGTGTAACCTCTGCGCAGTCGCGACGAAAGGTTTATTGAAGCAATCTCGACCATTCTTTCGAAGCTCAGACAAGAACGTGGTCAGATGGACAAATCTTTGGTATTTAAAGCAGTCAAAAGAAGTTGCAGTCACGGAGGAAGTAATCCTCGCCAGAGGTATCCATCCGTTCAGATTTGGAGGTTCCAGTTTCGTCGGAGAGATCATTTGACTGGATCGAGGTAGGACTTCCTCCTCTGTGGTCTCCGAATGCGCCGCAAGTGAGCTGGTTTGGAGTAGCACATTTCCTCCTCACCGCTGCCGTATCCGCCCTCGTCCTTCGACCCATCTCAGTGTACCTCCTGCGCAACTTCTGCAAGCTCCCTCACCTGATCGGGGTCAATTGAACGGCATGCAATGAGCGCCGACTTTCTCGAGGTGTGAACCGTGTTGCTCCCCTGCTTGGAGACGGCTGGGGATTGCGGTCTCTAGTCGTGATCGAGAAGCATCCGGGTTGAAGTTGCGAAAGTCCGCGTCGATTGTATCGAGTCTCTGAAGGGCCAGGCAGCAGGAGCCGAACCATTAGCCTCCAGTACGTCGAAAACGTCGAAAAGCCCGAGGCACTGGCCCCGGGTCCAAACTGAGGGCTTTCCCAGCGTTCGTATCATCTTGAGGGCAGGTTGGAAACGCAGCCCCCATTGAAAAATCTTTTCCTCAAAGGTGACCCCACGGATCCTCCCGTAGAAAGTGAGATCGCATTGAGCTCCCGCACGACCATACGATACTGGCCAATGGTGAGATCTCGAGATTTGGCTGGCATCCTCCCGGAGTTTTGTCTGCATCCTGTTGGATTTCAGCCAGGTTCAAGTCTTTTGAGATGACTGGTAACGAACTTTCTTTGGGGCTTTTCCGAGCAACAAATGCTCGCTGGACTTGCTATTGGATACTTTCTCGGTTGTGCCACTCTCGGTCGCCTCTGCTGAAGTTCCCCTCGGACATCCAGCTGCGATGTTGAGATTTGTGATCGAGGAGCCTTGGCATGATGATCGACGTCATGATAACTTCATGCGGCTTCCGAGCCAAAATTCCGAAGTTCCGTCTTCCGCTTGGGTTCCGTCACTAAACTACCACCTCCCATTTCCTGCTCCACCATCCGCTAGGTGATTTCAGTCTCCTCTCATTGCTAGTATAAAATGCCTCGGCGTAGTTGCCTCTCGCACTGCCATCCTTCATCACCAGGGCATACTTCACGACTACCCCTCCATGTCCATTACCCCTCACATCGACATCCTCAAATCGAAGCTGCTAGGTCGAGAAATCAGCGACGAGCTCCACGTAGAGGAGTACCTCACCCACGGTAGCTTCGGTGCTGTCTTCCGCGTCGCTGACCGCGAGAACGCACGTCAGTTGGCGTTGAAGGTCATGTTGCGACCTTTCCGCTGGGAAGAGGAGAGCACTCTACACTATTTCCTCTCCGACCATCCCAATATTGTCACCTTACACGAGAACATCGAGCTCGGTGATTACGCTGCATCCCTGCTCGACTATTGCTCCGGAGGCAGCCTCCACGACATGATCTACGACTACCTCGCGTACGCCGGCGATTCTGCAAGAATCAAGTCCATTTTCCTCCAAATCGTCGATGCCGTAGAACACTGTCATACCAATTATATCTACCACCGCGACCTCAAACCCCTCAACGTCCTTTGCAACGAGGATGGGTCACAAATCTTCCTTACAGACTTCGGGCTCGCCACTAGACTTGAGTCCAGTCAAGAACACACCATTGGTACCGCGGCTTACATGAGTCCAGGTACTTTGAGTGATCCAATGAAAAGTTGAATTGATGTTTACCTTTCTTCCAGAGTGCTACCGTGAGAAGGATTCCCCTCAAAGTAAATCTCCGTATTCGCCAGAGGCGAATGATGTGTGGTCGCTCGGCGTCCTCTTCCTCGATCTTGCTTGTGCAGACAGGATCTGGGAAGCCCCAACCAGCACAGACGGGCGATATCGGGAGTTCAACGAGGACTCATCAGCCTTCTTGCGCTCTCACTATCCGCTTAATAACCGCACGCGGGCCCTCCTCCTTCGTATCTTTTCCCCACAACCATACCGCATCTCACTCAAAGCGTTGCGCGAGGAAATCGCCTCAATCGATGACTTCTACCTCCCCGATTGCGAGATCGCCAGCGCCGCGATCCAAGTGCAGAAGAATGCCATGAGGTACGGCCCATGGACGAAGCTTGCAGAGAAGTTGAACATCTTGCACCGGCACGGTGACCGGGATGTATTTACGGACAGTGGTGTTGATCCCTCGGTGGGGGAGCTCGTCGACATCAACCTCACCACTCAGGAGGATGAACTGCTTCCCTTTCGTCCCAAGGGTATGAAAGACGGGCAGTTCACGCCATGCATAGTCGACCTTGACCCGTTCACAATTTGATAGTATACCAGATCTTGTATTTGTAGCGTATCTGAACTTTGTATTTTCACTTGGCTGTGTTGTGTATTAATGATACCATTCGTTCGTTTCCGTGGCCATCGTATCTAATATGTGAACAAGACCAAAACATCGGAGTAGCATAATTGTAACCGATAACGATTACACTGTGTAGACAATAACCAGATCGCGATGACACCTTCAAAAGATCACTGAACATACTGCTTCTCCGATCCACCGCATATGAATTTCCACCAAGGAGCGCTACCTAGAATTGGACCAATTAGCTGAGGGGAGTGGAAGGTGAGGGAAAAACGCGCTTTTCTTACCGGCACTCGGGCCGCTGGTTGTCGGCGAGACTCCCCGTTCAACCTGCTCCACTGCTGCAGGAGGGCTTCCACCGTTGATCTCCTTCTCCCATATCTCAAGAATCTGAGCGGCCGTGAGTCGATCTGACGGTCGGGTCTTCCAACACGTCTCGACGGTTTCCCAGATCGGATTCGTCAGCCCGAGCTGAACAGCCCCCTCTGGTTTATTCGGGCGCTTTTGCTGGGAAAGCTTGAGTATCACTCCGGCATCCGGAACGTCCGAGAACGGAGTATGTCCTGCGAATATCTAATACGGAGTTCCGTGGGTCGGTGTAAGACCGGGCATCATGAGCCATCATGGCAGTGTACGGACCTCGACGACTACCATGGCGAGGGAATACATGTCAGACTCTTTCGTTACCCTAGTGGTATGACGTGCCGGCTCGGAAGTTCCATCGAATATGGACAGCCGCTCCGGAGCCATCCACCTAATGGATCCAGCGCTATTTGTGGTAGAGGCGTGCGCTGACTCCGCGTCGGCAGTTATGGACGCCATTCCGAAATCGCACAGGACTGCGTTCTTGTTGTCGTCAATGAGGATATTGGGCTGTGCGTTCCCCATGAGTGACAGGGTAAAACGAAAATTTATATGAAGGTCACGTACTCCCTTCAGGTCGCCGTGTATGACATTTTGTGAATGGAGGTAGTCCAGGCCACGGGCAATGTCTATGAGCTGGAAGCAGACATGGAGGTTACACGTTGGATCTTCTACGACATAGATCGTCATCAAGCCTCACCAATGGTCGGCGGTTGAACTGAACGTCATGTTTGAGAAATTCCGAAATATTTCCGTTCGACATCCACTTGGATACAATGCTTAGTGGGTGAGAATCGGTACTAATGACTCCAAGGAACGGGAGGATGTTAGGGTGGGAGAGGTTCTGGCAAACTACAATCTCCTTGCACCATGCCTGACATAAAATTGAGTGCAGTCAGTAATCGTCACATAATCGCTTTTTGGAAGTTGTCCAAAACCTTGTTCAAATACTTGATGTTGTCAGTTGTATACACCCTGAACGCTTTTATGGATACATTTTCTTCCTTGTACAACGCACGCCACACATCCGAGTATCCCCCAGAGGCGAAAGGAACGTCGTTGAGCTTCTTGATCTGGCCGTCATCCAGGTAATATGATGATGGTAAGACCCCAGCCTCTGCGCACGTCTTCCTTAATACTCGGTGGAATTTGCTCTTGGTGTCCGGAACCACATCGCCGTTCCCTAACGCCTGAAAGCGAACGGTGTTAGTTCGGCATGAAACACGAGACATGTTGACGACGGAATGCATGCCTTATCGAGGGCGTTGACGAATTTGAGTGCTTTTTCTGGGGAATATTGGGTATCATCGCGTTGGAAGCTTGAGGATAGTTGAGGGTAATCGGGGGCATTGAGTATCGAGGAGATCGTCCGAACGATTTGTGAGTCATCCCGGTCCAGGTCAATACGGTCCAGGAGCGCCGCAGCAGTAGCGTTGTTGTCGCTCATGATAGGAAATCGAGGGAGTCGTGAGGTGGGCGCAGTTGGATTCCAGTCCGGAGGGAGATCAGCGAGGTGACCTGGGCGTTGGGGGGGTCTTAAGGTCAAGGGGCAACGTCAACGTGCCCTAGCCTGTGCAGGTATGTCTTGTCGGGGATGATTCTGTGTATGTGGAATACACGCTACAGCCCCAACCTGACGTGGACGGTATGTAGACCTCGCGTCTAACACGAGTGTGATGGGACCATCAATTGACGGATACATAATCGATAATAGGGCGGATGCATTCCGGTGGCAGGTTCCTGGTTTTCGGATGAGAAAACAGCGCCTCGCCAGAAATTTCAGCCCTGCGCAGCCAGAGCGGTCGTGGAACACTGGCTAGTCCCTGAGTCAGGGAAACCTATTAGGATTTCATACAAGATGGATGAGCAACTTCGGTGTGGTCGATCACAGCCTTGAGGGAGATTTGCGTACTACACCGCTCTCATCCGCCCGACATTCGCGCGGATTCAGGTTATGCATTGAATTGTGGTGCCGTAGCCTCTAAAATGATACATTTCCACAACTACGAACTTCATGTATGTACTCGATACAGATAAGTACAAGAAAACGACAAATCGTGAAGAGAGAACCATGGAGAAAGGGTGCAATGCGAAAACAAATCGACATATAAATGTCCATAAGGTGTGCGTACCAAAAAGAGAGTCCGCGTGAGTACAGAAAGGGCCAAGAAACGGAAAACTAGGGGGATATAGGAATTAAACGGATATTCTTGATAACGTATGCTGTCCATGCATCGAATGATTTTTACCATGCCACGGGAGAGGGAAACTGGTGAAGTTGGGTGGACGTGAATGTGGATGCCTTGCTTCCTCTGCTTTCAGGAGAAAGGGCTGGGTAGCCAACGCAACCGGGTAGAGTAAGGTCGGGGGACTCGATAAATCGTAGCTGGCCGTCGACTTCCGTATCGGTGTGCTGGTATCTTTGGGCTGAGAGTAACGCACGGAAGACGTGGTCGTGGTCGTTGGAGAAGGTTGAGGAGAAAGTGAAGGAGGGGTATTGGAGGATTGACTTGGTAAGTCGTGATAAAGACTGGCGATGGCACCGTAGTGGGCGAGGATGTCCGGTTGGGTAAAACCGAGTTGCCAGGCGAGAACTTGGAGGAACTCGCGCTCTATCCGGTTCACGTCCCGCTTGCCAAAGACACCGGTGGCGAGAGCCCAGTGGACATTCCGTAACGTGGAATCGTTGGTGTACTGTGAATAACGTGGTCAGAACATCGGCAGCTCTCCAGGGTAGGTTGTAAGGACAAACCTTTGAAGCGGCCATGAGAGCACCGAGAAACACTCGCTCACAGGCCCAATCCTCCGTCTCGATGTGGAGATATGGCTTGGCCCTGGTGATGTAGACGAGCGTGACGAGGAGGACGGGCATCTTTGCGGAAGCACGACGGATGACGTCCGAAACGAAACGCTTGAAGGGCACTCGTCTGCTTCCTAGGGAAGTCCTATTCCAAGCTGCTGATCGATAACCCAGGGCAGTGTCGACTGCATTGATGGTGGTCTCTGCAATGTGGTCTGGGAAGAGTGGTTGAATGGGACGTTTATGGGTTGGAGTCGAGGGATATACTCACTTGTAAATTTTTCTGTCACTCGCAAGTCGATGAGCTCCAGGACGGCTGGGGAGTGGAACGCAGGATCTGGGGAAGTGGACGTATGCATGTTCTGTTGGGAGGGGAGGAGAGACCGGCGATGATAAATCTGCGGCCATTCCTGAAGAATATATAGCTGAGCCAAAACGTGAGGCTGCGAAGCTCATGGCCGAGCAACTTTGACTGAGATAGTAGCTGCGGGCGCCAGGGTGAGCGTGCGTGCTTAGCTGATGCTGCACTGCCTCCCTAATCCGGAACCTTGGGACGCCCTACCCCGCAAACTCACCACAGGAATCCAACTATCGTCATTGTCCACCTTCATCCGTTCCTCTGAACACCCTCACTACTAACAAACCACGGACAACTTTTTTTTAATAATTTTTACCCTCTCGTAAAAGAGGAAAAAGACGGTAACGTCTCTCGGTACTACCCGAGTACCGCCACTCATCCGGAAGCCATGTTATCCGTAGCGGTCTTGACTGTGAGCGATACAGCCTCTGGTAATCATCTACTGGACAAGTCCGGCCCCACCGCAGCCGACTTTCTCAAGGGCCACGGGTACCGCGTCCTTCACACCGAGGTCGTCCCCGATGACACCCAACTCATCCGTCAGTCGGTCACCGCCTGGGCCAACGATAGATCCCATCCCGTGGACCTTATCGTCACCACGGGCGGTACTGGTTTCGGCGCCCGCGACGTAACGCCAGAGGTATTGAACCCTGCTTTGTCCGTCCTCGGTATTCAGTCATTCATTTTTCGCGCCCGTCCGTAGGCCGTATCCCCTCTGATTGAGCGCCACGCCCCTGGATTGGTCCATCTGATCCTATCCTCTTCTTTGAAGCATACTCTCCTCGCATCGCTTTCACGTCCAGTAGCTGGAACCATAGGAAACACCCTGGTAGTCACCCTCCCAGGAAGCGTAAAGGCAGTGAAAGAAAATCTTGAAGCTTTGTCCGCAGCAGGCATACTTGATCACGCTCTCGATCTAATCAAGGGAGGGACAGGAACAAGCATCCACAATACCATGTCCTCCTCTTCGAAACACACTCAGGATGTGAACAGATCCGATTCACAACCTCGCGATCACTGCTGCCACCACCACCACACTCATGATCATCAGGTTCCAAAGCCCAGGGCGGTTCTCTCACACGATCCATCACTCCCTGGCGAGTAACTTCCCGTATCCATGAAAAGACCAGTAAACTTACACGATTCGATAGTCACCGCCCGTCATCGCGAGTCACCTTACGAGTCTGTGTCTCTTGAACATGCGATCTCTTCGATATTACACCAAATACACCCGTTGCCTAGCACACTCGAAAAGGTGACTCACCATTTACCTAACCAGTCGATTGAGGCTGAGCAAAATTAGGTGTCTCCCGCTCTCAGGGGCCATGTCCTTGCCGAGGACGTGATCGCACCCTCAAATATTCCTTTGACCTCCACGACCAATGTCGACGGCTATGCCTTGCGATGTGCTTCGATTTCCTCCTTCTCTTTTGAGTTCGCCATTCTGATGTCCACGATCTTAGCCACCGATCCGCCAAGTGTATACAAAGTCCTCACGACTAATCTCGCTCAACCACTGCCTTTAGGCACTGTTTTCCGGGTCAATACTGGCAGTCCGATCCCACCTGGAGCAGATGCTGTGATCATGGTCGAAGACACTGTCATCAAATCAACCCATAAGGATGAAAAGGGAAGTGATCTAGAAGAAGCTGAAGTCGAGACCCTTGCGCAGATACCCGAGGGAGAGAACATAAGATCACCTGGCTCCGATGTCAAAGCAGGCGACCTAGTGTTTTCCAAGGACACCATCCTTGATGGCCTTGGTGGTGATGTCGCAACGTTGGCGTTTATCGGAAAGAAGGAGGTCCGTGCACCTCATTACATACATCGCGTTCACTTACACGGACCCTACGCCACAGGTTCACGTCCTTCGCAAGCCCACCGTGGCGATCCTGAGCACTGGAAACGAAATTGTTGACTTGCATGATGGTGAAAAGACTTCAAGCGAGTCTTGGGGCGGAATTTGGGACACCAATCGCCCCTCATTACAAACTGCCCTTGAGAGTTTTGGCTATCGTGTAGTAGATCTAGGCATCGTCCGCGACAAGTTCGTGTTCAACCGTTTTGCAAAGGTTCCACCAGCGTTCCTGATTTGGTTCTCCACTGTTCAGTGTCCGAGATCACGTATCCAAGATTCAAGAGGGCCTTGATTCCGCGGATCTGATTTTGACGACCGGTGGTACATCCATGGGTCCAGGGGACTTGTTGAAACCAGTTATCGAACACCATTTCGAAGGAACAATACACTTCGGCAGGGTCAAGATGAAACCTGGTAAACCAACAACTTTCGCCACGATTCCGAAAAAGGAGGCCGCCCGAGGTGAACACACGCCTATCTTTGCACTCCCTGGAAACCCCGCATCGGCTCTTGTCACTTTTTATCTCTTCGTTCTGCCAGCGTTAAGGAAGCTGGGTGGGTGGAAGTCCGATAGATGCCAATTACCCCATATCCGCGTCGAAGTACGATCAATCTACTCGACCTTCCTCGGACCGTGATCTGAAAATTCATTCGTAAATTTCCAGATTCAGGACACAATGCGCTTGGATCCGAGACCGGAGTTCCACCGTGTGATTTTGCGCGCCGGAGATGATGGAACGATCAAGGCCCACAGCACTGGTGGACAGCGCTCTAGCAGAGTTGCCAGTTTACGTGGAGCAAATGGATTGGTTGCGCTCCCTGCGAGAGCGGAGCAAGGTCCGAATGAGGTTCTACCGGGATGCTTTGTCGATGCTGTGGTGATAGGGGAAATTTTGGGGTAGGAATGTCTATGAAGCCCGCCGAGATGGCAAGGTTGATATATGTGGCTGTCTTCGGTGTGGTATCTGACTTTGATGCGCATAGGAACGAATGGAAACAGTGTGTACGAACAGAACGGAGTTGTATTATTACCAGCGTTTATTTCCTCATAACTATTAGGATGCGGAAGCGACCTGAGTCCCAAATAAGTGAGCTGTGTTGTGTGCACAATGTGGCGGTGGTTGGCTAGAATGTAGATCCCAGGAATGACGTCACCTTCCGCGCCTCTTGGTACCGGTGTTTCCCACGTCTGCTGCGCGCCTGACCTCAGGCCGGCTGGTTAAAACGTGCGTCCGGCCTGCGACAAGGAAGCTTAGAGCGTGATTTCATTCACTGCGGGATCATCTATCACCCATGACGGTCTGAAACGCATCATTACTGAAGGCTTCTAGGTGGAGCCGTGATGTGGTGAGCTTAGGAAGAAGGTTACGCTGGACGATAAGATGCTTTCTTGTTCGGGTTTGGTAGATGGTCTAGTTTCTCATTTGACAGCAAAGCACATCGATAAAGTTCGAGGCACGTCTATCGGTCTGTCGCCCACCTTGCTTTTAAGTTAGCCTCGATGACCTAAAGCTGCATGACAAGAGCGTCAAGTTGACTAGTAGAAACCCGTGTTGAGGCATTCAGGGATGGACATTGCTTACAAGTGAACCTCGTCACGTATACTCATACCTTATCCCACGTCAGCAAGCAAGACGGCCCGCAGGAGTAGCATGGCGTGACTCGCACGACAAATTACGCTTACGATGAGATATTCAATGAACCGGTAGGTCTCATTATCACCGGTGGCTGAGGTGGGGCCCAACCTTCACCGGCACTACCGGTTATCGATTATCCATGACAATCTATGTATCGCAGGAACTGTACATTCAATCGCAAGTTCGGTGGCTAGCGAGGATGCTGACAACGCTAATGTCAAGGAAACGAAACCTCGTCGAGATCAACTTGACGATGGTTGATACGTATAAGAAATTCACAATTACCTCAAGGGACTCGGCTACGGGCCAGTGGTTTATTTCACTTTCGCGCGAAGGAAGCTCAACCTGGACAGACGTACACTCCCTTTAGTCGACCACCGTAACAACGTTTTGATTGTCTGGGACGTGTTCCCGTTGCTGAGATTCGAGTACAGGGTGATGCTCGCGATCTTGATGTACCTCTGAGGAAATAGTGCACCTTTTCCACCTTGGACCATTTGGTTCCAAGTCGTGTATTGCAAGACGCTGAGCGCGCCGGAGAGGTACAGTACCGGGATCAAGCGCGTCCTCGGGGTCCTCGGGCCCGCTTAGTCTAAGGAACTCTCCGGTTGTCTTGTCGGTGCTGAGGTCATCGCAGACGTCGCGTTCAAGGCCTGGAGCTTGGAGCTTTCAAGAGACGGTGAAGGGAGCCTCCGAAACGCGTCTTCGATAACCGGTCCCAAAAAACGACCCGATTACATATCGTCACAAACCACCCGGTGATGCCTGAGCCTGGAGGCTCGCATGATGTTTCATCGTCTCTCGACGATCCTTCGCTGATCATGTCCCATTAATGGTACCTCGTCCCGTAACGGCGGAGCCGCCCGGCCTCTCCGCAAGCGATCGCAAACCGGCCCGGGGGGAAAACATGAAAATGCCACGGAGGTGACTCGATCGCGTCCATGTTGATCGAATTGGATTCCGACTCTTCAACAGAAAACTCATCCCGGTCGAAGACGAGAGGATGAGTAGGTGACCTTTTTTTTTTACCGGTGATGTGCGGGCAAGTCTGACAAGAAACTTAGACGCCGAATCCCTGAACGGTCGCTTGCTCTTTGCGATCCCGAAGAAAGGTGAGTCAAGAAAACTTATCTAACAAGCAGCGACGGCTGAGATTGTGTAACCGTCAGGGAGATTGCACGATACCTGTCTCGAACTATTAGCAGGTACGATTTACATTCTCAGCGACCTGTGGTGGTGTGTTGAGTGAATTGACCCTTAGGCGCCGATATCCGATTCCGAAGACACCACCGTCTGGATGTCTGTCTCTCGTTGAACCACAATCTAGCGTTGTGAGGCGTCATCGTCATTAGCGATCAACCATCACCTCTGACCCATACCCTTCCAGGGTGTTTCTCCCTGCTTCTGACATCCCTTCCTTCGTCGGAAAGGGTAACGTCGATCTCGGCATCGCCGGTCACGATGTGATTCTCGAAGCCGAAATGCAAAACTACGTCGAAGAAGTCCTCCGTCTCAATTTTGGAAAATGCGCTCTGCAAATTCAAGTCCCAGAGTCTTCCCATTACAAGTCCGCTGCTGACCTCGCGGGCAAACGAGTGGTTACGAGTTTCGAAGTCCTGGCCGGCCAGTATTTCGGTAAAATAGACGATCAGTTGAACCTAGTAGGTGAGAATAGGACGAAGATTGAGTATGTTGGTGGAAGCGTTGAGGCAGCTTGCTCGCTTGGTCTTGCTGATGGAATCGGTCTGTATGCTCGATTGTTCTGGCCGTTCGTATATCCAGAAACTCACCCTGATCTTATCTACAGTTGACCTCGTAGGTGTGTGACAATCCTTCACCATCGCATGTTATGCTAAACTAAAGCGCTGTTGGTAGAGTCCGGAGACACGATGAGAGCTGCCGGTTTGCACGCCATCGAGACGATTCTCCTGACCGAAGCTGTCTTGATCAAATCCAGCGCGCAAAAACACTCAGAACTCGAACCCCTCATCGACATGATTACGAGCAGGATAGCGGGTGTCGTTGCTGCAAGCAGACATGTCATCTGTCAATACAATATCCCCCGGAGCAAGTTGCCATCTGCAACTCTGGTTACACCTGGAAGGAGGGCACCAACGATCAGTCCCTTGGAAGAGGAGAATTGGGTGGCTGTGAGCAGCATGGTAGAGAAGAAAAACATCGCCACGATCATGGACGAGCTGATGAAAGTTGGAGCAGAGGACATCCTGGTGTTCAACTTGGACAACTGCCGAGTGTAGAATTACAACAGCATTAGAAGTAGCACGTCTACAAAACTATTCGTGAGTATGTACCGGTCTAGAGGAAGAAACGTTTGTTTAGATCTATCGTTGGTCGTTCAACAACTCTCAATACTCCTATTTGACGAGCGGACAGTGGGCAGTCCCAAGAAGACAAATAACCGAGTCTTGAGCCAACTCTAACGAAACCATCGCAAGGTCTTTGGCATCCCATTGATCAAGGGACGTTCCTATCTTTCCAGTAATTTTCGCACAGAATTCGTAAATGGTCATGGAGTCGGAGATCTTGATACCTCCCACGGTGCGCTGAGCGAAGGCACCATCCGGGAGCTACGACAAAATTTTTAACACAGGAGAGGCTACTCGACTACAGGACTAGCTTGCCTTGAAACGAACGGGGGGATTAACGAGCCGGAAATTGATGAGTCGACCGAGCGGGATATCGCTGCGATCGAAGCGCCATTTGGACAATAGCGCTTGGATGCTAATCCCAGGTTGGCCTCGAAAATAGATATGAAATGTGCTTGGGTAGCTGGGGTACTCCAGGTGTCTGAGGGTGTTGTCTCTGACCTGCCTGAGGGTGACTTGCTGACCGGAAGCCTCGAAATGCTAGATGGATGGCATCAGGGAAGAAGTAGAACGCAGTGCGAAATCCAGAACTTACTTGCTTGAACCAAGCATCTATGCTTTCGGGAGAGGATTTTTCATGATGCGCCTTTGAGGTTTGGTACGGTGCGGCCGTAGAGCTCCTCCGACGTTGGGAGAGGTGCGAATCTGAGCGTTGATGTCCAGAGGTTCCGAAATTCTTCTACGTTGGGATTCAGCAGGCGAGAGCAGCAATCTGCAAAGCGTAGCACATACCCTTTTCAGCCAGTCGCTCGCTGAACTATATTCCCCACAAGACGATGCCGGGGAATCCTGTGGACCCGGGTCAGGGTAAGGTGCTAACCCACGCGCAGTGTGAAGCACCGACCGGTATATCGGGAACGGATGAGGTCCGAGACCGATGATACACAGTGGTGTACTACGACATTAGCATGCGGAGTGTAATTAGGCCAAGGGATTCACATGTACCCGATCAACACAACGCAGGCCGCTAATTACGGCCGGCTCGCTGACGCGTCCGGACGCGTCGGCGTGTCCGCACCGACGAATAAAGTCGGCGGACTGGGACTATGAGTGGTCAGGACTCGGGCCACGGACGACAGTGGGGACGGTACACGTTACACGTACGGTGGCCTGGGAGAGATGGAGCATGTATAGGATTGAGAGGTGAAGCCATGGCTATCGGGCCGTGGCACGGCATAAATACGAGGCCATGGGCCACCGTAAACAATGGTGCACGGCGGTGGCCTCAGGACATGGCTTGCGGCTCTCTCAGTACGCGTCGGTTGCCTGGATTCGCGTAGTCTTGTGAGTTGTGAGTCGATTCATGGCCAGTGAGACGTCGGTGGTGGGCTGGAATGGGAGGTCTTAAGGCAAAGTTGAATATCTTGTGGATGTGGCCGGGAGACGGAGTTGGCGACGGAAGGTGGATGACGGGACAAACAAAACGTTTTAGACTTTTGATCGGACAGAGTCTACTAAACTACTTCCAGCAACGGCCCAGCAACTCCCAAACTTCATTTAATCATTGGATTCGGTCGGAAAAACTCGCCAATTTTCCACATAGGACCGCAAACTGGATTCGCTTGAACCACCTACGTCTCCGTATACCACGAATGCGTTGAATTCCAGCCGCAATTTCCACCCAACAGTGACCCAGTTGGAAGTCTTTTTGGATAATATAATCCGAAGATTGTAAGATAGAAGTGTCAGCGGCCAGGGCACCCTTATACAGAATTTATACCAGCCTTCTTCTCCCAGCCCGGACGATGGTGATCACATACGTTGCTCATTAAAAAAGGTTAATCCGTTTGTCGCCCTGCGCCCGAGAATGGTATCCACGACTTGTTTCTCGACGAAAACAGCACGACGGGACCAAAGTTGGTTCATTGCGCTCGATGAGTTGGGTGGGGGAAATAGCTCGAGGACACAGGGGAAGATGGACCACGAACTCCTGATCTCCATCCGCGACCACTTACCTTACATAGCATCTTCACCCATATAAACCCCCCAGCCACCAACCCGTGCCCCCCGCACACTCTCTACACAACGCCTGGGATATGCAATTCATTACCGCCGAAAGAACTTATTCGCAGGAAGAAACAAGTGCAAACAATTACGGTACGCTCGGTCGTGTTGCCTATCGCCGCTCAGTCAGAGTCATCACGACCCTAGTGAGCAACCATGTCGACTCGAGAGGTAGAAAATACGGAAGAACGTCTTGGAAAGCGACAAAAGACGGGATCCTATGTCATTCACTACGTACGTACTCGAGCTCAAACCCAGTTTATCGCGCCATCGCGACCTTATCTGACGATCTGCCCATTGGACCGATTTCCTCCGCCGATTCCCTTGGATCCTAGTGGGATGGCGTTCCAGGACGGGCTGAATACATCAGGCTCATTTTCGAATATACTGGAACTCCCTACGATGAGGTCAAGGATAATGCTACCCTGATGACCAGGGTTTGCGATCCAGGAACAGTCGGAATTCCTCCGAACCTCTGGCCGCCGGCTCTGGAACTCCCCAATGGAAAATGGCTCGGCCAGACGGGGGTTCTCGTCAACTATCTGTCGCCAAAGCTCGGTTTGGCCGGGTACGCAAAGGATGACACAGATCTCGACGAGGATGAGAAGGCTTACTTGAGTGCCAAAAATGCGCAGCTCTTTTTTACTGTCCTGGACCTGTTTGACGAGGTCAGCGTCGTTTCTTTTCCAGTGGACTCGTTTTACGAGTCATTCTGAGAATCGTGCTTGTAGGTTCACAAAGTTCACCACGTGGTCTCCAGCGAGCTCTACTACGAGGACCAGAAAGCTGAAGCATTGCGTGCTGCGGAGCCGTTCAGGGCCTTCCGTCTCCCCAAGTACTTGCAACACTTTCAATCCGTTCTAGAAACCAACCCTGCAAATAAAGACGGCAAAGGTACTTTGTTCAATCTCACACAACGCTTGAAATGATCATTGATGTCGCTGATAACAACAAAGGCCCCTTCCTGCTCTCGAACCTCACCACAGCCGCGGACCTGGCATTATTCCACAACTTGACCGGTTTGGAGTTTTCATACCCAAAGAGGTTGAAGAATCTTCAGGAATCTGGTCTGCACCCTTCGCCATTTGTAGCTCCATCTCTCACCATCAGATCAAACAGGTAAATACGAGCTCGTCTTCAAGCTCCAGGAGCGCGTCCAGAACGAGCCCAAGATTGCAGAGTACATGAAGAGCAACAGACGTCAGCAGTTCTCCTTCGGTATCTTCAGAAACTTCCCCGAACTCGATAATGAAGAGTAAATGTGGATAAACCAACGCGTGCGATTATATTGCAGAGTGGAGGCATGTGTAAAATGTACATCGAAATGTATAGCGTTCGATAAAATAAATAACAAAACCTAACAATAATGCGTCGTGACTTTACGGTCAGGGTCAAAGTCCGATCTTAACGACCAGTGGGGTTAGTACCCTTCTCGGAGTTCTCAAACAGTTTTCGAGTATACTCCACGTAGGCATCGGCTTCATTTCGTTCGAACCCAAGTTTAGTGCCCTTGGTGTGCATGTCCGGTTCGCCAAACGCGAACGGATTAACATCCGTCTCGTATTTCAAGTTCGCCAGGGAGTGGTTGACAAACCTGTGCGTACTTTCGTCGGAGCGGACGGCATATACAACATCCAGCATGGTTGCATCGGGCTTGAGACGCCAGTAATCTTTCGCTATCTCGGGAGCAGGATGGTTAGACCACTCTGGGAGACGGCCTTCTTCGATATCTTTGATACATTTCTGTTGTTAAACGTGTCAAGTGAAGGCGATCTTAGATGGTGATGTGGGCGATGCGAACCGTGTAAGTGAGCACTGCTTCCTCTTCAAGGTGACCCACGAACTACCAGGCTCATTAGGTGGATTTAAGGGCGGAAATGCAGCGTTTACTTACGCGATGACAAGTCCTCGGAGAAATGATGTAGGAAAAGAAGAAGACGTTATAGAAAACGCCTTGTGCACCCAAGCACAGCGAACGGAGCCAGATGGGAGGGTCACGTAGGGTCAAGAAGGTCATCAAGTGCATTCGCTCGTTCTCGGCTTCTTCCAACAGCGTGTGGATCCAGCCAGAGTCACGCTTCATCAAGCGAAGGGATCGGAGATGCCTGAGGGTTGCGGCAACCATGCCAGGAACGGCAGCAGTCGTTTCGAGGAAGATGATTCTCTGGCGAAGCCAATGGGATCAGCGCACGGCGCACGTGTCGGGATAACTGTGACTTACAGCGAGCCATTGGGAAGGATCCATAGTATAACCGCCTTCCCGTAATTGTTGGAGGGTCATCGAGGAATTTGGCGGAATTTCTTTATGTTTGTACATGGAAACGAAATCGAAACCCCATCTACATGTTGCTGGTCAGGGGAACGGTGGAGGACGATCAACAATCGACGATTAGCATACCTCAGGAATTTGACGAAACCGGCAGCAATCTTATCCTGGAAAGTCTTGGCCTCGCGGAACATGACCTATCAAAACCGGAAGGAGATACCCGTCGGCGATCCCGAACAGAAGAGGAGACGAAAGGGAATGTATGCCGCTCACCTCAACTGCCTCGAGCTCCGCTGGCGTGTAGACAGGATGAAACAATACCCAATCTCCCTTGAGAACTGATGACGGAGGGAGAAGCTCGTGCACCTGCTTCGATAGACCAGGGGTCGTCACGGTCTTACTATCATCTGCACATGGTCAAACATCATTTCGGTGCCGAGATGCACAATGGCACAAACGATTGCGGCATACGTTGATGAAGACCTTCGACACCAGGCTTATCACCGATTCGGCCAGAATGTAGTGATGGTGCATCATTATTTGTGGACAAATACCTCCGCGGAAGAAGAGCAGGAGAGTTGGCGAAGGCGGGATGTCCGGTGAGCCTGAGGGTAAGGCTGGCAGAGCGTTGAGATAGAGCAACGCGCAAGATGTTGTTTGCGTGCATGTTATGGTGCCGAACCGGTGTGTCTCACTTATTGCTTTTATACGGTCTGTGCCGTTGACTCGGGCTGCTAAATGGATATCGGTTTCACCCGCTGCGTTCCGATTCGCTTGTACGTACCGGGCCGCAGTCTAGACGATTGGTCCTCAGAGGTCTGAAAGATATAAACACTGTCCGTCGCAGGTTGCATCGTATGGCCATCTTCTACTGCGACTTGCGCTACATCCTCAGCCAATCCGACAAAAAATAATACGAGTGTAATTCTCACCTCGGGTGGATTCGGATTCCTTCGCCTGCTCTTGATGATCTCGATGGTCTCCTTTCTCTCCTCCCGGCGTTCGCGCAACATGTCTAATATAACCACGCGTCAGCCCCGTCGCCACGTCCTCACCCGAGTATGGAGTCTCAGCCAGTCTCTTTCACTCACTCTCGAGAAAAGCTCTCGCATCGACGTGTTGTTGACGGTATCTTTCCAGCGCTTCTTCCACCAGACGAAACCCATCTTCAGCTGTCCCACATATGCACCATCAGCCACACTGTACAGGGTCTTGTAGAGATAAGATAAACTTCTCGCACCCTGTATTCTTTTCGACTCTTCCCTGGCCCCTTTAGCCTCTTCTTCATCCTTCCATCTCTTCATCCGCTCGAATGCCTGTTGTAGTCGCTCGTACTTCTCGTTCCGCTCGGTCCGCCCACGCTGCGCTGCCTCCTTGTTTGCTTCGGTGCGTGTCTCTTCCTTCGCGCGAAACTCGGCTTGTTCGTTCCGTTGCAACTGTAACGTCTCCTGCAACCCCTGCAGTGATTCCTGTACCCCGTCCTTTGGTCCCGACCTGCCTCCTGTGGCGATCGCAATCTGCGGTTTGGCGTTCAGCGTTGCTTTCGTCTTGCCAAACCGTCGCCGTTCGTCGTTAATTGGCATCTTACCCTTTCCGGAAAAGGAAACGCCGTTCTCGGCTTGGATTCTCTGCGCCGCCTCGACTTTGTGGCACACTTGCATGCCCATTCTGGGGATTGTGCGCTCAGCTATACGCATGCTAACATACAATCTCGCTAGACGTCCTAACCTGCAGATGCCTGCGAGGTCACGCTTAACGGAGGTCCGATATCCCCATCTCTAGTGGGTCGGACTGCACCATATGGATCTTCAGCGTCTGCTCGGCGCTTCCCCAGCCGCTCTTCATCGCGAAGGTGGAAGCCACCTTCATTCCACAATCAACCTTCCATATTTGCAAACTTGTAGCGTACCATGATCGCTGCAGCCCATCTTCCCCAAGGCTTGGTTTGGCCTCGGATGAGGGGAAGTTTCCTGTTACCGCGTGAGTGGAATCAGTATGATCAACACCACGTTCCCGACCAGATCATGGACTTCCCAGGATGCGCTCACGACCGGTCGCGGTCTCCATTGCACTTCTGGATCGCTATCTTGGCCGTCTTAGCTTTCGGAGACACTCTCGGAATCCTTATGATTGTTCGACCCGGTCCCATGACTGTTTTCCTCCGGCATATAGACCATCGGCCCGGATTGTCTCCCCCATCAGGACCGAAAGGCTATTTAAGTCGGGCTCGTCCAACCAAAGGTTTCGTTGGAGTCGTCTTGTAACTATCTTCACCTTCATCATGTAAGGTAATTACGCGTCTGGTCACCTGACAAACATGTGTTAACGTTTTCGGTCCCTGCGTATAATTCCACTCGGCCTGGCGTTGGAGGCTGCTCCGTCGAGCCGTCGAACCTCTTCACCTACGTCGACACTGACGGCACCCCAAAGAACGCCTTCGCCACTGTTGAAGATGCCGTTGAGGTCAACCTCTCTGACAACCTCGCTGTCTCCCGCATACATGACAAGCAGGTTTCCTTCAACAGCTGTTCACCTACCAGTCAACCGCAGCTCAATACCACCACCGCTAGCGTTCAGGCCTATGCCGGCAACGCCTACTCTTGTCTTGCTGGTATTTCGAGCGGCACGTCCTAATATACTACCTGGCTTCACCTACGACTGCGCCTGCGCCTGCGTACATCTTCCGGAATGTGAGATTGTTGTTCAGTCACTGATAAGTTTCTCGACTAGATTCCAACCAATTTGGAATAATCTACCTCTGCGGTGCCTTGCGGGACATTCTCAACACCCGTATCAATTTCAAGGCCGGAACGCTTGTCCATGAGTCCTCTCACTTCACCAGTAATGGTGGCACCGATGATTATGCTTGCGGTCAGACTGCTGCGAAGGACCTGACCGTCAGCAATCCACCTCAGGCCATCTTCAATGTCGACTGCCACGAGTACTTTGTTGAGAACAATCCCACTTTGTCTTGAATATTATTGTTATTATTATTGGGTTTTTGCGAAAAACGGTCTCGGTCAGGACCTCCAATCTGTGCGGAAACATAGTCGGCATACCAAGTACGTTATCTACATTGCATGTCAAAACTTACAGCCGTTCCGGAAAACCTTGTCCCCAATGTCTTTCTTTTTTTCGTTGACGTTGACAGGTCCTACCAATAGGAGGTATACCAAAAATGTAAGGCGCCTGCAGCCGCCCGGATTTTCGTCGGAAATACAAACTTGTAAGCATCTTGCAGCGGATGCTCTGAACTGCGTTAAACGGAAACCCGATGAGGCTAGGCCCTACGTTCCCCACTCTTACAATCAAGCGTGTGGGACGCTCCCTGACCATCACCGCTTGCGCATGAGTCGACGTCGGTTGAACCAATGGCAGGATGATAGCGTCAGCAGGTCGAACGAGAATCGCATTGGTCACGAGAAAGCCGGTATACAACAACAGATGGACTATATTACAAGGAATACAGATCAGTATGGGCGCGCTTCTCCGGCGCCATAGTCACACGTTTGTGCTCTTATCTTTGTAGCTATATTTCCTGTCCCCCTCCTTTGTCTCTCCCTGGACAAGAGGTACAATAGGTTCACGGTCGCCAGGTGCGTCGTGGATTTCCCTGGACTTGACATCTAGGGATTTCCTATTCTCATCCTGCGAGCGGCGTTCGAAAAACCAGACGGCGAGGATGCGGATCAAAAGTCCTTGTTTTAGTGTGGATCTCAGCTTGTAGTCGCGAAAGATTGCGAATGGACGGAGGTACTACCGCCAATGATGCAAATGGTAATACCGACGATAGGAGTGGTATTTTTCTCAACAGGACAGCATATCTCGACGTGACTTGTGTCGAACAGCGATGAGAGAGATGAAGCGGAGAGGAAGAGAGTGGCGTACTGTTCGTTGTAACACTTTCCATTCTCCTGGAATACGACAAGCTTGTATTTAGACTTGTAGCTCTTTTTCGAGCCTTTGGAGCCGGAACCCCTTCCACCGCCTTTCGCGTTGACAGAGATGACGAACTGGGGCACAGTCAAGACCAAGGCTCAGAGGAGAGACATGGGAGAGGGCATGACTGGAGAACTAAGTAGGTGACGAATCAAAGGACAGTACAAATCCGTGCGTGACATTGGGTCCTTGGCGTTGACCTCTTTCTAGAAGAAAATTCGTTGGAAAGGAGAGACCCGTTCTGGCTGGACCTTTGGCAGAGTCATGGAGGACACAAGTGCACAGTGACCAGTATGCTGCGCATTCCCAGATTCTTTGCGATTCGAGGTGAGGAGCCAATGGAGAGTGAGAGGTTTTCTGTTTGATACTTCTCAAGCGTCCGTCGTAGGCGGTCGTATATGCCAACGACAAAACGGGAGAACCTCCCAGTCCCTGGATGGGACCTCAAGCGGGCAGATAGGACCCTGGAATGTCGTAAGTCTGCGGTTTCTTGGGAGGCAGGTAGGCATATTACGGACGCGGTCTGGATGTATGCGTGTTTATGTATGGATATTTATTCGGACGTCCCTGTAACCAACTCACACTGAATGTGTCACCGCTTGACGACCACCCGCGGTTATGAAGTCAATCACGGTCTCGACAGCTTTTCAGATGGAAACGCCATCTGGGCACCATGACAAACCAACCAAGGGGCGGATGGGATGAAATATTTTTCACACCCGAATTCACCGTGAGTCCCTCTGTTCCTTTCTGCGCGTCTTGACGCGTAAACTTTGGGTTTTTGTGCAAGATCAAGCTTGACCACATGTACCAACATCACATGTCCTCGACGAGCCCTTGAAGCGCGTCGGGCAGACACATATCGACGGTCCCCGGGTACTCCGGCGGCGGAGACCTCGATTCTCGGCTACTGGCCTTTCATTGTCATCCTGATTGGCCAGGTCAAATTTACATTCACGACGGGGACCGTAACCAACTCTTGGATCTCCATCTCGATCAGCACCTGATTTTGGCATTCGCACGAGAGTGGCTGCCATCCGTTCGGCCCGTGTGGTCTCCAGACGTTCTTGTGGCTTCTTGCTGTTATTCAAGTCCCAACAAGTTCACGACTCCAACCCTACTGTTGTCGTGGGCACTCACCGACCCAGTCAACTGAACCTCATGTCCACATTTCGAGATGAGTTCCCAATCCCCCCAGACATCCAGGATACCCCGCCACTCGTCGATTCAGGTTCGCTGTACCCAATGACATTACGCACTGCACCCGGTCAGTCTTCCCTGCCTCCACCCACTCCGATCCCTTTGGCTTTCCCCGAACCTGGCCCATCCGCTGCCTTATCCGTATCCCCCGAAGAGACCCCACAACTTGAAGCGGAAAGGAAATTCACCCAAAAATCTCGCAGAAAACGCCCACGCATCGAACTCTCCGTTGACCAACCTCTGACCGTCAAAGGCACTCAGCGCACGCGCGTTTACACTGCCTGCCTTCCATGGTAGGATGTCTCTTTCTACCGAATTGTACCATTACCTTTCTGACGGTAGGATAAACATGATCGGCTTATCAGCCGAAGTAGAAAAACTCGATGTGACGGGGCCCGTCCTGCTTGTCGGAATTGTTTTAATCGCGCATCGGGGGAACCATGTTCATACGATGAGACACCAAACCGACGCGGCCCAGACAAGGATCCTGGGGCCCGACAGCGAGCGAAGATCCTGGGCCTCTCTCCCGAACCACGGCGACGGCGTAGAACCACCCCCGAGTCGGGCCCAACCAATAACAGCGTTACACGGGAGTTCACAGTCCAAGACCTCCCCCTACATCCGAACGCCTGCGGATCGCCCTCGCAACATCCGAACGATGCATTTGACCTCCTTACCCATCCAAATCCTCATCCTCACTCCCCGACCGATGGTTATGATACCTCAGCGCGACCCATCACGCAGGATCTACAGCCAAAACCAGATCCTTCGTTATCAGCTCAGTCGCTCGGCTACGATGGAAGGAACTCGCCCCCAGACTCCTACGTGTACATCACTCCACCTACCTACGCCCCCGCTCAGCCGGTACCATCGGAGGCCTACTTCGATATTAACCCTACAATCGTCCCTGGACCATCTCTGAGCTATACTCGGCAAACTTGGTGGGATTCTCTTCTGACCCTGTACGCTACGTCTGGTGATTCCCTTGAACCTACCTCCCTCACCCTTACACGCACCCAGAGAGAAGCCGCATCCAACTACATCCTCTTCGACATTAAATTTCTGTTCAGGGTGACACCCTATTTGTTCTGCTTCTTTAATGTCCCTAGGTTCTTCTCTTTCTTCTCTGATCACACCCGTCGCCCGGAAATGCAGCCCAGTTACATCTTGGCTATGCTAGCACTCGCCACTTTTCTCCAGAGTTCAGAAACCGGGCTGGGAGCTGAGGGGAGAAATAAGGCGCTAAGACTACGAGATGAAGCTCAGAGCGCACTGGATGCTAGCCTAAATGCGGGAAGGTTGGACCATGACCTCGCAAAGGCTGCGTGGGTGCGTTGATTCTTCTCGAACCTGACCCCGAGCTCCAAACTCACGTATTCCTCCAGCTCATCGCATTCTTTGAGGTCTGTGCGCACCCTCGGCATTCGACACAACGTGTAACATCTTCGATGATGATGCTGGACTCGCTTGTTCGTTATATGAACCTCATGACAATTGACGTAGGGGACGTACGTGTAATCCGTTGGCCGGAGGGTGTTCCGCCGATCGTTCCACGTCCTCAGAGAACCTCTCCCACGTCGTCGACAACTACCGCACCCGACGCATGCAGTTGTAGGGACCAGACCCTCGGGCACCAGTGGCCACTGGCCACGACTACCGTACCTTCGTGGGTTTCAACACCAAGCTGGCCAGACGGGTTGCCTGAATCCGAAATTCAGAAGGAGGAGTGTCGCCGATTAATCTGGAGTTCTATCCAACTGTTCGCCGGATACAACTCTTACTCCATTGCTCGAGGGACCCAGGTCGTCAACTTTGCACTTTGTAAAGCTTCGAATGTCAGTTCCATTTATATATGGCTACTAGCATTTCAACTTGACCTTCTCCATTTCTAGTATGCATTCCTCTTTCCTGGGGAGATTACGGCTGGCCCCCGTGCGAGAGACACCGTCTGGAACTTGTATTTCAGGGCAATGGTGTTGTGGAATGGATGCATTGGGATGAGGGGCGATGTAAATGTCAGCGATTCGGTTCAGGCAAAGTACGCGATGGCAACTTGGATGGAGAGCTGTGAGTTGGATGATCTCTTGGACAAGCACACATGCGACATGGAAAGGGCATTCATTTTCATCGGGAGAGAGTTTCTCTACAAGTGAGTGGTATCTACCCGGGGAATGTTTTAAGTGCATGTTCCTGACATGACCCTTAGTATCAGGATGTACGTATCGCAGGAGTTTCGTCAGTACATCCCACTCCTCCAGGCGTGAGTTGGTGGGGAGTCGTTATGTGTCCTCCTGACTGAGCCTTTGTTTGCAGGGACTTGATCAATCGGCGCAAGGCCGAGGAGTGGTGTGCGTGTAGTTTCCTTTTTCGCGGTGGACGTTGGACTCAAGCGAACTTCAGTGTCGCACCAGGTCGTGGTAATGAACCATCTTGTGGAAGGTTTACCAAAGGTCACCGGCCACAGCAGTGGTTCCGTGGTGTATCGTCCATTCTTCATCTTCTGGTTTATGGGACAGATGTGCCGAGCTTTAACCCTCTGGTCTATGGATAAATCCCTCCTTGTCGCCCTTGATCTCGGGAAAGCCATCATAGCGCCAATCGAGCACTTGATGTCCCTCTTCCCTTGCGATGGTGCGTTTTCGGTTGCTTTTACGAGTGGTTGTGTGTTGACTTGGTCGTCAAGCCCAACGTACTGTTTATGAACGTCTCCGCGAGCAACTGGTGGCTGCTTGCATCAGCACTCGGATACCCCCGCCACCTCCTCCGAAGATTACCCTTAGGACTATCCCCGCCCTCGCTGGTGCGTCAGAACACATGGAGGAGTACCACAATCTACCACATAACCAGGGCTGAGGTTTCCAATTATCGTACATGTAATAATTAATGCTATTTTACGTTGTCTGTGGTAATGAGCCATCATGCGTTCCGGTATGTACGCTCCGGATCGCCGTTCGCCTGTGGTTCTCGTGAGTGTAAATCCAATCGAACGTCTTCCGAACTACACCACCATCATCATCCCTCGTTCACCTGCCTCGTTTCATCGCCAAATTCTACAAATATCCGTCTCTGTACGTTAACTACCGATTCTAGCGATGGCGGCTACCCTCCCATCCATGGCTGGACTTGGGGTCGAGAATGTGGAAACCGCTAAACTCGATAGTGACTCGCCCAGCCAGATTGAACAGGAGGAGATGGAAGTAAACCTGCACATCGAAGGGAGCGGGAAGAGGGGCCTCAAACGAAGGGCTTCCCCGAGTTGGGGCGAGGGCTCTAGTGATTCCTTGAGCCGGAAACGACTCAAGGATGAGCATGTTGGCCAAGAGGAGTCTACCGATTCTTCAGCTAGTGGCCTGACGGATACCATGAACAGACGAACTCTGATAGACGACTTGGCTCAAGAACTGGAGTGTGGATGTTGTGCGGCTCTCGTGTACAACCCTGTCACCATCATCCCTTGTCAACACTCATTCTGTGGAAGGTGAGATTACCCATTCGTTTTCAATTCAAGCGCACGCTAACGCCAATTCACACAGCTGTTGCGTGTTATGGATTAAGGTGAGTAGGGATCAGCTCCCAATCTACCATTCACCTGCTAAATGATTTGTCTCAGAATGGTGGCACGAGCTGCCCCTCATGCCGAGGTTTATCGACCTCAGTTATACCTTCCAGGGCACTTCAATCCATGGTCAACGTTCTATTGCGCGCAGACCCATCCAGGATCCGAACACCATCCGAGCGTGCCCAAGCGGACGAGATCTACCGACCCGGCCAATCACTCAGGGTACGTAATCGGTTCCCCGCCTAGTATTAGCAACTCAACCGACGGATGCATAGATTCCTCCGCCAAGGGAGCCCTCACCCGAACCAACTCTCCCTCGCAATACGGATTATGCACAACCCTGCCCCCACTGTATCCCAGGGAACCCCTTTGGGTGGAGGTTCGTGCACCGCCCAACTCTCTGTGGCGTTTCCGACTGACGTTCGTTCCAGCTGTCCAAGTCCCATTCCAGATCCGGAAACAAACCAAGACCAAGGATGGCTCTTGGAGGACGGAGCCCCTCCCGGTCATGGGTTCTGTGGACACTGGCGAGTTGGCTGTGGTTCTCGGTCCTGTTTACCTGACTCACGTCATTACAGCGAGAATCTCGTGGCTCTCCGAGCTCCCTCTACATCTCGCTGTGACTTTTGTCAAGTCTCCTTTTGTGGAATCGGAATCCCAGAGAGGTGCTATGCGTCTTCACTCCGTTCTCAACACTTGAACGGGTTCTCAGATCTCGGAGACTTGATCCAGGCCGCAGACACCTACGAATGCTTCGAGGGAAACGCCGTCGAAGTCGACATCCTCTTTGATTACCTTACTGAACACCGCGTGACACCGAAGCAGATCTACCAAGAAGTACGTGCCCCTCGTACATTTCACCCAAAAACCTTCTAATCACTTGCCTAGATCGTTCAACACATTCAAAACACCCCAGAGCAATTCACACCGCTGTTCGACCAGGAACTCTTCACAGATATCCACGGGGTTGCCGGAGGTATCGATCCCAACCCAACCGCGCCCCGTCAGAAGATCTGCAGGTGGTGTGCCACCGAGGTTTTCTTGTGGGGTATCCGTGATTGGTGGATCCGGGAGAGGAGGAAGGGTCGTGTTTCAACTGCGATCCTTGACAAACCCGACTGTACTAGTGGGAAATCTTGCAGAAATCAGAAAGATCCAGGTGAGGTGCCTCCCTTCTCTGGATATGGTCCGACGCTTACCTCAAATTCAACACAGATCACGCACGAGAGTGTACGCTACCATCGCTCGTCCCCTGGATGACGCTGTACTGAACCATCCCGTCCCTGTTTCCAGTCAATCATATGATCAATACAGTGATAGAGAAGACCGCAGGGCCATCTCACACACCACCAAGCTCCTCGGGAACGATCCCGAACCATCATGAACTGCAAGAAATAGCAGCAAACTAAGTCGGCCGAACCTCTTTTACTCTCTCGTTCGTCCGTAACACCAAGGGGATTGCACCGGCATGTGTACAACAGTAGTTCAACACTCGAAGCGGTTATAGCTGAGCAGGGCAATACAAGATCCATTCCAACCATATATACTGAACCCCAAGGACTCGGAAAATCTCGGAAAATATACGACTAGGTGTGATTGAGCGAGAAAACCCGGCATACATCCAATTGAACCGATATAGAAAACGACAGTCAGTGCCCAGCAGAAACCTGATAGTGGCAACATAGTTAGCGGAACGTAAGCCTGAAAACCATGAGTTTAAAAGATACCAACGTCACGAACCTAGAAGATACCATCCATAGAATACATCGCGCCACTCTCCTCCCATGCTGCAGAACCATTCTGAGGGCCTGTAGCGCGCAAAGCTACCCCCCGATCCTTCTCCGCGGCCCGTTGAAGCTGCTTGATCTTCAACTGCGCCGCCAGTTCTGCCCTCTTGGCAGCCTTTTCCGCCTTTTCCGCATCTTTCCTCTCCTTGGATGACTTGCTCGAGCTCGTGGTGAACGACACGGCATCTGTCGACCGAGAAGCCAGGAATTGCGTTTGGGTCCGATCCCGCGCTTTCGCCCGTTTCCGTCCTTTTTCCCGTTCGGAACCACCGTTCTGTGCGAAGAGAGATTGAAACATGCCGCGTTTAGGGCTCGGGGCGTAACGATTGGCAGGGGGGGACGGATGGTCCATGAAACCTGGACTGATACTCGAACTTGGAGAATGTTCACTGGGGAAACTAGCTGACCCCAACCCATGGGGCACATCGACGCGAGGGTGTGGTCGAGGAAAGCGTAGAGAAAGCGCCTTTGAGGTAGAAAGGTACGCGGGATCGAAACCAGTGTCGATGTACCCAATCTCCGTAACCTCAGAAACATCGTCGTCCGAAAAATATGAAGTCGCGAAGCAGTCAGTCGGAGATTCCGCGCGACGACTGTGGTCGTAGATTATTGTGTGTTCGGAGGAAATTGAGTTTTTGGTGCGACGCTTTATGGTGGCATCTTCTGTAATCGTGGTCCGTAGAGGAGGCAGATTGTTATGACGAGCTTGCCGATTTTCGCTTGAGGGACTAAGGTAACTATCCCTAGATACATCCTCAGGGGCCTGAAGTGTGTCGGGAGGCAAAACTCCAGAGCTGCCGGGAGGCTTCGTATGCCCAAAGCAATCAGAGGAGACTTTGCGTTCAGGAACAGACGCAAGGGTCGAAGGGCTCCTCCATCCATCGGTGGAAGGTGTGATGGGGGTAAAACTCCTCTTCGACTTTAGAGACGGGCTGGCTGATGGAAAGTGTGAATCCTTGGAACTCCTAGGACTGGAAGATGTGAGTGAAGAGGTGTCAGAATCACCGTTGTATGATGTGTTAGCCATCAGCGAGGGTGGAAAAGAGTCGTCTGCGTGCGATTTTGAGGCTGTAGGTTCATCTGTGAGGGGAAACTCCTCAGGCAGGGGGAGCAGAGGCACAGATGTTATTGCGATCCTCCTCTTGGGGTGGTAAACCATCAACTCTTCCAGTAGACCATCAATTTCCATCTCTACACTCCCCTCCTCACCAACTTCTGCAGAATCCTCGTTATGGAATGGTTCGTTCGCTTTAGAGTCATCGGTTGCATTAGCGTTCTCGCGAGTGGGACCGACGCCGAGCCTTCTCTTGTGGAGGTAGCTAGGACTGAGTGGGTTGTCCTGATCTGTGTCTGTTGGTGGGTTACGTGCGTCCCGGCGATCTAGATCGCTCACTAGTGGTGACCTAGGGCTTGCGTTCGAGGCGGGTGTGGTAGGCGAGATTTCAGAGGTGTGTCGAACCGAATATTTTGTCACGAATGGCGGTTGAATCGGTGACGAAAGCCCATCGTCGGCCCAATAAAGAGGAGAGGGATATTGGTTACTATTGCGAAAAGTGGCTGCCATCAGTAATTCTCTCATCATCGGGCTCCGCGGCGCTGATGAAGAGGGTGGGATCGACGTCGATGTCGAGCCCGTCCGCACGTTTTCATTGGTCTCCTTGCGGTAACGATGACCGACATCTGTCAGGATGGCGAATGAGATGTTGAGGTCAACAGCCAGTGCCCAGTGCGGAAAAACAAAACAACCAGCAGGGCACAAACACGGGTTGGGTAAAATAACAAAGAAGAAAAGAAAAAAACGAAAAGAAACTATTGCCAACGAAAGGGACAGACACTAAAACGTACTGTCACTGGAACTTCCGCCTCCGTTCCTCAACGTAATGCCGTTAGCGTACAGATCTGTCGGCGCCCTCTGCATGAATGAAGCGTCAGACATCCCTCTGGGTCTTGCTGCCGCAGAATCCATCGCTCCTCCGCCAGTTCCGTCTCTACTGCCCCCGTCCTCTCTATCCCTGGTTCTCCGCGCAGGCCGTTTCTGGCTATATGCCTGATATTGATCGTGAGAAAAGGATCTGATTGAAAACCGGCGTGACCATGCTTACCATCACAACACGTAAGGCACTGACGACGAAAACAACGTCAGCGCAAGCACGGCGATAGACAGCCTAAAGGTCGTACCGGATTTGGAGGCTTCTGCAATTACATAGCGTTGATACACCATAGATACCTACGGAAGTTGCATATGTCAAAGCACGGTGCATCGCATGCTTAACCAGGCTTTGTAGATGTCCTAGATTGTATGTACTTGATAGCAACAAGAGTTGACTGAGCACCGCTGGGGCGTGTTGCAACGGGGTAATCAAGGCCTTGGTGTAGAAGTACTGCACGAGGGCGAGTGATATGGGGTAGGACTCTGAGAGATTCAGCAGTCGGGAGGATAACCTCGGATCGGCCCTCGGTTCCTTGGATAGGCTGGCAAGTTCCGGTAGCGGCACATCCGCCCCAGCACCGGCGACAGGTTGGAGGGTGTTTACGGTGCGGGCAGCGTTCTGCAAGAAGAGGTTCCGTTGCTGTTTGAACCATGGCCACCGTTCCTCCAGAATCTTCCTCGATACAGCAATTTTCCTGCCGTCGTCACAAAGGATGTCGAAATCGGTCATGACACCCTCCTCGAGAGCAGCCAATCCAAGCTGTTGCTCGTCGATAGACATGTATAGTTTAGGGGATTGGTAAATGCCGAAGGCCTCGAGGTCTATGCACGCGACGTGGTCCCAGCTGAGCAAGCGGCGGTTGTAATCTGAAGCGAGGTTTCCACTGGCGTTGCCAAAGATGATGAGTTTGTTGGATTCGGGCCACAGACAACTCCTGAACCAAGACCCCGACGCTAGCGCACTACCTGGGTCTATTCTGGACCAGGTCATGGTGACGAGGTCGAGCGCCCAAATGGAAAAAGATTGGTAGGATTGAGTAAGGTAGGTACCAGCGACAATGAAGTGGGTGCCAAGCATCGCTCCAGTGGGGAAACGGAGGCCAGGTGGGAAGGAGGTGCCAGTCATTGACAGCGAACGGTCGCTGATGGTAAAGTCGGATCCCAAGGTCGGAGAAAACACTTCAAGTTCACGTTGCACGTTCGTGAACTGTACAGGGGCGGGGAGATAGTCAACAGTTGCATTGCAGAAATCGTAGAACGCAGGAACCTACGTTGTAGTTGCTGAAGAGGTAGATATCACTGGGGTGATCATCAGTGGGAATGGCGGAGTAGGGGAGATGAATCAAAGCATCCTGAGCGGTGAACTCTTTGGTTGTGCTTGGATTTCGCGAGAATCTTGTGCCAGAAGGACCGAGTTGGGAAGGGTGTGACCCGTTGTTGATCTCCTCTTGGGGGAATCGAACGGTGAGATTCGAACAGACGGCGACGCTTCGATACGTGCCGCAGTGACGGGGATAATCCCGTCTCTGAGTCCAGGTTTGAGTACGAAGGTCGAAAACGTAGATATCGTCGAGCCAGACGTTGGAGAGGTCTTGCCCGCCAATGACGAATAGCCTATTTGACGTGACCGATGAGAGGTGAGCATAGCGGGCTTTGGGGATTAGCTCTGGAGGACTGTTGGTGGAAGGAGGTAGCCAGCGCCTAGTGGTGAGGTTGAAGAAACGGACGTCATTCAAGACACACAACTCATCCGGATTGGTGGAGTCCGATTGAAGGGCCATGCCTCCAAAAACGATCAGATTGTTGTTCCCTAGGCTCCGGAACGCGGGAGTGAGAATGTGGTAAGCAACGGGATGGACATGTGGGGGGTAAGGTCCATGAACTCACAGGCATCTGAGCTGTGAAAGTACCTGGCTCTGGGCTGATCTGAATCAGGACTTTGTGGGATCTTTTCCCATGTGAAAGTTTCGATGTCGAACATGTAAATGTCTGTAACCATCCGACGCTCTGCGACGAGGCGACCACCCTGGACGAGACGAGTTAGGTTAGAGTTGGTCTGCTGCAGCACGAGGAAGATTGGGCCATACATAAAGGTAAGCCTTGGAACCGACTACCGTAGTAGATGCGCCCTGAGAATCGGAATGAAAACGTGTACGATGACAGATGAAAGATACACGGATGCATACAACGAGTTTTGGTGGTACATCTCCGAGGGTTTTTCTGCAGAATGTGGTGAGGTCTGAGATAGGGTACATGGTGACCTGAGCGGGCCACCAAAGTGGGGGGAAGGACGAGGGGATGAGGGGGGGATGAAGGAGATGGGAAAAGGAACGGGAGGAGGAATATCTGCCGCAACTCTAAAAGGGATAAAGGATTGGAACCTTTCTGGATAGGGAAGGGAAGCGATAAGCGAAAAGATCTTGTTTCCGTCCATCCCGCCGGGATTCGAGCCCTCGTCAGAGATCCAGGTAGACTAATGACTAACAACATCCAGACCTCGCCGGATACCCTCAGGGTCATTCCACACACTCAGTACCACACCGAAGGATCGCTCTCTCCGTCCAATGTCGCTCCAAATCCCCTCGAGCAGTTCCGTATCTGGTTTACAGAGGCTTCCGCCAAAGTCTCAGAGCCAGAAATCATGACAGTTTCTACCGCTACAGCTTCCGGAATCCCTTCTGCTCGCACCGTGCTCTTCAAACAAGTCGATTCCACCGGTTTCGTCTTCTTCACAAACTACACGAGTAGAAAATCAAAGGAACTACTCGAAAATCCAAACGCCGCTCTCGTGTTTTATTGGAAAGAGTTACACAAGCAGGTGCGCGTGCTGGGAAAGGTAGAAAAGCTGACCAAGGAAGAGAATGATAATTATTTCCGCACAAGACCCATCGGCAGTCAACTGGGAGCCTGGGCGAGTAAACAGAGCACAGTGATTGGGGAAGGCGAGATAGAACAGCGGCTGGAGAAATACAGACAAAGATTCCATGCCAACGAGGGAGATCCCTCCTCGGTACAGATCCCCGTCCCAGATTTCTGGGGAGGATGGCGCGTGGTTCCCCAGTGAGTCATAACCAAAAATTTCCGTCCATTCCCAGAGCTGACCGAAAATTTCCAGCGAGGTCGAATTCTGGATGGGAAAGCCATCTCGGTTGCACGACCGTGTCGCGTACAGGCGATCAGAAGATTGTCAATCGGATTGGTCAATCAACCGTCTCTCGCCCTGAATCACCAGGTTCCTTACCGGTCAGTTTTCCCCACTCGTAACCATGTACCTGCGTTAATACATCTCTGAAATATTTAGAGGCCAGTGAAGAGTCGCGTGGTCATATGCGATGTTTATACCTACAGTAGATCTAGACGCATTACACACGCATGAGTAGCAATCGTGAGAACTCCGAACCATCCCTCCGCTCTGCCACCTACAACACCAGGGAGGCAGTTGGAACACGATGTCGCGTTCTAGGATGAGCTTCGAAGCCCTCAAAATCCATAGATCACTGCGGTCGACACGAAACAAGTCAACCTTCACCGGCACCCAACAGTCAAGAGTCAAACCACCAGGACCGAATTCCCCAACTGGATACAAGTCAGGGTTAACAAAGTCCTCGAGGATCCTACAATGGACCCTAGTCCCGGGTGGGTTCTCCGGTGAATGCTGAGGCTGACACACTATCTGACACGACCCAAGGCGTGTTTGGATACATGGCCTTGTACGGTGACTTTGGCGAACACGAGCACATATTCAGTCCCGTGAGTCCGCAGGATTGCCTGCACTGGATCGTTCTGACGCGGATCTTTTGCGGGCGGACGTAGTTGAGGAGGTGGGTGCGGAAGAGCAAGGACGAATTTTGGCACCTTTCGCCGGAGGAAGAAAGGATTATTCAGAGCGAAACGTTGCGCGATCCAGCGGACGCGTACGAGGATGGTGCAGGGTCGAGGAAGTAGCGTAATGGGAGATTTATTGTAGGTAGTTGGTGCGGCAATACGGCAGAGTTTGGGATCGTGGGTGTCGGGGCGACTGTACATGAACTGTACAGTTTCAACAATGGCTGCCGCAAATCCAACCCAACCTTACCACTCGTCTCATCAGCAAGGTAACAAACCACGCTATGCCTCGTTTCTAATCCTCATCAGGCTCCTTTCCAGCCCTTCCGGATGATCCAGAAACCGCCACTCTCAAACGAACCTACCTCTCCCTCCTCACCAACCAACAGGTAACCGACATCTGCATAACTCTCGACCTCTACGTTCCACCACATATCCGAAACACGATATGGCCCTACGATCTCAAAGCCGCCACCGCGGCTTTGCTCGCGAGCCAGAATAAACCCGCTCTGTCTGAAAATCCTACTTCAGACAATCAATCGAAATCGACTGATTGCTCCGACCAAACTGCGAATGGTCACGAGCCGCCTCCGATGGCCTCCCTAGCCCAACCTCCTCAGAAACCTCCATCTGAGTCACAGGAACACCCACAACAGTCTCAATCTCATCCGCAGCCTCACCCTCCACTTCCACCACCCCCACACGTCCAGTACTACCCATACTCATCCCCACAAGTCCCCCCTTACCCTCACGCTCCGTATTATGGTCATGGTCAGTACCATCCGCCCGGTATGCCGGGGTTCTTACCCCCTCCGATGCATTACGGTACCATGTATACCCGTCCCCCCGTAACTCGTCCGGACGGTTCAACCGAGGATCTACCGAGCTACGAGGAGATGATTGTCAACGCTCTGATGGAGCATCCAGACCAAGAGGGCGCGCCTCCCAAAGATTTGTTCGCATGGATGGCAGCAAGGTATCCGTTACAAACAAATTTTCGACCGTCAGCCAGTCAGGCGTTGCAAAAAGCATTCAAGAGGGGTAGGTTGGAGAAGGGGCCAGGTGGGAAATACCGCTTGAACGCGAGCTGGGAGGGAGGATCCGTATGTCTTCCGTTGCTTGCAACAGTTTGTTCATTGAGAGTAATGTCAGTCGAGCAGACTTCGCGCAGAACCACGAGGCGTCCATTAACACAACAGGTCGTCGTCCCCCCTCCACACCAGCCCCTTCCGTTCACACAGGTTCCTCTCCCGCCTCATGGGCAATTCAATTACCAACATCCTGGGTATCCTGGACAACAGCAGAAACTCGAGCATGTGCCCACGAACCGGGATACGTCCGTTGCCTCGACAGTGATTGACGATTCAGGGGAGGGAAGTGAGGCGTGGGAGGCGGCTCAAAATATTCTCAAGGCTCTCAACTTTGGAAACCTTCTACAGCAAGTTGAACAACAGGCGCAGCAGGCTGCCGCTGCTGATAAGACTTTGGTGGGTATATATTCGGACGTTCCACCGATAAGAGACGAAAGGGCTGCCTTGCAGTCCGATTTGGTTCTTCTTGCCGCTCTGTTGACCAAGATTGCCGAGGGTAGTGACGCAGGTTAAGGACGGTTCGGTCGGTAGGGAACATCCTTGGCCACGATCGACCAGGGTTCTCCACCTGTTGCCTGTACGCTAGAATGCAGATTGAGTGAAGTTTGAAAACCTTCTCATAAAACCCAATCACCTCCGGTCCTGTGCCACTGGCGTGTTCCTGATGTAAGGACTCGAGATCTCGTGAACGCGAATGATTCACAATTCGCGACACCTCCACATGCTAGCACGGGGAAGACCCGCAAGCATGATCAACCACCGAAATGTCTATGGCAACCCAGGATCACTGATCATTCCCCATGTGACGATGGTGGGTCGCAACACGATAAGCCAAAAGTCAGGAACTCGACTAAAGAGTGTCACAGAGACAATGATCTCTTTCGAGATAAGTACTGGTTCGTGAGGCGGGTAGAAGTAACGAGTTTGGTGAAAATCATCGCTTCGGAAGCCGACGGCATTTTTATTGGCATGCGTCGACCTCGGATTCTGCACAAGCAATCAAGGGGGGTTGAACGTTCTCCCACGTTAACGTTACTTCGACCCCGTCGGAGTTGATTCGCTCCGCACTCGGCTCGCTGTCTCGTATCGCATATGCGCGGGAGGTCCGAACAAGTCCGACCTGACTTGAATCGAAACGCACGGTTTACGGTTATCGATCCAGCGCCTTGCGTTACCGGTGCTGCTCACCGAGGGAGATAACCGTTTGGAACGAAGGGATACCAGACGTGCGGGCTCGGTTTCACTGGATCACGTTTGGCATTTCGACTGGGCAGATGCCAGGTCGACCCCAGCCACATTAGTTGTTTGGTGTTATTTGTGCCCGGGAGACGCCATCGGCAATAGCCGCGAGACGGACATCCAGCAAGACTTGCCACAAACGGGCCAGAAACAGCTTCTACACTCTACGAAAATAATTATGCAGCCCTCCCTCGTTCGTCGACAACTCGGCGGTATCGTCCCACCAAAGATCGCTTCCCCGACTCTCCTCGTACGTTTCTGAATTTCTCCGCAATGTGATTTTACGATACTGACCACCGTGTCCTTGTTGGTTTTCCTCGGTGCAGACCGGAGGATCTGGAGGAAGTCTCACCCCTCTCGTCAACTTCTACTCTAAGCTCCCCAAGGGACCAGCCCCCCGGTCGAGCTTTGGAGGACTGAAGGCCAAGTACTTTACCGGAAAGAACGCGTCTGCCGCTCCGATCCTTGCCACCATCCTCGGAATCTTCACGATTGGTTACACAATCGATTACCAGAGTGCGTCCCGTTACCTCCCGCATGTCCCACGTTCGCCATATTGTCTTCGAGCTGACTCTCACGGTTTTTCGGTTCATTTTCATTTCCCCACATGACCTTGTATTCGCGGACCGGTCTTCACGTTATGTGCAGTGCATCTGAGTGCGTCACTAACATTTTCGCTTTATGGAATGACCGCAGCTGACGCCTTGTTTTTCTTTTAGAGCACCATAAGAACCACGCCCACTGATTCTTGACGCCTGGTCTAGTGTCGAGTGGACATGCACGATGGTTGGAGGAGGGGTTATTACAAGCGTGCATTCATTTGTATAGAGAGGCAACTCCGCTAACTCGTTCTTGGTCGATACAACCTGGAGGTACCCGTCGTCGCGAATCAGAAAGTTGCCCACATATAGAATCGTTCATTCTTCGGGACTCAACGTGGGACAGAGACCATTCATGCGCGTCAATTACGAGCGCGCACTGACTTGGGAGCCGTAATGAACGCTTGGTTGGGCTGTTGCTATGCCGGACGCACATGCGCTGACCGGGATCCGGTGACGAGGGACCGGAAGAAGACGGTAGTGACTCTGGGAGTGAGCTTGTGAGGGATTACGCCATGATTCTCTCTTTTCGCCTAAACTTAAATGGAGGCGTGCTCGTCGTTGCCAAATTCGCCTTTTTTTTCCAGTTAGCCGACGTTGTGGTGTGATATTTGGGTCATCTATTAGGGCCATAGACGAAGGGACGGACGCCATCACGTTGGTGGAGACGCTAACCAGGGAGGACCCAGGACGGTGAAACGCCCGGCACGTTCGTGCATGTGGTTTCTGGGATATTATTCTCTGATCAATAGTTAAATTACATCCAAGGAGGGGCCCCATGAGGGGCTGATTCGAGGGTATCTCCAAAGAGGTATTCCGTACCACGAGATTCATCGAGGTTGTCACCAAAAGGTTGTACTCGTGATCACGGAACGGAACGACCGAGATGTGCAAGAGAACGGATCTTCAGTCTGTCAGTTGACAACAATTTCTCGTGGAGAGACCGTTGCGTGAAACGTTGAGACGATAGCTTAAGCGGCGTCACTGAGGGTCAACCGGGAAAAATGGAACACGACAACATGTTGATTGAATGCCTAGGATTACAGATGACAACAATTATATGGACAATGCAGCGGCGGAGCTGAAACAACGAAAGGTGGTGCACGTTCGGTGGTAGTGACGACGGGTGAAGGACAAGACCGGACGGGTATATGCAATCACGAGGACGCCCGGCCATTTTGGGTTGTCAAGTGGGGACTTGCCTAGCAGCGGCGGCTCTGCAGGCGAAACAGTAGTCGTTGACCACATCGATGTCTTTTTGGACTTCGGGACCATAGTTCTGTGCGTCGTGCGTGCAGAGAAAAGGAGAGATAACCGAGATCAGCCGTCGGTCGCGGTTTACGTTCGGAGAGTCGCGATCGGCCTTCCCGTGTCGCGCACGAAAGAGAGTGACATACCCGTATGCACCTTGAATGGTCCCTGCAGCTCTTTGAGTGTAGGACGCTTTTCTCGCAGTGATGACTGTTGCAGTCCATGATGGCGATGATCATGTGTCTTTGAAAGTGCTGGACGAAAGAGGGTTAGAGGATTTCACTGGTTTCACAGGGCACGGTTGAGTGGCTTACTCCACATTTTGCCCACCGAGTACCTTCACTGTGCAAGGAGCGTGATCAGCACATTATGGGATTGAGGAAGGGGTGGACGTACGCAATCCTGCGGCACATTATGTGTGGTGAGTCTGGAGAAGGGGACGTGGGTGGAAAGGGAAAAAGATGGAAGGGAAAGTGGGGAGAGGGAGAGACAGCAAGATGGGATTATATACTCATGTTGCGAAATTGCCGACCGAATTTATAGAAGACAGAGGAAGTGGGCCAGTAGAACGACGGGAAAAGGAAGCGCTGGACGGACGGGATGTCACTTCCAGTTTCTTTGTTTGCTTCTGAGGTAAGTACATATTTCCCCCCTTATTTTTTTCATCTTTTTTCCCGATTTTTTTTTCTCCCTTCACGCTCCAGGGTTGGATTGACGCAGCGGATCGTTTGTACTTGCTGTTATGTGTCGTTTCACGGTCATGTCCTTGTCTTCCTGCAAATATCCAAATGGACCCAGCTGTCTTTTTTTTTCTTTCTTTTTTCGTATTTCCGAAGAGGGTACACGTATGCGGTTATCGCCAACAGGCCGTTCACAGCTTCTTTTTAATCCGCGCTTTGCCCAAACGAACACATGACCGCCTTCGGAGCGTCCGTAAAAAAAAAGAAAATATCCAGAATAGTGCAAAACCTCGGTCGTGGTGACTGTTTGAGCAATTCCGCCCCAAACTCCGCCTAGAATGGCGAGCGCGGTAAGGCACCTGGCGCCATAACCAAATACGGTCCACTTCGGAAACAAAAAGATAGACCACGGTTTTAGACGAGAGGAAGTAAAACGCGGGGCCAAATTTCCGATTTCGCACCTTGTTAAGGGGTCACTCGTCCTTTTTTCTGAAAGGAAAAGAGAGGGCCATCGTGTGTGTCCTAGCATTCCTCATACACCGCTTTGGCCGTTCGAGGGGAGATTAGCTTGAGAAGCCCATGATTGTATCAACCGTATCTTATCTTAGACCTCTTTCTCTCTCTCGTCCATAACACCGCTGGTGGGAACGGTCATCTATATTCATTCGCGACGATACGACGTCTACGTGTGTCCACACCCACACGAACATCAACCTCGACCATCTCCGTAACAGCCAGATGAGCAAATCGGCAGTCATCCCCTTATCTTCTTGCTCCCCCCCCCTCCCCCGGTCCACCGTCTCCGATATTCCGCATTGGGATCGGTCCTTGATCATGATCTTGAAACGAAGGCAACGAACCCGTCTGCCAGCTGTGCTCTGACGTGACCAAGCTGATCCGTGGCCCTCGAAAGTTCACTGCCTTTTTGGCGTGCTTTGGCATCCCATCCAGCCGAACCGTGGGCCTAAAAGCGTTCACCTACATCGGTCACTCGGAGCCTGGGAACGAAACCAGGGAAAGTTTGATCCACCGTTAGTCCCGCTCCTCGCTAGGCCCATCATGCCCAGGTCACCTGAGAGCGGCGACTGCGAACGGGGCCAGCGACACCCTTTCAAGCATTCATGCCCTCGGCGTTTCCCTTCTTTACACCCATCATTGATCCTATATACATATCACCACGCTGGCTGTCACCGGTTTCCATGCAGAAAAGCAAGCAAGCACGTCGGCTGTGATAACAGGATTCCAGGAATCAAACAAAAGGAGCCCATACACAAAACAATTCACTACTCAGTCCTTCCCTCCGGCCGAGGCCGACTCGAGTTGTCCTGTCTCGTCCGTTTTATGGTTACCCTCCACCTTCGTCACGATGAATTTCCTCGTGAGAAGGTTAAAGACGCTGCCAAATATGAACGTTATGAGCGTCGAGCTCATAATGATCACATTGTACGGCATGCTGAAATCTGGAGTGGCCAGGTCCACCAACAGGATAGGCGTATAAATCCGCTCCAATTCATCCGACCCCTTCTGGCCTGCCTTGATCGGAACAAACACCGCAGGTGGCAGGTCCCAACCCCTCTGGGCATCAGGCGGATGTTCCGTATACCGTAAGAACGCTTTTGTCACATCCATCGTCATATAAACCGTGCTTCCAGCCGGAACTGTCAACGTTGATTGGTATAGCGTCGGTCGTGAGTGAGGGATCGGGGGAGTATATGTCGTGTCATCCAGTAGGTCACCTGTTCATGTGTCGACGACAAAAGGAATCCCCCGTGGGAATGGTCAGCGCGTTACATTATGTGGTGTGAAATAGGATCGAACCTCGCCTCGTGCCGTTGCACTCAATACGGAGTGTGTGAAGAAATAGCTGAACGAACCACGGTATCGTTTCCAGATATGTGGTTTGGATATCATCACCCCGATTGTTCGTTACGGCAACGTTCAAAGATCCACGGTATTTGTTAACGCTCTTTAGCGTTCGTTGGACTGAAAGCGCAGAGACCGAGTTCTGTTTTCCGGTCGCTGTTCGGGGATCAGTAAACCCTCAAATAAAGGAACGCCACGCGGGAACCTCACGATTTTGGAAAGATGTCTCGTTGTGCCAGCGCATTTCAACGTCCGTGACTTCAAAGTGTGGCGTTATTGTACATGAACACTGAAAAAGAACACAAAGCCACTCACCGCCAGAGACATTAAATACAGCATACGAACCGTCCACCCCGCTCGGCTGTGGCGTGAAGAGGTGCGGCTGATCTTCTGGAATGGAGACCCTTATCTGACTTGCCGAAGAAATCGGACAGGATTGCTCGATCCGACGTCCAAATAGCGATTTTAATGACCAATCTTGGACCAAAACGCTGATAAGCTGCCAATATTACTCATTACCCAACTAGACAAGACCCACCCCGTTTTTTGTTCCAAGAATTACGTATTGGATCCAGCACAGCCTGGAATGTGAGCCGGACTTGGATTCCGACGCCTTCTTTCCACAAAACGTGGATGGACATCCCGTGCCAATCAGCGTCAAAAAGTCTGTGAGGGTTTAAAAGGGTCGCTATCCCAGAAAAAGATTTGCACGGCAGGAGTTTATAGAACGGTGTTAGGTTCTCGGTACAGACGTGTTCTGACGGCAGGAACGCATGTCTAAGGTGGTGAGGGTGACCCCAGTCGGGTAGAGATCCCTCTGGCCGGAAAGTCCGCGATGGTGACGTCGTCCGTTGTTCGTCCATCGCACCGAGAGATGCGCAGAAAAGTCCTGCCAAAGCATTGCGTAGTCCTTGCCATCGTTGGTCAACTCTGAAAGGCCATAACTTAGCATGATAGGGGTATAAAGGGGGGAGATGAGGCGCGCGCACGACGTCGATGCCCCATCTGCGATCCAGGCCCACAGCTCACCACCAGTCGCCACGCCTGGTTCGTCTGGCATGCCCCACGTGTCATAGTTCCATTTACCTGCGTTCAAAGACAGATGTAGTTCGGTGATTGCATATTCCCGAAGGATCTGTCCGAGGGTAAGAGGGAAAAGGGTATAGTGCTGGGCTGAATCGCGCGGTCAATCACCGTTCAGCGCATCTCCACTCGAGGACGTGGACGTACAATCGTCATCTCCATCCAGGGATTCCGGGTTCCTGGGTGACACGTCCTCCAGCGTCGTCGTGAAAGAAAACCGAGTACCGATTCGACCGTCCTTCAGAGGGCGTATAACCAGGTCCTCTTCGAAATGTTCTGATTCAACCCCAGGGTTAGCGTAGGCTGCCCACGCAGCCAGAAGCACGCATAACATGCGATGCAAAATCATTTTGATGCCCGAAAGTCTTCGACTTCACGAGGTCATGGCAGGATTCGTGGTACAGGGTCGTGGATGGTGGGGTTGGTCGCGTCGCAGATTTTGGCGCCCAAAATTCCTTCCGCTCCCCGCGACGACCATCACCAACTTTTGGGCACGATGACATCCATATCGTCCAGGATATTCACGGTCGCAGAACACACCCCCGATGGTGGTGAATACAGGGCAACTCGTCGTTTTCTCGTGAATCCGGAGTGTTTGAAACCCTTCAAGCTATCCGCCGGAGAGGTGGCGGCGATAGTCAGCCCAGAAAATTCTGATACCGCAGCAAGTGTCCGGTGTTCCATTTATTTCTATTATCCTAACGTTTCGCTGACTAGATCAACGCCTCCAGCCGTTCTCCGTGGGGATTCTATGGCCGGAATCAGAACTTGAGAAAGATGGTCATTCTTCTCGCCAAACCGCCTGAAGTGATCTAATCGCGCGCACCTCTAGTAATATCTATAACGCGATCTCATATCATGACCGCTGGACTTGTGCTTGGGGGCGATGCAAGGATATACCCACTCGGCGGCAGTGTCTCATGCTGTGTACCGCCCTTACGACAGGTCCGGGCGGCAGGAACTGTCCGTATCGCGCCAAAAACCCAAGGAAAGTACGTTACGGGCCCAAAATTGTCAGACGGGAAGCCGCGAGACTGGCTCACGCTACTCGTTAAGGAGGAACTAGGTCGGCGCTTCCTATTCACCGAATCACGAAAACTCGAACTCAAAGCGACCTAGTTGATCTCAAATACGTCACAAGCAATCAGAAATTTACCTTGGAGTACGAAGGAAACACGAATGCCTTTGAGGTAGACACTGTATCATCGCGATCGTATGATAAAAATACGTCACAAGACCTGGTGCACCAGCTAGAAGGACTCAAGATCGATCCTGTTCCCCAGATCTGGACAGTAGGGTGGGACACCACCGTAGTGATCTTACCAGCTGATACGCCGGAGCCTCTAGAATCCGCCAAGGTACGAACTATTTCCCCACCTGACACTACGGCTTACATCAGCGGAAGCAAAACCGGCTGACGGACACAGACCCATATGCTGCAGTTGGCGGTCTGGACAAACAGATATCACAAATCCGGGATGTTATTGACATCCCGCTGACCCGTCCTGATCTATTTCAACATTTCGGTTCGCATAACTAATACCTACAATATACACCTTCCAACGTCATTCGTTTCTGCTTAGGCCTTAAACCACCGCGTGGGGTCTTGCTTCACGGTCCACCTGGTACAGGCAAGACCCACCTTGCGCGCGCGATCGCATCCTCCACGAACTCGTTCGTCATTGTCGTCAATGGACCGGAACTGTCCTCCGCCTACCACGGAGAGACAGAATCCAGATTGAGGGCTGTTTTTGCTGAAGCCCGTGCCAAGAGCCCGTGTATCATCGTCTTGGATGAGGTAGACGCATTATGTCCGAAACGCGAAGATGGTCCGGGGGGAGAGGTCGAAAAGCGCGTGGTTGCGACCCTGCTGACGCTGATGGATGGCGTGCAAGATGATTCGACCGATACTGCACGAGTCGTCGTGGTTGCTACCACAAACCGACCGAATTCCATCGACCCGGCCCTCAGGCGACCTGGACGTTTTGATCGCGAGATAGAAATTGGTAAGTCGTTTATAGGGTCGTAGCACTGATCAACACTAACCGTTTCTTTTCCGTTCTCAGGTATTCCCGATGCCGAAGCGAGATTGTCAATCTTGAGAGTCATCCTATCCAAGACACCTCATTCACTCTCCGACGATGATCTTCGAATCGTAGCCTTCAGCGCACACGGCTATGTTGGAGCTGATTTGAGCGCCGTCGCTCGGGAGGCCGGAACGATTGCTATCAAGCGCTGGATAACTGCACAGGCAGCTGACCCTGGTACTCCTCCTGGCTCGAAGCCTGAGTTAACAACCGCAGATCTCCTATCTTCATTACCAAACGTGAGGCCGTCAGCGCTCCGCTCAGTGTTCCTTGATTCTGCCCCTGTGAAGTATTCCGATATCGGTGGCCAGCATCATGTTGTACAGAAATTGAAGGAGGCGGTCGAGTGGCCGCTGAAACACCCGGAGGCTTTTGCGCGGTTAGGAGTGAGGGCACCTAAGGGTGTTTTGCTGTACGGCCCACCCGGGTGCAGTAAGACGCTTCTAGTAAGAGCCTGTGCTACCGAATCTGCGATCAACTTTGTTGCGGTCAAGGGACCCGAGGTGAGAAACTGTTTATGTCGAGTTTTTCTCTAACTGAGCACCGCCATTTCAGCTCTTGAACAAATTCGTCGGAGAGTCCGAGCGGGCCGTTCGGGAAACCTTCCGTAAAGCCAGAGCTGCGGCTCCTTGCATCATCTTCTTCGTACATTGCCTCATTTGACAACCCGTGACTGGCCTCTGACTACTGTCCAGGACGAGATTGATGGTTTGGCGGTGTCCAGATCTTCAACATCCTCATCTAACGGGAGTTCAAACGAAGGCGTGCTTACTACTCTTTTGAACGAGATGGATGGAGTCCAAGAATCCTTCGGTGTCACGGTTGTGGCCGCAACCAACAGACCAGAAGTAATCGTAGGTCACAGGCTCGCTGCCGTTTTCGTCAACTGACGATCCGGTCTGTGTCCAGGACCCTGCCCTCGTGCGACCAGGACGACTGGATCGCCTGGTATACGTTGGTCCCCCAGATCTCCAGGGGAGAGAAGAAATTCTACGTATTCGTTTATCAAAGATGAGCGTTGACCCTGCAATTGACATTCCCGGGATCGCACTTTTGGTATGTTTTCGTGGTAAAAGTGTTTGATCTCACCTCAAACCCCCACAGACTGAAGGGTGTTCCGGTGCTGAAGTTGTATCGATGTGCCAAGAAGCTGCTCTCCTCACAATGAAAGATGACATCAACGCGCCGTTTGTAAGTTGTTCACGAACGATAGCCACGAGTTTTCAACCAAATACGTTAAAAGGTACCACAGCATGCGTTTGTCGCGGCAACAAAAGGGATGAAGAAGCAGATAACACCAAACGTAGTCCAAAAGTTCCATAGGTGGCGGGACGCGACTGGTCTTCAGAGCTAAAACATCCACAACGGTGACATTGCCCCATTCCCTGAGGCGCGTTTTTACGCTTCTCACGATCGCTCATCCTTGTAAAGATAGCGGCTCGAGTCCTGACCTCATTGACTCTCAAGCAGGCCATGAACTGTCTGGCGTATAATCCAACATCACCCGTGATTGCGTATACGGCATAGTTTAGATAGCTCCAATGATATAATACACACACGCTGTGTGGCTCATCGTGATCCTGCGATTGTTCGCTTATCATCTTTCACTCTCGACAACATGACGGTAGTTTTTCGTGACCAAGTCGCAGAATACGTCGTCGGTCTTCAGGACAGGATCGTAGCAGGTCTCGAGAAATTCGATCCATCCGCTCCTAAATTCAATCGCGATAGTTGGACACGGGCGGAGGGCGGTAAAGGTCTCTCCTGCGCGTTCGCTATACCGAACCCCACGAGGCTGGAGGATACGAACACCGTGCTCGAAAAGGCTGGTGTCAATGTTTCCATTGTTCATGGGTCCCTCCCCCTCGCTGCCGTCAAACAGATGAGGGTCGAGCATGCGACCCTCCCTTCAGATCCGGACTCCCAAGAAGCACTCCCTTTCTTCGCCGCCGGAATCAGCTTGATCGTCCACCCCCGCAACCCTCACGCACCGACCGTCCACGCGAACTACCGCTACTTCGAGGTCTCTGATCCGAAAGACCCCTCGAAAATTGCCGCTTGGTGGTTCGGAGGAGGATCCGACTTGACTCCATCTTATCTCTACCAGGAAGACGCGATACATTTCCACGAGACTCTCAAGAACGCATGCGACAGACACGCCCCGGGCGTTCTTTATCGTCCCTTCAAGAAGTGGTGCGATGAGTACTTTTATATTCCCCATCGAAAGGAGATGAGGGGGATCGGAGGCATTTTCTTCGATGACCTCAATTCTGCCGATCACCATCTTCTCCTCTCCACCGACAAGGACCCTTCCTCCTCCCGACCGCGTTCTCAAGAGGAGATCTTTGCTTTCGTCAAGTCGTGTGGAGATTCTTTCTTACCTTCTTACTTGCCGATCCTCGAGAAAAGGGCCAAGACACCGTTTAACGAACAACAGAGGAGGTGGCAGTTGCTCAGGCGGGGACGCTACGTTGAGTTCAATCTCGTATATGATAGGGGTACCAAATTCGGTCTCAACACCCCCGGAGCGCGTGTCGAAAGCATTCTTATGAGCTTGCCCGAGACGGCGCGGTGGGAGTACCAGTCAGAGGTGGGCACGAATGCGGAGAGCGAGGAAGGAAAACTACTGGAGGTGGTTCGGAACCCGAGAGAGTGGGCGTGAAGTCTTGTGAGAGCGGGGTGCGCAGGGTGTCTCAAGTCGTCGTCGCCCTGATTCTTCACTCTAGTTGGGCTATCGAGTTTGTAGATCCGGAGAAGTCGTAGAGGTGATCAAGCTTGTATTTACAAATATGTACCACAAACTCTGTTATCGCCCTATACTTAGTTGCCTAGAGAGAACAGTGGATATGACAGCAAATTTAAACCAGCGGTGAGAGAAGTATGAGGAGACTTAGGAACGGACGGGTCGCCTCGTCTGTGATGTAAACCGGATCTAGATACCAATGAAAAAGGAAGAGTTGAGCGTTGAAGGATCGTAACATGTGTCATGGTCTATTCAGTCATCAGCTGTCCGTGCGTTAATACCTTTACTCTCCGGCGAACAGTCGGACGATCATATATGTCGTGGCCCCGACAAAGCGGACGACTGGAACAACGTCAACTCCACTGGACGTATAGTGTTGTGGTGATGGATCACTTACAAGCAAGACCAGCAACCGAGAATAACAAGAATGCCGTGTACCCACTCGTGGTGGAATTGGCTCCCTTGTTGGCAGCACTACCAGCTGTTGTTCTGTTCGAGGAACATCAGTATTCGCAGGTGTGGTCAAGTAGTGATTCCACACGTACGTGACGACCGCAGCCAACAAAGCCTGCGTAAAACATTCAGTCAATGTGTTTGTAAATCGTAAGAGCGCAACTTACGTTAGAGAGAGTCCAAGCAAGTAAGACCTGTACGTGTCAGATGGATCAGATCAATGTAAAATTGTTGAACGTGTTTATGCGGATCGACGTACGCTAAGTCCGATAAGTCAGTGAGACATGTCAGCGCGGGATGGAGTGCTTACTTTGTCCTAAATGTCCTGTAGTAGTCTTCCTGTTCTGTTGCGGGGTCCGGCTTTGATACGACCGGCGGTGGTTTGGTAGTCAAGACGTGGAGCGCATCATCGTAGGCGGCGTTGATGTCCGTTTCGGCAGTGGGTACGACTATTTCGACTTCATTTGTATTCTTCCCCGTCTTAACGACGCCGAGATCCGTGCTGACTTTGTTGTCACCCTTTGTGCCCCAAGAAACGTCGTGCACGTTGGCGAACTGTGAGCAAGGCATGAGTGAGTGGGAGCGATTATCTTCATGCCATCATGAGTCTTGCTTACCGCATATACGTTCAAAACATTAATATAAGCGGGTGCGATCAGGAGATATTGGAAAAAGGAAGTGATCATGTGCCAAGGTTCGAGCTTTCATTCAGTCAGCTTCAGATCTGACGAGATACGGGGTGGAACTCCCTACGAAGATCAACGAGGCGATCAAGTATAACCCAGTTGTCGCAGCGATCGAGAGTATGATGTTTCTGAAGAGCGAGTTCGTGAAGACATCGGAGAAAGTAAGGCCACCCTTCTCCTTTGAGAGGTTATCGATATCCTTGTACGAGATGAATATGGCAGCGAACTAGAGGGCGCGCAATATCAGGACCACGGGCTCGCTATGCGTCACGGGGTTTCCTCACCGTCATATAAATTGTTAGGATACCAAAGCCCACAAAGGCAAGGGTGAATGTCCACTTGGAACCTTGAGGACGATTTCCAAGAGCTAAAATGAAGCACATCATAAGCAAACCGACGTAGAAGTACTCCAGGATGGTGTTTGCAATATGGATCCCCTTGAAATTAAAGGAGGGATCTTCCATGGCGTTTGTCAAAATGATGAAGGCGATGTAATAGTTTCCCTAAGAGTAATGTTCATCGGTCACATTAGCAGAAAGTTTAGGAGAGCATGCCTTACGAGAGCGAACCAAGAGAAAATGAGATTGAAAACCTGGTAGATCAGCTCGATGTGGATCCATAATTTGCGCATGAAACTGTGCGACGAGCGGTAGAGATAGTGGAAATGGAAAGTACTGTGGACAGCAGCAAAGAATGAACCGTTCAACCATCGCCTTCGCTGAGAAACCAACTCAGGAATCTAGGGGAGGGGTGACTCAGTTCTGGGTCGATGGTTAATTAAAAGTCCTATATGGCAAACCTGATCAGGAGTATCCGTCACACCATACGCAGACTTTACATAGTGTAACGTCCAAGCAGCCCCTCGTTTCGATACGAGCTCCCAGCACAGAATCTAACGAGTTGGTGAGAAATAGTTGCAGAGGATAGTAGAAGATGAGGACATACACGATCCTCGGCGAGGTACATGTTTGCTGTGAAAATGTCCGCTCCAGCGCCGTGCTATGCGAAATAAGTAGGGGGATAGACAGAGCGCCACGTCCTTACCATAGTTTCACCGAGGAAGTACTTCTGTAATGGGCCTTGCCCACTAGCATCGTTTTGAAGTGCGATGTATCTGTAGGCACTGAAGGCACCGGGAAGTACGGTGATGTAACCGAAGACGGACTCCCTGGGCAAAAGCTAAGGCAAACTCGGATGAAATGGGAAAATATTCCTTCCTTACAATGGCTTGTCCAAGATGTTGGAGATCTTGTATTCGAAGTTTTGAGCGGCAACTACCGGCGGAGTGAGACAAGGACCAGGAAAGGGGTTATAGGAACATACCGAGAGGATTGAGCAAGTACTGCCCGAATTTCCCCTTCAAAGCGACGATCTCACCACAGGCACCACCGACGTTCGAATTAATGTCGAACGCCTTCCACAAGTGATAGATCGAAGTGGGCCCAGGCATAGTTCCGACATCAATGAGAACGCAAACGTTGGGCTGGAGGATCGGGCCGAAGGCATTGAAAAACCAACGATGAGAATTGATCTTTTTCTGATTCTTCTCCTTCAGGCAGAACAGAAACTGCACAGGGACATGACCACGGTCGGACCCCTCGATGTTGAGCGAGGAAGGGTTGATGGATACTGGAGAAATCTTAGTTAGTTTTATGGAAAGGGGTCAAGAGCAGAAAGATACGTGCCCTGAGTCGTATATTCGTATATATGAGCTGTCACAGGCTTCCCGTTGACGGCATTCTTGGCGATTCCCTCTTGGTAGATACCCATAGCAGCAATAGCGCTCAGTGTACGAGAGTTGATTTTGGCACGTCCATCGGAAACGATGCAGACAACGACCTTCTTCCATCCATCCTTACCCCAAGTCTTACTCCGATCTCGTTTGCAAAGGTGGGCGATATTCCTCATGACACCATGCATGGATCGAGCGAAGAGTTCCTCGTCTTCGTTGTACATGGTGAGAACGATGAACAGCTCCGTTCTCCTGGGAGGGTCGTATAGAACTTGACGCAAGGTAAATCCGGAGTCCTTGAAATCGTTGGGGTCACAAGTGGCAGCTGAATATCGCATGAAAGTGAACTCTCTTTCTGTCTTGAGTGCGCACCGTTCGAGTAATTTGGTCGGAACTACGGAATCCAAAACAAAATTTCCGTGGAATAGCCTGAGACAGCAATTAAACCTTGTTTTCGGCCAACTATGGAAATGTACTTACTCAACCTTCTTGATCGTCTTGTACCGCCTAGGGACTCTCTGGGGGATGCGACCATATCGGATATTGATGTCTGGCTCCGGTTCAGCGAAACCTCCAGGGAACGTTTGGGGAACAGAGAATGTTGACGCATGAGAATGTCTTCTCAAAAGAGGCATATCACCAGGGTCGTCGCCATCATCCGGGGAGTCATATTGATTGTTGTTATAGCTGGACGATGGAGTGAAGCCCGGAACTTGGGGTGTCAAACTATGTGACTCTTGACTGTGAGGATTGTAGGCGGGATCCGGAGTGTGGGTAGCAAGATGTGGGGGCGGCGGCGGCGGGGATGGAATTCCAATCACAGAATCTACGATGTGCGGTCAAGTCGGGGATTCTAGTTCGATAACGGGCTAACTCACGCTGGTTCCAGTAAGACGTTGTAGAGCGCGCCGCTTGTTCCGTAAAAAGGTCGTGGGTAGGAGAATACGCGCTATGGCGTGGTGGGGGAGAATGTGAGGTGTAGGGATCTGGGGTGTGGGAAATCTGGGGTATGTACGATTGAGGTTCATAACCTGCGTAATGGGGTTGAGGCGGAGGCGGAGGGGAGTGGAGGGGTTCGTAGGGATTTGGCGCTGTGTACGATGAGACGTAAGGGTTCTGTCTTGGGTCGTTCGGCTGCGATGATTTCTGATGAACAAGTGGAATGGTTTACAACGGGAGATCTAGACTCACATCCAGAGGGTAGTGAGACATCGCGACAACTTCAAACTAGGAAGAGTTACTAGGAAAGAGTAGGGTGGGTGTTAAGGGAGCAAAACCGTCAGAAGATTGTTGGAGGTGAATGTGGGCAGTGCTAGTATTGGCGTAGTTCCCACTGCGTCAAATCAGAATTGACTGCTGCGTAACAACACAGGTTTGGGGACGCCTCCTATCCCAAACAGATAGGTCCTCCGCTTCCGATGCAAGATTGACGGGGTTGGAACGCGACTGAGTGCTGGACGAGCTGCGGCGCCTCGACGAAGAGTTGCCAGAAGGATATCTCGGGCGAAGAGACACAGCTTGTCGTTTGAGTTCCTTGGTCACGTGTTGGTAGTTGGCGCTGACGCTCGACCGGTAAAGCCAACTTGGAATTACTGCGTTGTTCTCCGTGGTGGGCTCACTGCTGGCTGGGGGATCCGCTCTCTTGGGACGATATTACGGATAGTGGACGCCTACCGTGCATAGGTTATCGGAAAGCCCCCCCATCACCATCAATGTCCCGGCGTCGATATCAAAACCCCTTCATGATTCCCTACGTGCATCTTGCTTAGCTGAATACGCCGTTTCCTGAGGGACACCTCGCTGATAGGACGTCTGTTTCGGTGTGTTTTGGCTCGGGGATTTCTGCCAGCGACACCGGCTCATTGTCTGTTCCGGAACCGAGACTGTCGTCATTAGAGGGACCGTCGAGCATCCTTGTACACCGAGCGAGTCATGGTGGAAATGGACGTGACTTGTTCTCAATCTCAATCAATCCGGAATTTGCGGGGCGTTGTCTGACCACTGTGGGATCTTCTCGTCTGCACCCGCCAAATCCCTTGATCTGTCCTGAATCGATCCTCATCAGAGGAACTTTGCCTCTACCAATGCAGACTGTAGTCATCCAAAGTGCACAGCGCGTCCTCCCGCACCTTCTTCCGTTGAAGAGATGAAACTGATATACTGAAGTTTTCTCAGGATACGGGTGAATGGGATTCCTTGACGGGAGCTGCTTCCATCTGCTGCCGCATGACTTTACTTAACGTCTCTTCATTCACTTTGTTCTTTGGGTACTGATTCAAAGTTCACAATCAACTCAAGGTTTCTTCAACTAGGGGATAATTGGTTGCCCCGCGCCAGTCGCTGACCGTGTTGAGCGGCGATGATTGCATACTTAAGGTGAAAACACTGATTCAACCCATTCTACCCTTCCCCCCTTGGTCCGATAAGCTATGATCCCTCTTGTCAAACTCGCACACGCTCAGCACCGGGGTCATCCAGACATCGAAAGCCCGGTCAGCTCACATCTGCCCCTGCCTGAAAAACAAAAACAACCAGCTCTGGAGATTCCCACCTGGAGGAGGTGGCTCGTTGTCCTTGGTGCCTTCCTAGCTTTGTTCTGCACCTTCGGGCAGTTGAGTTCGTTTGGGACTTATCTATCATGGTACACCCATAACCAACTCAGCTCCTACTCGCCCTCCACGATATCGTGGATCGGTTCATTACAGCTCTGGGTGTTTTTCTTTTCGGTCAGTACTTCGGTTGCTGATGGCACCATAAAATATTCTAAGGCATTCCGACCAGGGAGCAGTCGTGGGGCGGTGCTTTGACCGTTATGGCCCGCGACCATTGCTTATCACCGGTGCCTCAATCTACGTATTAAGCATGATGATGATCAGCTTGTGCAAAAGCTATTATCAATATTTGTTGGTACAAGGTATCTTGTTTGGGTTTGGGGTCGGGCTGATGTGAGTTTGCCACATTCAGCACTACGTTCAGTTTACTTAGCGTGACGTTATCAAGGTTTTATCCATCGATATCATCGGTCGCGACTCACTTCTCAGAGTACCGTGCCACTGCTCTCGGGGTTGCAGCGGCCGGATCTAGCACCGGCGGGATCATCTTCCCTATTGTACTTCATCGCCTCTTCGTTCAGGTCGGCTTTCCAAATACAGTCAGGATATCAGGCTTCCTCTGTTTCCTCTGTTGTGGGATTTCTGTCCTCTCAATCACCTCTGCCTGCCCACCGTCCCCCACCCGCTTCAAACTGAAGGATTATACCAGCTGTTTTAAGGATAGCAGATACCTATTACTACTCATTGGGAGCGCTCTGATATCCTTTGGTACGGACCCAACCACATCTAAAACCACATTAAGGCTGATTTTACAGCAGGTCTTTACATCCCGTTTTTCTACATCATCGACTTTGTGCAAGAGCAGGCTGATCACGCTAGATCTCGAGAGGACAGCTTTCCCGCGTACATTCTAGCCATTATGAATGTCGGCGGGCTAGTTGGTCGAATAGTGCCTGCGGTCTTGTCCGATCGCGTCGGTCGTTTCAACGTTCTTTTCCCATGTGCTTTGCTCTCCGGGGTTTCGTGCATGGTATTGTGGCTTCCAATCTCGTTTGTATCCACACCTGGCGGGCGGATCGCGCTTGAAGTCACCTTTGCTCTGTCTTTCGGCTTCTTCTCTGGCGGATTCATTGCCCTCATCAACGCCTGCATCGCGGAGATATCGCAAACCGAGGAGGTCGGAAGCAGAATTGGCCTTCTCTATTGTTTAATCTCTTTCCCGTGAGTTTGTGTCCCGAGCCATCCCTGGGAAAAATCTCACCTGCTTATTTAGATCTATGGCTGGTGGACCTGTCGCTGGGCGACTCTCAGGGAATACTTCCCACGCTTACATCGGGATGATCCTGTTCACGGGAGCAACACTTATAGCTGGTTCGCTGTTTGTTTTATGGACTAGATTCCGCGTCGAATCGCGTCTCCTCGTACGTGTATAAAAATGGTTCCCTGTTTTCGAACAACATGTGTACTTTGGCATCCTCTGGTATTTAGTTTGTTATCGGCATGTAACTATAAATTCGGTCTTCATCTGCATCTAAACCTAATGTACCATTACTAGCATCACGGAATCGGAGCGCTATGCATTCATCTTAAAGTCGATTAGCTGAACCAGAGACGAGGTGGTTTCCGAGTTCTTTTGTTGGTACAGGATCGATCGACAAGACGCCGCTGGAAACCCTGGCTTTATCGGCCGTCACCCCTCCGAAGGCATCAAGATCACTTGCAACTCCATCATACACTGCCGCCCAATCACGACTTAACTTACTTGCAGATACGATCCTCACGTACGGAATGACGACACATGTTATCGGAATTATCAATGACGATTTAAGACCGCTCGACGGCGTTCAATGCCACGGGGGTCCCAATCTTGACAAGCGTACCGTCAATACATGATCAGCACTGTGAGCGAATTTCGACAATATCGATGTCATCCATGGCAGCATTGTGGTCAACACTGTGTAACATACTGATAGGATTGGACCCCGGCGTTCCCACGCGTGCCACCGTATCAGCGCTGTTTTTCCACGTCCGGCCTGTCTGAAACAGGATGAGATGGGTCGCCTTCTTCCGAAAAGAACGGGACAGGGGTGGTTCAGGAAGTTGTTTAACATCTGCCTTTATCTTCAGAATACAAGTAGATGGTGCCGCGATTGGTAAGCCCTCCGCTGCTACATGTAACGTTTCCTGACTGTTTCCCCCAAATTCCGGTTACATATGCGCGGCTGGATCTGTATGTGGAGTCGTGAATGTAAAGACTGTGGGCCAAGCCCTGAGCTCCGCTCGGCGAGGGTGCATGCCGAGGATGCCTACCAAATGTTGTACCCACCAGTTGCTGCTCCCGTGTTAGACGAGTTGGGTTCTGGGAACGACAGACGAACCGGAGGAGGTTGTCTGGAGTGATCACGAATTAATGGTACGTAATGGTACTGTGGACTATGCTTGTTCCGACGGTCCAAGGCAACGACAGACGGACCTTACCTGCATACCCAGGTTTCCCAACTTCCCGAAGGAAGGAAGCGTCGCGCTAGTACAATGACATATTGGGAAGGAGCGCATCAACCAACGTACCGCCGGTCGAGTTGGCTATTGCTGATCAACGCGACTGGCAAGCCTGCCCGCCCTATGGAGGACAAGGTGAGGGGCGTGGAGAAGTGAAAGGTGGTGCTGTGCATGGCAGGGTTCGCCGGTACTCATCCCTTCCTTCCTTTTTATATGGGACATGTGGCTAGGAGCCGCTCCACGGCAAATGTTTCTCTTATGGTAGTGATATTAAGACACATCGGGAACGATGAGGAAGACTACTTCCTACACATCAGCTTATGCTTCTTCCAATCCTCTTTCTGGCACCCGGCTGAGCAATAGCTCGTGGTCTTGCAAGCCCCACAAACAAGTAACTTCGGCTTCCCCGGACCACCACAACGTGCACATCTGTCACGGCGTTCCTCGAGGTCCTTGCTGATCCGCTGTGTCATCGTGTCCGCGAAGCCACCAACACGCTCAATATAAGGCACTCCAAAGATTGGGCCAATGGCGATACGAGTGACGAATGGTGTCGCAGGCTCCCATTTCTTCTCTTTCATAAATGCTGCACTGACGTCCTTTCCTTTCCCACAACTGCACAGGGGGTCATTTCCGTGTTCCAACGAGAGCGGAACCGATTTCTTGGTCAGAAATTCGCAGTTCGGTCCGTGCTTCCATGTGCGACACCTTTCCGCTAGAACTGGCAAGAGTCGCTTCCAGTTTGCAACCTCGTCACCCCACAGTTCCACATGGAGCAGTTCACCAATGATCGCCGCCAATGTCTTCTCAACCTTTCTCAAGCGATCCGGGTTGAGGGGGAGCACGTACGCATCGGCAACGAGGGTGTGGGATGTGAGATCGAGGCGCAGCGTGGGGATAAAGATGACGGTGTCGGTGTTCCCTTTAACAGTCAACCCGAAAGCCCGCGATTGTTGTTGCTGTAACCCGGCTGCCCCGACGAGGATGGCATGAATGGTTGCTTTGACATTTGTGAGAGTGTCCGTGCGAATGTCCTGTTCTCTTAGGGCTCGCTCCCTGTCAGTCATAGTGAGCCCCAGATGCGGACCGATCCAACCCACGCGGGGTCGACTGGAAACATTCAAGGCGGGGAGACGATCTAGCTGCAGATGGTGAAAGTTCCAGGGCGCCTCGACCTTGTCAGTGAGTGGGATTGGGAACCGATTGAGGGCGAAGCCATCCGGTTGGAGCGGCTCTGCGATTGGAACAACGACCTATACCGCACTTTTGTAAGGTAGAGCTAAGGGCACGGGGGAATAAGTGAAATACCTCTACATAGGACGATTTTCGAGCGATCCTGAGCTTCGAATGGCTCCCAATCACCGGGAGAGGGTAGACCAGGGACCTTCTCGTCTGGCCAATCCTAACCTCCATAACACATGGGGACACTTGGCGAGACGAGACTTCCGCGCCGCTTGAGAGAATGCTTTTGGTCGGAACGTCCGTAATATCGATTCGTGCAGTAAGAGTGGTAGCACGACGGCTCTGAGGATCGGTTGTCACGGAAAGTTTGCCCTCTTGACGGTTGTCAGTGGCGAAAATCTTGTCGAGAGACTCATCCAATCCTCGAGGCTCATCCGGTACCACGAAGACTTGAGAGCGATCCATTAACGGAGCAGCGAAGATTTCGAGAGCCATGCCCAGTCTTGACATAAACACAAAGCTTGTTTGGGGCGTCGAGCGGAGGCTGAGGGTGACAGACATGGCATCCGGGTTTTCTATGTGCAACACACGTGATGGGACCAAGAATGAGACGATGAGAGGAGAAGTTCCTGTCCAGGAAGATGGATCTGGTTCGAAGGCCACCTTGGGGCGAGCATCAGTGCCGGAGGCAGTGACCTTCCCAAATCCCACTTTCAAGGACGCGAAGATATTGTGTGTAATCCGACCGTGCAGGTTCCCGTGTAAAATGGGGGTCCCTAGTTTGTTAGGGTCCATGTCCGATAAAACCCGGAGTTTGTCGCGGGGGACGACCAGAATGACCGAAACTGTGAGGGGAACTTGAGTCCATCCCCGGAATCTTCCCTCCTTTGCGAAAGGGGTGCGTATAAAGTCAGTAGTATATACTCCCGCCAGATACAGGCGGGTGCAGAGGTCTTGGCAGTTGGACATTCCCATCATTAGGGTCGTGTCGTTGCCCAGCCGGTCGAAAAAAGAAGCCATCGTGGAGTCCCAGTCGGCGTTCACACGTCGTTTAACGATCGCAAGAAAAATCGCGAATGTTTCCCGAATGTAATGCACTGTCTCTAAGTCCCTCAGGGAGTGTAGAGGGTCAGATAGGCGAGACATCGTGTCATCGGAAGCGAACATCTTGAGGTAGACATCGAACAACAGTTCACCGAGGTTCCGGGGTTCAAAGGAGATGGGAATGCGAAGTTGGTGGGGAAGTTGCGACACGAGGATCGGGTCTCCAGTCATTGGCCGTTTCCATGTGATCCGCTCGTGGTACTGTCTGAAGCTCATTTGAAACTTGGTCGCCAGGATCTCCTCTGCATTAGAGCGTGTGTTGAAGTTCGAGAGGTAGTTTATGGGCGCAAGGTCCAGGAGCAAACTCATCGTGGACACGTCAGCGCAGAATTGCGTGGTGAAGTTCCTGGTCGCATCCTCCCCCGTGTACAGCAGAGCTTCGGTAAACAAGGTAGCGGACGGGTAAGGAGATAGAAGCGGGATTGCAGCGACGAGGACATTCAGCAAGCCGATGTGATCCATTATGTTGGAGGTCTCGATGATATTGAAGGAGGTGGGAACACCGTCGCTATGGCCGTAATCTCCACCATCAAGGGCAAGAGGAGCTGTATTCCATGGCGCAACGGTGAGATCAGGGGGGATTTTCCCAGTGCCAACGTGGTGGACAAGCGCTCTGCAAAAAAAGAGGGCGTCACCAGCGAAGAGTCGGATCATGAGCTTCCCCGGTTTATCTTGAACGAATGCGCGGAAGTGTTTGATCCAACTGGAAAATTGTGCTCTCGCGCAGTCCACGAGCTCTGGCATCGTGGGGATATTTCGTTTGCTGGTCAAGAACGCGGGGGCCAGATGAAAGGGCGAAATCGGTGTTGTACCGTAATGTAAGGCGAACCCTTCGCCAGTTAATGAGTAGACAAATGTCGGGTTGGCGAATGTCGCGGCGGAAATATCTTGTGGACCGAGAGATGTGATCCCAGTCTTCCAAAAATGCTGGAAGACCTTGCTGGCAGGTTCCGCGGATTGAAGAAAATACGGACCTGCAGAGCGACATGGAAGGAGGTCGGATCCATTGTGTTTGGTGGCCTTTGTGGTCCTGATAATAGAGAGGACCATCTCTTTTAATCGCTTCTTCCCAGCAGACGAAAGTTGGCCCGCCTGGACATAAAGTTTCCAGTGACGACGAAGCTCGAGGAGGGTGTTCACGTTGCACATGCGAATGAACTTGGAGTATTTCGAGTCGTTCCACGCCGTAATGGATTCGGAAACCTCAATGAGGGTTTGGCATTGCGCGATCAGGAAAGAGCGCGACTTTTCGTCGAAGAAGAAATGGAAGAACGAGTTCCAGATTTTTGCAAGTACTTCGTTGGACGGTTCATTGTCCGTGATCATCGCCAAGAGGAGAACGTTACGGGCTATCGAGCGTGAGGGGAACCATCGTTAACTGTAAATTTCTGTGACTTGGGACAAAGGATTTACCCAAGACTGCAGGTTCGACATCGCAGCAAGTGAAGTCCAAGGTTCTCTCTGCTGGAAATCGATCCGTAAGTCAGGCGTAGAAGAACCGGATTGTAACACTCACTGTCATCTGCTTGGTTGTAGACAGTAAAGAGAATGTTACGGGGGTCTCCACAACCCAACAACAAAAGGTTTGCTGGTTCCTCAGGTGTGAGTGTGTCGGTTAGGACGACGGCTGAGGTATTCCCGATGGGATAGAAGAAGTTCTTCGCTGGATACAAGACGGTATGGGCCATGGTAAATGGTAGACGTAAAGTCGAGCGTATAGCCCGCCACACTTTTGAGGAACGCCATATATGAGCAGGCGGCAACGGTGACTTTTGTCATCCCGTGAGGTTCGTCTGGCTGGGACGAAATGCAAAACCCGCCATAAGTTTGGCTTTCCCGCTCATCATAACAAGGATTATACCTGGACATAAAAATCGTGCAAGATCAGGTTCACTAACTCGGACTTGCCTTCAAAGATTTGCGAAATCACGGGATTCGCGAGCCCGACCACGTGGTGACAAGAAATGAATGCGAATGGTCCCACACAACCTTGAACCGCTGGACCGTCAGATCTTCAGAAGTAGATGATTTTCCTACTCCTACTTGTCCTAATGTTTGCCTCGGACGGGGGCAGGCCAACTGAGACGAGGAAGGTTTAATGTGATTGAACATTACAGGACGAGCGTGTGGCACCTCTTCGAAATCAGTATCTACACTAAACATAGTATAAGTAGCTGTGAGATGAAAAAGACGACGGTGAAGAAGAATCGGTCGTAGATATAGGAGAAATGACAGGAAATGCATATCGACAGCTGCAGCGTGGTAACGACGATTATGGTTCGAGGCTCCTGTCCTTGTACAAGATACGAGAGATGGGCGAGGGGGGATATGCAACACGAAAGTCCATTGTGATACTTACGGTGATAACGTAAAACAAGAGAATATCTGAGGACGAGAGGAGCAATGATCCAAGGGATCTATTGCACGGGCGCCACTACAGTCCGCCTGGACATCCACGAATCGAAATCAGCCCCCTGCGAACCATCAGCTAACGGTGGGCTTGCTGGCGGGGAATCTACGGATTCCGGTGGAGAAGGATATGAGGCCTCCATGTGACCATCGCGAGACGAGACCGGGACGGAGGGTGGATGAACTTTGATGTGAAGGCTGTGGGTTTGGTGAGGTTGGGGTGGGTTACGTGGGGGTTGAGAATAGATATTGGTGGAAGGAGCCATTTCAAATGGCTTTTGTGATTGCGTATGGTGAGACATGAGAGGGAATTTGTCCGTGGGGCGGGCCTGTACGGGGGAAGTCCAGGATCGATCTCGGGCGGATGTGACGGATATATTGAGGGCGGTGGGGTGTAGGGCGGTGACCAAGTCATCAGAAGAATCCTTGGTGACTGGGAGCCTCATGTCGCGAGCAGCTTCCACTCTGCGCATCTTGTATTCACCCTTTTCCACGTCGCCTTTGGCCTGATTATACATGTACAGACCGGTAAAGGTCATGGCAATGCCAAAGGCCTGGACAGGGTGAACGGGCTGGGCAAACCAGAGGATGGCGATGCAGATGACGGCGACACGCTTGATCAAGGAAGCGATCGAGTAAGTGACAGGGGAGGTGGATGCGAGGATGATGAAAGCGATGATGTTTTGGACAAAGTGTACGGTGCCGTTGAGGAAGAAGTAGTACATGACGGAGTGGGTGGCGGCAGCGTATTTTTCGTCATTGCCTCCGAGGTAGGTGTAGTATCTGGGAGCGTAGTATGCAGCCATGAGGTTTGGGAGATCGTAGTAGAGCCAAACGGGGATCATGAGGACGAAAGCCATGCCAGAGGAATAGAATAATAGATTTAATTTATCCAGTTTATGGGAGGAAGTCTGGTTACCGGAGGGCATGACCTTCTTGAAGAAGATGTTGGAACTGACGAAGATGATGGCAGATCCAAAGGCGCAAGATAGACCGAGCAAGTTGGAAGCGGAGACGTCGAATGTGCACACGAGCATAACGCCAATGGTGAGGGGTAGAAGGGAAATATAGGTCTTTGCGGAGTAGCTGACGTTAAAGAGGACGGCGTATGCAGCGACGGTGAACAGAGGAGACAAAGCCTAAAAGAAATGGTTAGAGAGGGGGAATGGGGAGATGGATCAGGGGTGATATAGGTGTATGTATGTTACCTTGATGGTATGAACGGTGCTAACGGGAATCCTAGAAATGGCCATGCTGGAAAAGATGTGACCGCCGACTTGGAAAGCACCCATAGGCAAGGTTGCGTTGAGGATTGCACGAGTGGGCGGGCGAAACTTTGAGAAACGGATGAGAGGGGACATGAAAAGGGCGCAATAGGAAGCGACGAAGAAGAATTGGACAAAGGTGAGGGTTACGGGGTAGCGAAACTGATTCATGATTGATTTTCCGGTGTTGGATGACATGGCGGATGATGCATACCAGATGCAACACTGGAGGGTGAATGTGAGGGTGGCAGAGGAAGGAATGAGAGATATGGAGGAAGTCTTGGAGGGACGGGTGAGACTTGTCCTGCGAGAAGGATCCCAAAATGCCAGCTTTCTACGGATCGTTCGGTTGAGGTTGGAGAGGATTGAAGACGATGCTGGCCATTTATCGTCGGATTGCCAGCTGGCAGAGCGAGCGGGGGTGAGAGGGGCGACTGGCCACTTCGCATCTTGGTGATATATGCGACTCATCCCAGAGGATATCACGCTCGGTGTGGGTATGTATGTATAGCGGAGGGGGAGGCGAAGGGAGGGAGGGGGTGTTTCGGGAATTGCCGATCAACCGGGCGCCAAGGCTTGGCGGAGGATGGTTGTACGTCTATTATTAGTCATCGGTCGGCGGAGGAAGGACCGCCAAGGGAAACGGGAGATGCCGAACGATCCTTGAAAGGACCCTCTGCAACAGAAGTAGGTGTCCGACTGTGGCCTTTATTTGGAAACCGTATTGGGGATTAGAGGAGCGATGAGATAAATAGAAACGGGCAAACCGACAGTCGGTTCGTCCGCTTCCTCTTCCATGGTTCTCTCGGGGGCGCCTCCTCAGTCTAAGAGACGTTCGTGGGCGATCTACGGTCCCAGACCTGGAAGCAGCGGTAGTGTCTTCAGCTCTCTCAACTCTGATTCTAAAACCCTCTTTCCCCTCTCCCGCAAATCCGTAACGTGTACGCTCATTCAACCACAGCAGCAGCAGCAGCAGGTACCTTCCACACCTCCAAAGACCCCGACACCCCCCGAACCACTCAACCCCACGTCCTCGCCTATTCATTCACCACGCAGGAGCAGGATGTCTGTCAGATCCATGATGGAAGCTCTTTCACTCTTTCCTTCCAACGATACAACTTCCGATAAGGAACGAGGCAGATCTTGGTCAAGGAAGCACAAGCTCTCCAGCAGGGCTTCTTCTGTCCAGGAGGACTCGGCCGTCGACAGCAGAGCATCCAGTCGATCTCGTAGCGGTTCCCCGTTTATATTCCGAAGGACTCGTACCAGGGATTCCTCTCCCGCCGTAGGAGCTCTCAAGACGGATGCTGATTCTGACTACGAGTCATCCACGCGGATCCGTCCCAGGAGCGCATTCAGCGCTCACTCGGATGACGAAACGTCAGGAGATGAACCGGAGGGCTACGACGATTCGGAAGAATATTGGAGCGACGATCACTTTGATCCTGTGACCGAAAGAAACACGGAAACCAACGCCGCTCTCGTCTCCCCGATAGTTCAAGAAGAAGGCGTATTTGCAGACCCCCTTGGCGAAGGTGTCAATGTGGTCATTCCTCCAGAGCCGTATTTCCCGTCTACCCTCAATAGTCCGACTCATCAACCCCGTCGGAAGAAGTCTACGAAATCGCATGTACACGAACGGTTATCGGTCGTCACTTCTCGGCCCGTGTTCGAGAGGGACCGATGCAGCATCAAGTTCACCCAGGGGGACCCTGAAGCGGCGTTGGAGAAACGAAAGGGGAAAACTTACATGGTATTGAGCGATCTGAGTGACGAAAGTAGATACGCGATGGAGTGGGGAATAGGAACCGTCATCAGGGATGGGGACGAATTGTACGCCTCTTTTTTTTTTTTTGTTGCTTCACAGCTTGACATCGACTCATCCACCAGAATCATCGTCACTGTCATCGAGAACGAGAGTAAAGGCACGTCGATTTCCATAAAGCCAACCATCTTGCCTTGACTGATCCCGATCCGCCTCTAGTGGATCCTCCGACGGCCAATCCAGCCGATCGTTCCTCCAAGATCCGAAATCAGCAAGAGGTTCGTCTATCCCCCCCCCCCTCTCTCTCCTATCCCTCGATCGACTCGGTGCTTAAATCCCTGTGTAGCGTCAAGCCTTGGCTTATATTCTTGTTAGGCAGGCGATTAGCCTTTTGCAGAGGACTCAGCTCAACGTGACCATATCTTGCCAAGCCTGGCACGCCAAGAATGCAAGACGCATGTTACTCGACATTGTTGACCACGTAGAACCAACCATGGTCATCGTTGGTTCAAGGGGTGTGGGGAAACTACAAGGGTAAATACTTTTTATTTTATTTTCCAGATTTAGCCCCGTTTACTCTCTTCTCCCAGAATCCTGCTCGGTTCCACCTCCCACTATCTTGTCCAGAAATGCTCTGTCCCAGTCATGGTCGCCCGTCGTCGCTTGAAGCGTCCTCCACGTAAGTCTGCCCACCTCACCCAACACCGCGCAAGAGTCTCTCTCGCAGAGGCTGCTGGTAAAGATACCATGGCGAGAAAGGTCGATCAGGATGTTGCCGCCCTCCGAGACCAGATGGCTAGAGATGAGGAGGAAGCCGACCCTCACGCCCCGCCCCAGTCTAATCCCGAAGAATTCGACGACGATGACGACGGCGACGACGACGGTACCATCGTCAGTTCCAGAAAGGTCGCTGGCAAACGATAACTCCCCCCTACTCGACGGGTTCTTATTCCTCGGTAACCTATCAGTGCATCCGATTTATCATTATCGCTGTCGCCTCATCTCTTGTCGATCTTAATCCCCGCAAATTTCTCCTGTAAATCCTATTACCACCATGTCTGTAGGCCATTAGATACGGTGCGGTGCGTGTAACGTAAACAAATCTACGAATACTATCGGTTCTCATCATCGTCTCTCCCCTACTTGGCTGTAGTCAACCAAATGAGCAGTCACCTCGTTGGCTCTGATGTCCTCGTCGACTGGGACTGCCTCTCCACACTTGACCAGCTGTTCCCCAGCCATCTCGCCCGCCTCCACCACCTCAGTCTCAGTCGGCACCCCGTCCGACTCCATCTGGTCGATGTATGCCTCGGGTTCGCCCCAAATTAACTTTGGCCGACCCTTCGTCTTTTCCAACATCGAATCCATGTCAGCTTTCCCCTTCTCCGACAACTCCCTCAGTAACTTGACATTCTTGCTTGCAGGTGAAAAGAACGATGGATCGAACGTCGACTCTTTCTCCTCCACAGAAGAGGATGGTGTAGAGGCTGAGGCGTATCCGCTATCCTTGGAAGAAGCCTCCGATGTCTCCTCCAGCCGTCGTTGCTTTCCGCCGAAGTCGAGCTGGTTCCAAATGTCTTCCATCTCTTCGAGAGAAACCCCGGGCGGAAGACTGTAGGCTCGCCACTGTCGTTCCCTCGCCTTAATGAGCTTGTAATCCTTTTCCTCTTGCGAGAGAGACGTGTGGGTGATCGACCAGCTCAAGTTCCCTGCCGGTACCACCCCATCATCAAGTAAATGAAGTAGAATAGGGTGTAGAGGAAGAACGCGTACATATTCCTGGCTTGGCTACAGCGCTCTCGCTGTCCGTACGGCATCCGTCGATGTAACTGGTAGACTCCACCACGATATGAACAACCGGTCGCGGACCTTTGCTCTCCTCATGAACTTCGGGTTCGACAAAAACGTCCAGCTTGTCGGTGTGGGTCTCGAACAAACAGCGGATAGTCTGTTTAAGAAGGAGTCAACCGGAGCAGTGCAATAATCGATCAGGTGTTCAAATCGTACCTGATCAGGGAATCCACCTATAGCCTCCATCAAGATCTCCTCCAGCAACGATACACACTTCTCAAACACTACCTCCCCCCGGTCTCCACCCCCAAACAGACACGCATCCATCTCCGAGAGTGGGATGTACCTGAAACCGAATATTCTCGCAGTGTTATGGTGTGCCACGAGGACCCCATCCATGTTCCCGATTCGTGCTTGGAAGTTATACTTCAAAAACGCGGATCGCATCAGATCGTGATACTCCCGTTCAAAGCTCTCCATTTCTCCCTGCAGCGTCCGTATCAGGTACGTCGAGTGTTGCTTGTAATTCATAATATCCATTCGGATCGGCAATGCAGCCCTTGTCTTGAGGTCAAAAACACCCGTACCAGGCAGTCGGGGATCATAGCAATCAAGTTGTGAACGCATCACGAATCTTCGTGACTATGGTCGAATTGTCAATACTTCGACAAAATGTAATGTACAGTCAACCCTGCCTACCTTTGCGTAGCGGTATGCTTCCCGAATTTCTCCAGAATCAGCTGTGGGGTTAGGGGAATCATGAAGCAGCCGACGGAACTCTTCCGGGGACATTGTTAGAAACTTCTCAAGAAGCGTGCCCTACAAACTGTGTCAACCGCGGATCCTCCGGTCAGACTTGAGACTTACAAGCCAGGTAAGGACGTTCTTATCCGGGTCTTGCCTTTCACTATATGCCGAGTCGATCGCGTATACCCCGTCTTTGTAATTTAAAAGGACTGAGGCCGGCATCCGCTGACCAGGTGTGAAATCGGCAGGCTTGACGTGTCGTATGGTGAGCAGACTCAACAATGAAAGCACGAAAAATGCGAACCATATATTGAAAAGGTCGACTAAGAAGCGATGTGTCTGGTGGACGGATACCAGAGATGAGGAAGTACACTTGCGACAGCATTCCGGTCAAAGATGAGGTCGAACCACCAAATGTTCTCTTTTCTCGTTTTGCAAGCTCCCACAAGTCCTGGAAATCGTCTATTGTTGACACACAAGCGGTAAAATAGATTCAGATCGTACGCACCTTATCCCTCGAACTCCTCACAAATGGGGGTAAACGCCCAAACGCAAAGTTGTTCACATCTGGTATGTTTTGCAACCAAGGGGTGAAGTTGTAGACTCCAGATCTGGGCTCTTGTAACCAATGAACGCCTGGACTAAGGGTTGAATGAGATAATGGGACGGGATAAGAGGGTTCTGACGCACTTGAAGAGAACTCTATCGAGCTTATGAGCCAAAGTCGCGATCGGACGGTGTTCCGTCAAAGGTGCCACGTCTGTAAGAATCGTAAGCGTGCAAGTACATTGAAATACACCAAAAGAGACGTGCCCTGTAGTACGGGAGAACCCAAGGGAGTGAGTATCCCTTCAATCCTGCGGGTATATTCAACTTCACTCTTTTGTATTCGTTCGTTGGGCAGCGGTTTGGACTCTTTGGGTCTCGACTCTAAATTCTCAGGTTCCTTAGTAACGATAGGATTTTGGTCTGGGGGTGGAGGCTTGAGTTCTGCTCGGGTTTCGTTGTGATCAGTTCGCTCAATGGTACAACGGTTCGACACGTATGACTGACTGTCCACACCCCAGCCATCTGTCTTCCAACCCTCCCCCGACCAACCATCGGCGGCGGGAGTTGACGGTTTCTTGTTGTGGACGGTCGTAAGCACCGTCTGCATAATCCGTTGCTCGCGAGTCATGGCATTTGGAGGATTCCCAAAGTTAGAATGCAATGAATCCTGTCCCTTGGTCCTTTTTGTCTTCCTTGGCTTCAAGGTCCTGCCACCCTGAGCACTACCAGAGTGCGATTGAGACCGTTTCGCTCGATGTTTCATTTGGTTTTTTCGCGCCCATGTCAAGAAGTCCGCGAAATCGTTTGGTCCGGTGTCTGTCGAATTGAGACGACGTTGAAGTTGAAGAGGAACGGACCGAGCCTGGTGACGGACGAGCAGCCGGAGACTCGGAGGCAGCATATGACGAAGTGACCGCGATCGGAGTACCACCGTCTGCCACATCCTCGACTACCACCTCGTTATTGCGATGCCTTGGTACACCTCTTTGTTCCAGTGGTTTTCGGGGTACGTTGCTCAAAGGGCCCGCCCAATGGTGGTCGTAAATTATTGAACGTGAAATACACAGACTGTTCTTCTCAAAGACTGCGGATATCTCCATCGTCGGGTTACAGGTACTCGTTACTAAATATCCAGCCGTCGATTTTCGCAGGAATTTAACCTTGGATCTACACATAAGGCATCTGGGAAGACCTCTTTTGTGAATGTGATAGGTTCTGGTCAGGTTTGCCCTCTCTCCTTGTTGTCATATCCTAGCAGCCGGTTTCACCTGGTCCCAAGTGGAGCGAGGAGGTGGTTCCGACCGTCGGATTCAACGTACGAAACGTTCGCAAGGGGAATGTAACTCTCAAGATTTGGGATATCGCTGGTGCATCACAACTCTCTGTGCGTTTCGATCCGTATGCCTACCAGACCCGTTACCCCCGCAGGCCAACCGAAATTCCGCTCAACTTGGGAACGATATTGTAGCGGTGTAGATGTCATCATTTTTATCGTTGACTCGCACGATGTATGCACACGATTTCACCGGTATTGCGTGCCTCCGTCATTCCTCACAACCGGTTTAGAAGGAAAAGTTTGACGCTGCACAATTTGAGCTCCATCAATTGCTGTCACACCAAACGTTAGCCGCTGTCCCTTTGCTGGTGGTATGCCTGTCGTGATCTCTTCCCCTGCTCTCCGTTGAGTCACCTCGTATTATAGCTGGGAAACAAAAACGATCTGGAAGACCACGCTTCCGTTAACGAACTCATCAAGGCCCTCGAACTCGACAAAATCCGAAACCGTGCTGTTTCTGTAAGTAAATCGGTTATTTCCAAATTCTCCCGACACTAATCTATTCCTCCAGTGTTATTCGGTGAGTGATGGCACACCTTCTGAAAGGCCTCCTCTAGTTAACCTGTATGTCAAGTGTTCCATGAAGAGCCAACACAACTTGTTCGTGACATCTCACGAGTGCCTCGTGAATCCTACTAACTCAAGACGTTCACAGGGATATCGTGCTTCAGTGGCTCACCAAGCACAGCCATTAGTTTCGGACACGGGTAATAAACCTCGCGCCCCTTGTACTTTTGTTTTCGTCTATAATGCTGTACACGCCACATTCGTGTTATGACCAACCATGAATTAGAATCTAGGATCTAATCCGTTTGCATCGAATCCTCGCTGGCCGCTTGGTCTTGGATAGCTTTTAAGAAGGCTTCAACGCTCGTGCCCGCCTCCTCAGGGAGACCAAGGCTGCGGACGAAGCCACCCAGTAGACCCGTTCTTAATGCTTGGTCCAAGTTGCTCACAGCAGATCGGAATTGCGGGGACGCGATAATTTGAGTGATGGTTTCTGCGTTGGGCGGGTTTGGTAAATCGGGTGGGAGATGAGGAAACAATGTTGGCACGAGCTCGGGGTGTGAGGTGAAGAGTGGGGTAATATTAGCGGGAGTCAAGATATCTGTGAGCGAATATTCTGTGCCGTTTGGATCAGTGAACTACCGCAATCCTCTCTATGCCTCCCTCACCTGGCGGAGCGGTTGCAGCGGCAGTACCACCCGCACGATAAGAGGATAACAACCTTCGCAATGTTTCCACCTGCTCCGCGGTAGCTTGCTGGACCGGCCGCGATGGACCACTGGTACTGCATCCCCAGGTAAACAGGGCGTATTGAATAGCGGAAGATCTTTCCCTCACTCACGAAGATGGTGCAGCGAGAGTAACTTCGGTATTCCATGTAAGCGAGAAGGTGGGATCTTGCAGACGACCATTCAAGTTTCGAACAAAGTCAGCGTCGCGTTCTGAAGACGCATCCTAACCTCAACGAATGCGGTTACGATCTACCCGCAGAGGGGATCTAAGTATTGCGTACCTGCATCCAGAACTATTCACAGTCGAATAAATATCCCGGAACGGGTGCAAGTTACTTAGAGCTCACAAAATGTCTCTGGTCCGAGGACTGGAATTTGAGAACGTAAGTCCTTCCTCCAGGTGCGTTGGGAACCTGAGTGAATGAGGCATCACCCTCGAACATGATTAAATCCTACACGGACGTAAGTCTCGGTAATCTGCCCGACAGATCTAGGTGACCGGTGAACAACGCGGGTTATACGCACTTCTCCGACGTTTCCGGTCGTCCTATCCTTCCAGACGAAGTGCAGAAGATCGTCTTCGCCATCGTACAGGATGATCGCCCCCTTCTCCGGCTTGGGGTCAACGGAATCTGTGCCATCGCGCCGAAGTGCGCGACCAGCTTTGAAAGCCAAAATGAATCGTTGAGTGTTGGTGTAGTCCATCGAACGGAGAGTGCGTAAATCTACAGGAGCGCTGCTGGGCTTGGAAGATGATGCGTATGCGCAAGGAACAATCGACCTCGGCTCACGTGCGCTCTTGAGTTCCCACTCATGTCTTTTGTACCTTTGGAAGGGGAGGACGCTACCTGGGCTCAACCTCCAAAGGAACCAGGCGATATTGTGAAAGATGCCATCAGGAAAGAGCAGATGATAAAGTGCGTTCCCCCCTCACAGATGGTTGGCCGTAGATATTGACTTACATGAAATCCGCAGGGAGATAACGTCCGTGCAAGAGGACCTTCGAGGCTAGTCACCAACTGTGGCATTACTTCTGACGACTGCGCTTATTACGCCCTACAGCTCTTCTCGCGAGAGTGAAGGCCGTCCAAGCCGACGTTGACAAGCTGGCCTCTGGCAATGAGACACTACAAATGTACGTGGACAACCTCAAGCTACAGGTAGCCAAGCAGCGTTAGCCTACAACATGCAATTTCTGGTCCCCTGGCTGAATGTTCTCATTCTCATCCGACGAGAGACCGAGATCGGCGTTGGAGCTCTCCTGTTCCATGGATCAAGGAGTTTATAACAATTAGAATGGAGAGGTATGTCAAGTCTCCCTGGTGAATCTAGCGATAACGAACGATTAAACATCACAGTGCAGTACAAAACAGGATCGATATAGATAGCAAGAAAGGGAAATGTACATCAGCTTTTGGTATTCACAAAGAGGACGACATGCAAAAACAACAAAAAAAACAGATGGTGAGAGGACTGAAGAAGAATAGGGTAGGGGATGGTAGATTGAGTGAACAAGAAGGTATTACGTATGCCTGAGGGAATAGCAAGTGATGGATAGAAAGTGTTCCAAGTGTAGGAGAACGCAGTTTAATTAGTAGATGGTAAATGAGAAGATGGTTGTGAACCTGGTCTTCTGTTCGTCTATGCTGACGTAGGCGTCAACGCTGAGGGTTGTCGAGTAGCCCAGCTGAAGAGTTGCCGGACATCACTTGTAGGCGGCGTATCGGCGGGTTGTCTGGGTTCGATGAGCAAGCTGCGAATTGTCACATCGGCATTTGCTCATAACATATCATTCAGTACAACAGCGTGCTCACCTCCTCCTGTAGAGGTCCTGCAGATCGCCCTGTCTCTTTGACTTCTCCAGGGCAAACTTGAGGTACTCATGAACCTCTGGGATCTCCTTAAGGTTATATGAAACCTGGAATCGCTGCATATCTGATGGAGGATGAATTGTGAATTCTTGGCCCGCGCGCGAAAGACGCACCCTGGACTATTCTTGCCAGTTTATGGTACTTGTTGAAGTTGATCAGCTTCTTTTCCGGTGCTGTTGGCGAAGGTCGGGTAGAAGGGTTGCCTTCTCGGCAGAATGTGAGGTCCGTGAGATACAAACCTGCTCTTGGTCAAGCGGCTTCAGCATGGCAAGATCGGGGTTGCTTACCAAGGAAAGGAACCGCTGGTGGGCTCGTATTCCTCAGCCTACCGCGATACTCGCTGTAGTTCCTCGCGTGATCGGCGAGTTTCCGTAGACCCTCAAATTGCAGTTTGTATTTCTGGGGGAGACCAGTCCAGGTCTGTTGGAGGCGAGATATAGTTGACGAATCCAGCGCGGCGAGAATAGCTCTCGAAGTACTGAAGTTGTTTAGAGTATTGCATCGCTAGAGAATGAGATGTGAGGAGAGGAGCCATAAGGCGATGAAGAAAAACATGCGTCGGCTAGCTTGATAAAGAATTTGACCAGTGCCGTCCTCTTCTTCGCATCCGTTTCGTCTAATATTGTCTCTGCGACCCATCCGGTGATAGCAGTGCTCAGTGAGGTGACAGCTTTCACGTTCGGATTGGGTGTTGCCGCCCCACGTGGGGCCTCCTTGCCGGCCTCGAGGATTTCCTCAGCAGTGATCGCACAGTATAACTTCGATTCCATAATCGTGAGCTGACGAGCGAGTTCCAAGGCATCGAAATCAAGTGGCGAGATGACATTAAAGCCGCGAGTCCTAAGTTGAGTTAACAAGGTCTTGGTCATGATCGGTCTTGGGATATCCGAACTGAGTCCAGCGGAAGGAGGATTGAGGGGCATTCCAGCATCCTTGGATCGGTCTGCACGAGGACTGATTATGGAGTTCGTCTGTTGGCTTCGGAGTATGATCAATTCCATGACCCTTTGTGAAGGGTTGGGGAACATGACGGCGAGAGCATCACGGGTGAAGGCCATGAGTGTCCCTAAAACCGCATCATCGGTACCTGACCTCCAGTAGGTTTCGAGCCACAACTTTAAGAAGTTTGCGGTTCTCAACCGTACGGGGACACCTTTCCTCTGTTGCCAGACGTAAAGATCTTCGTCACTCAAACCTGTGGGTGGTAAAAGGTTGTAACGCTTGATGACCGATGCGACAAGCTCTTGAGGCGTAGAAAACATCCGGAAGGTCATGAAGAACACTGCAGAGAACGCGGGTTCGACAATATTGTCGTGGGGTGTCATCTTTTCGACAAGACACTCTAGGGAGGCGCCGACCAAGACGCCATCCTTGTTATAGGCCACGTCTTCTAGTGAATAGTCGTGAGAAAGCAATAGGCGGGTATCAAACTCGCTTCTAGTGTATCGAGGCGTTGTCCTACCGCTCCTTGTGGTATCCTGAGATGGCCGACCGTGCAGATTGTGACTACCTTCCCAGGTCGTACCATCATCGTCGGTACGGGCAAGGGAAGCTGGGGATGGGAGTGTTGGAGCAACAGGCTCGCTGGAAAATACCAATGGGGATGGCGGAGCCTTGCGCCCGTGCGTCGAATGTATTGAACATGCACTATCCCTTCCACCCGGTGGTATTTCGGGGGGCGGAACTGCCTCGTCATCAGCGGTCGCGATCTCGCTTTCTACGAAGGGCTGTTGGGGGGACATGAGAGGCGGGAGATCGCTCTGTACGGTTGCATCTTCGTCAATCTCCAGGGTGAGCCTGTTAATGTTCTGGGAATCTTGATGGAGCTCTGGCCGTTTAGAGATACCGGGGGGACCTGGAACGAGCTTCCCAGGGACTGGCAATTGAAGGATGATCGGTTCATCGACTACCGACAGTGATAGACATTTCTTGACCTCGTTGACACAGTCACTCCCGGCTTTTAAAGCGTCGGTCGCCGACTTGAGTAGACCAGCCTTCTCATCTTCTTCAGACCTCTCCTCTCCGCTCGCACCACTTGTGAGGACTCGAACTGACTCGGCGAGGGAACTCGTGACATTGTACAGCCCATGTTTGGCAGCTTTTAGGTTTAGGATTTTGGGAGTGGGGATACCAGGGTGTTTCATCACGCCATCCACAATTGTGAGCAACCTGCAGACCATCTCAACCACTTCCCGCACGAGTTCCAGCATGTGACCGGTGCTCGAAGCGTGAGAGGTCCTAGAGTGAGAGTGGGCATGGCCGATGAAGGCTGCGATTGTAGAGAGGTATTGATCGTGGGTATTGCGGAGTGTTTCAATCACCTCCGCAACTGTGCATGGTCCGTTGGGGAATTTCGGAGTGGCTGGTGTCTTGACGGATTCAACTGAAGACACAGAGGAGAAGGAGGACATACTGCTTGAGGATGGTCCCCGCTGGTGATTAGGTGGTGGAGGGGCGGGTCTCAGAGGAGTTGGGGACATGTGTCGTGGCGACCGAAGCGGGCTACGGAGTGGAGAACTCGGAGACGTGACCTTGGAGGCAGACTTGTTATTTCGAAGGTCACCCATGCTCTTCGTCCTAAGAGCGGCGCGAGGGGTTGCCTGGCTACTTGTTGTTTGGAAACGAGAGAACACGGGTCGGTGTACAATCCCGTTGGTCGTCCGCGCAATAACTGGGGTCTTGCGTCTGTAGGTATCATCCTCGTCGTCATCGTCATCGTCATTTGAGGTATCGCCATTGTCAACGATGGGTTCCCTAGGGAGTCTCCTACGGCTCTCAGTCGCTGATGATGGGCCAGCTGTTGACCCTTCATCTTCGTCACCTTCTGGAAGTTCTACGCCGCACTGAACAGCGAAAATCAAGAATTTCCGAACACGGGCGAACACTCTGCCACCAAGACGCATCAAAGCGTCACTCTCGATCGCTTGATGCATTTCATCCAGATTTCCCGCAGAGGCTATCTTAGCCTGGGAAACTAATGAGGCGAGATCTGAAAGGATCCTTTTGCGTTGTTCGGCCAACAGTGGATGCCTTCTGAGGACAACGGCATCTCGCGATAAACAGCCGCTCGTCGCGAGAATCGACCGAACACAGGAAATTATACAAGCGGTGGAGGGTTGGAAATGCGCTAGTCGTTCGGAGCGGATAGCGTTCTGGAGGAGCGAGAGAGCGTGTAGAAGGGAGACCATTATTGATGGACAATACGCATCTGCATCGGATACAATAGACTCGCTCGCAGATTGACGGTGCCCTTTCCCACTCGGAGTCGCACGTTTTGGGGACGATGGGTTGGACCAAGCACCTGAAGATGTTGGTACGTTGTGAGGAGACTATACAAAGGGAAATTATCTTAAAAACTATCCGCGAATGTGTCCCGAAAGAAGACACACCTCAGCTCCAGGAAATACTTCTTCGGTCAGAGAAGTAGCAACGGCGGTGGTTGCAACATAGTTGCTGGGGAACCAGCCCCTACGACCATCAACTTCGCCATCCCACCATCCACTTGGATCACGGTTTAGCACATGTATAACTTGGCCAGCGTGAAATGCCAAGCATGTCGCATTGCGGTGATCGGGAGTAAAATCATGCATGGCCAGCACGTAGTCTGGGTCTCCGTCTTCAGAGAGGGACGGGGAAGGACTGGGAGTATAGCGCCGAATAGGGTGTGCGTCTATAGGAGATGAAGATGACGAAGAGGGTGCAGGGGACAAAAGATTTGGAGATGATACTCGAGAGAACGTGCTGTGACCGGAGGCAGCGGAGGTAGGATCTGGGGTCCTTGACCTGAAGCCGCGAGCTGATTGCTGGCGAGAGGCACTCTGTTGGACAGCCCGAGGGGATGTATCGATTTGTAGACGCATGGTAAGGGTGTGTTTGGGTAGCCCGTCGCCGTTAGAAGTCGTTGGCGAGGGTGGGGCTGGGTGTTAAGTGGAGCAAATAGAGCGGGTCTGCACACATGCACGGAGGTGCACGGCGAAATGAGCTAAACGCCTAAAATACGAGAAATGAAAGCACGCACGTTGCGAGGTTGTTGTATATTAGACTGGTCCAGGTAAGACGCTGGGGAGATAGGCGGTGTTTCGGCGGGGACAAAGACGTGGGCTACCAAGAGGGAAACTGAGCAGGGTAGTGGTGACAAACGAGTAGTACAGGAGCGAGACGGGTCGAGGGAGATTACAAGAGATATTTGGCGATAGACTGGCTTGCGGGTATCCGTCTCGGGTGCGTAGGCTATGGTTCGTTGGTAGATGATCGTGTTGGAGACGTCGTCGGTCGAGGCGTGTCGTGTGGCCTGCTGGAGGTGTACTGGGCGTACAACGCTGAGTATCGCGCGCGTGTGCTTGACGTCTCGGCTGGCGTCGAGCAGCAGAGGTGTGGGTGAACCAGCGACAAATAGGCGCAAACTCTTTGGCCACGATCAAGTTCAACGCCAAGTTCAACTGATGGCTGGAGCTCCGTCTGAGAAAAGGTCGAGGTCGAAACGGTGGGTGATTTCCTAGGGCTGCGGTCGTCTTCGACGGCCAGGGGAAGAGTCGTCCAGGTGTTCCAGCGGTCCGCTTCCAGACCCAGACAGGATCAAGTGAGACGGCCCGACACTTTTCTGGAAGATTTCGAAACAAAAAAATTCACAAATTTTTATTTTATCTGCTTCCGACTGCGAATCCAGCCTGTCCACCTTGTTCTGGTTTTGTCTGTTTACCCGTGCGGTCACTGAGAGTTAGACAAGATCGACCCTTGGACACCTGACCTCCTTCTAAACACCCGGCGTACGCCATACCAACCAAGGACAACGGCAAGGAAAGCCCCGACGATAGCAGCACCGATGTACCCAGATTTTTTATTTGCCTGCGCCCAACCTCTCCACCACCTTGCTGCCAGAGAATGGTTGTCTTCGTCCTCCGCTGCTCCTCTACAGGGCCTGCACTCCTCTCCTATGAGGCCCATGATTGTAATCAAGGATATACTAGAAATGGGGTAAAACCGAGCCAGCGATAGTACTCGAAAACGCATACCTGAATGCGACAAGAATGCTCATCAACGTTAGGATGATGCTCAATCCAGACATTGCGTTCATCTTCACTCTTATATTGATCTTTTCCGGTCGGTTCTCGTCGAGACCTGGCTCGTGTCCGACCAGAGGAGTCCCTCTCGGAGAGCTGGGAGGATCAGGCTCGTCCCGTTTCACAAATAGCACGAAATTGCGCTCCGGGAACCCGGTGTAAGAATACAACATCAGGACAGAGTCGAGTGAGTCGACGAGTGTCATTCCCGCCGTGAACAACAACTGGATGCGAGATGAGCAGAAGTGGAGAGAGTTGCAAAAAAAAAAACTCACAGGGAGGACGATGATGTGGACAGGTTCTATACCTTTGCCGTCTGGCCCATGTTTCGCGATGGCAGATATCGCGAGGATCGCAATCGACGATGCAGTATCGAACCCTAGGTTCGCTCTCAGTCACAGTCAACTTGGTGATATAGATTACTTTACCAAAACCGAACAGCAAGCCTACAGGATACATCTGGGTTCCGAGGTCTGAACTTTCCTTTGTACCGAACCAAAATAACACTCGCCTTCCAGGGACGATCCACAAATGTGATCACAGGACCAATTATCTTCATGAGTAGAGTGTTTCCGTGGCGGTGAGATCGTGATCGATGGTCACCATTCACCCTAGGTTCCTCTTCGTCACCAGCGGTAGGCGACGTTGGAGTTGAGTTGGTTTCTTGCGTCCGATCCTGAGTACTCTCAGCGGAGTTAAACAGAGCAATCCTTGATGCACACCCTTTGGCGTTGTTTGACGATTCGATACAAAATGATGGAGTTGGCCACGCCAACGATGAAGAGAAAAGATCCGCTAATTGCAGCTCCTGTGGCATTCGGGTCAGCAATGGGATCGTCAAAGGTCCACGGTACTAAATCGGCCATACCAACGACACCCCCTACGCGACCTACTTTATCCAGTTTGTCGTAGATATCCGTGCTAATGGCGATGGCTACGTTCTAAAACACTTGATTAACACGCCTGTGTAGGTTTCTGCAATTTTTGGCATACCACAATTATGACAATAGTACTATGGCCTAGTGAGAAGTATAAACCACATGTGACGGGGAGCTGGCCCATGTTGATTAACCCCCTGGTCGCATTATCGATTGCACTGAGGAGGATTAAACGCAGGTTTTGGTGAGGGATGTCCTAGAACCACGGGATCAATAAGAGCGCGTTACAGGCGCGGCTTTACGCGTACCGCGTATCAGCCGCGGTGTTGCGAACCTTATGTGGTCGGCATCCAGGGCTGAGAAGTGACTTGGGTATTAGGTATGATTAACAGAGCACGATGTCCGTACCGTGCCTCAGACCAAGGGTCTGAGGATCTCGTTGAGTGACTGCAAGGACACACGGAGATTCGTAACACAGATACGCACCCAGGCAAGGAGCGCTAGATTCAAGGCCGGTCGTGTGTTTCTATCTCTCCCAAACAGAATCCCGGCCACGACCCAAAACAAGACATTGGTAAAGAGCTCAAGTGTAATGAGGAGAAGTGAGCGGCCAAAGATGGTGAACTTGGGAAGCCTCAAGCGTTGCAACAGCCACATCTTGCTGGGGACTGGGGTTAGACAAGCTCGATTTAAAGGAGCGTTATCTACCGAGATATGAGCCGGTCATCGGATATCGATGAATTCAGGAGAGATAATCATGCACCCCAGGTCACGAGACTTTCGCGGAGGCTCCGACACCGGAAATCCCCCCTGGCAAAGGTGCACCGTGGGAGTCACTTACGCCGCTCGGAAGGCAGTTCACGAGACCGCTTTTCTCCTTTTCACTCGTCTACCTCCAACAGCTTCAATGCAGTCAACAATGCTGATTGGGAAGAAACCGGTAGACCGTAGTCGAGTTGATGGGCGACTGGTAAGCAGCGGCGCGCATTCAATGAGGTATGGGTGGGATCCAGATCTGATTGGCAAGGAAGTTGATACGTTTCATCACGGAAATGCCCTCCTCCTGCCATAACCAGGGATCATCGAGTCTTCCGCTGTCTCGACCTGCCGAGCTCTTCGATCAAATCCTGTCAGTAACGTCATGATTCCCGACCCGATGCGCCTCACCGTTCCGTTGGTGGCGAGCTGAGCGTACGAACATACTTTGAGGAGGCAAATGAGTCCCTTGGTCTCGATGTCAACCCCATCCCACCAACCGCAGGCCAAACACGGCACCCACGCGCCCGCAAATACCAGGCAGCACGCGTCGGGCCGTAAAGGGCGCTTATCGTGCTGTGGAGAGGCCGCCAGCCCACACGTTGACCGAACGGATTTTCTATGCTAATTCCGCATTTCCGCCTCATGACTAGATGCGGGGCAGACAAAAGTAGGATCATGAGGAAATCAAGTGCGTGCCTTTAGTTTTGACCGAGTAAAGAGCAAGTTAGTTACGTAGGATTCCTTGGTCCACACTCAAACCAAATCTACAGTTTCAATGGAGATCCATTGTCCGAATTCGCCAAGAACAAGTGAACGGATACAGTGCACGACGGTCTCTCCTGTACAATCAAGGTCAAGAACATTCTATGCGATCAACCGATCACCTCCGGACCCATCGCCATCCAGCGACTTCGAATCGGCATGGCTGTCGAATTTGACAAACGGACACAGACCCTAGGAATTTCATCACGTG
>MU117974.1:1096-73987 GCA_014904855.1 Thelephora ganbajun | reverse complement strand
GGAGAGATAATCATGCACCCCAGGTCACGAGACTTTCGCGGAGGCTCCGACACCGGAAATCCCCCCTGGCAAAGGTGCACCGTGGGAGTCACTTACGCCGCTCGGAAGGCAGTTCACGAGACCGCTTTTCTCCTTTTCACTCGTCTACCTCCAACAGCTTCAATGCAGTCAACAATGCTGATTGGGAAGAAACCGGTAGACCGTAGTCGAGTTGATGGGCGACTGGTAAGCAGCGGCGCGCATTCAATGAGGTATGGGTGGGATCCAGATCTGATTGGCAAGGAAGTTGATACGTTTCATCACGGAAATGCCCTCCTCCTGCCATAACCAGGGATCATCGAGTCTTCCGCTGTCTCGACCTGCCGAGCTCTTCGATCAAATCCTGTCAGTAACGTCATGATTCCCGACCCGATGCGCCTCACCGTTCCGTTGGTGGCGAGCTGAGCGTACGAACATACTTTGAGGAGGCAAATGAGTCCCTTGGTCTCGATGTCAACCCCATCCCACCAACCGCAGGCCAAACACGGCACCCACGCGCCCGCAAATACCAGGCAGCACGCGTCGGGCCGTAAAGGGCGCTTATCGTGCTGTGGAGAGGCCGCCAGCCCACACGTTGACCGAACGGATTTTCTATGCTAATTCCGCATTTCCGCCTCATGACTAGATGCGGGGCAGACAAAAGTAGGATCATGAGGAAATCAAGTGCGTGCCTTTAGTTTTGACCGAGTAAAGAGCAAGTTAGTTACGTAGGATTCCTTGGTCCACACTCAAACCAAATCTACAGTTTCAATGGAGATCCATTGTCCGAATTCGCCAAGAACAAGTGAACGGATACAGTGCACGACGGTCTCTCCTGTACAATCAAGGTCAAGAACATTCTATGCGATCAACCGATCACCTCCGGACCCATCGCCATCCAGCGACTTCGAATCGGCATGGCTGTCGAATTTGACAAACGGACACAGACCCTAGGAATTTCATCACGTGTGCCCAATGCTATCCCTGTCACTTTGCATGCCAGTAACGTAACCACGAACCAGCCGAACATGTATGTTGAATGGAGCCGAATCATATTACAGGTGGGCCGACAGGGCATGGTGCTCTACACCGGATCAACATGTGGGGCCATGTTCTCTTTGCTGGCCACCTCCGGTCGATCGAAGATCGGACTCGGGGACAAGGATTCCGCGGAGCAGCTGGTCCTCTGCCGACTCGGGCTACATGTGGAGCGACCTTCGGAACCGCAATCCGTTGTTAGGAATGTATTGCCCCCTCACTTACCCCCGTCTTGAGCGTGATCCCCTGCAGAGCTGGTTCTCGGCAGTAGTGGGTCGATTGTGAAGCGGAAAGCCGCAAATGGGTGACTCCACGTTGACTGCTCTGTGTTGTTGCAGGGTCAAAGGGGTAAAGAGGTCCTCGGTTCACTTCTGCCTCACATAAAAAGTGGACAAGGGACAGTGCCAACGACATTCACAACCCACACAATTCACAAGTCTTCCAAAAGCCAACCTCACAGTGGGTTCCCCTAACGTTTGGTTCTGTAAGCGCCACCCCTCTCAGAGTATTCCCGTGGCCTAGCCCATAATCATCGCTCGTTGCAGCCACTGGTGCTTCGACTGGCTTTGGCCGCAGCATGACCGAACTCATTCTCAAACAAGGGGGCATCGCGATCGTGGCTCTCCGTTCCCCCTCTGCCTTGGACGCTCTCCGTGTCCGGTAGCTTGAAGACGAGTTAGTCATACTTAAGCTTGATGTAACCAAGCGCGGGGATATCAATGCCGCGTTCGAACACGCTAAGGCCAAAGTTGGTCGCATCGACTTCGCCTTCAACAACGCCGTTTGCTGCCTCATGGCAGAAGTTGGAAGGACCCCGAAGGACGTGGCCAGGGCCATGTTCGAGGTCAACTTCCGGGGTGCTGCATATGCGGCGAGGGAGGCCGTCAAGTCCTTCAGGGGCGTTAACCAGCCCCAAGGTGGAGTCTTGTTGAACGTTTCGTCTTATATGGGTCTCGTCCCGCAACCCCTCATGGGCTATTATGTGGCCCCTAAGCATGGTATGTATTCACCTCAGATCGGAGAGACGATCCGGGACTAACACCAAATTTATCACACCCCAGCTCTCGAAGGAGCCACTTAGGTGTTCACTCATGAATTGGATCCTGCATAGGACATCAAGCTACGTCCTTGATTAATCCTGTGTAATCGGAGAGATCAAACCGATCTGTACGCCTTGGGTCTCTCTCCTCAAATTCGGAGGTTCCCGCACCGCTGCTACAAAGTCGATGGTCATCGTCCCTGCCCGCACATCCCACACGAACCCTGCGCTGCCCAGCATCTTCGTGCGTAAACCTGCCGGCGAATGGCAAGCCCAAGGCGACCCAGACAAGGCTATCAAATTCATTTACGACTTTGTAAACAGTGTCAATCAGCTCCCCATTCGCTTGGCAGTCGGACTGGACGTGATAGGGATGATTAAGAGGAAGTTGAAGGTGTTGCATAATGATCTGGAGAACGCGGAGAAGGTCCACAAGGACGTCGTATTTACAAGAACCGGATAGGCAGCTTCACCGAGAATGAAAATAAGGCTTGTGAATTGCAGCCAGATGTTTTAACATGGCGCAAGCCCCGCAGATATGCCCCATGGCCTTACCAATTGTCGGGTAAAAATTATAGGCAAAAATTACCAGTAAGACGAATCACGAACTATTAGTATGTGTCTGTGTACGAACCACTCCGCTCAGACTAACTGTAGTGACTACTGCCGCGCGGATCATCGAGATGGATCCGGATACGTCAACCCGACGATTATTCGCGCAGGTGAGGGTCAAGCCAATTGAGAGTGGCGCCAGATGGTAACGTAGAACCCCGGACCATCCCCTTGTTTCTTGAACACCTGAGCCTCTGCTCTGCTGAAGCGAAATGATGGGTGTGTATCTTCTACGACGCCGGGTCCGAAGTCGTAAACAAACGGCCTTGCTTGGGTAACTCCGAATAATCGCGAACTTTCCAAAACTACGGAATACACTGGAGACGGATCGTTCCCTGGGGCATAGACACTCCACCCCGTGGACCGGGGACCACGAATGTCCCAGAACGCAACCATGCCGTGCCGCGCGAGACCTGCGGCGATATAATTCGATGAACCTCCGCCCGTCGCGACGCAGTAGATCGGATCGACGGAAGGCTCGACAAAGGTCAGCACTGGGAGAAGGTGGGGTGCGGATGACGCAGAAGAGGAGACGCGGAGGCGCGTGGAGGTACGGAGGTCGTGAATATTGACGCTTCCGTTATACCACCCAGAAAGGAGGACCTGGTCCGAACCCCAGGTGGCAGAAGGTGGCGTTCCGCACACACCGAAAACGGCAGACTTCGAGTGGGTGTCCTGGGAAGTGGGATCCAAGATATAGGTGGGTCGTTTGGACATTCCAGACGGCTGTACAGCATGGACGATCAATGGAGCCTTGGATGTCAAACCGAACGTTGCGTGATTCGTGGAAAGCTGGCAAGTCCAGGCCCGAGTTTTGAGGTCCAAAATTTCGACAGAGCGTGTGTTAGATATTGTTGCGATCCCATTCTGGGTTACCCCGAGAAGTAAATCCCTCTTGGATGACAAGGCAAGGACAGAGTCTCCGGAGTGAATGGCCTCGATTGATGTAGGAAGGTGGCGAGTTCCCGAGCCGCTGATGTTGATCGACATTCGTGCAACGTTTCCACTAGCAAGCCCGATGTAAAATTCTGCGCCATCTTGGTCGTGCGCTGGCGCAATACTTGTGATGACGTCAACTGAAGCCGCACCACCTCCCAACTCTAAGCTTGCTTCTTTTCGGATCTGAGGCGAGTGTGCGGGTACCCGGGGAGTATGGAAGGTGTATGAATCGATAAGAGTTCGGGAGGTGACGACGAGGCGGGAATCAGAGATGGCGACGGCAGGTTTACGGAAGGCTCCCGACCAAGCTGAAGATAACGGGCGAGCGATAAAGGTTTCTCCGCGCCATGCGACGTCGGACAGGTGGTAGTATTTGACCTGGTCTATTGGGGGACGGAGAGACAGGGCATGACTCGTGCTGGGCGAAAATCGGAGGTTCGCAAGCAAGTGGGATGTCCAGCCAAACCGGCTGACCTATTGGACAACTGGTTGGGACGTTGGTCTTCTGGCGGGTGCGTGGATAGCACTTACCGCAAAGTGAAGATATTTGCACGTTTGAGAAAGAGCAGCTAGAGTTGGTATGCTCAGCGACTCGAAAATTATGACCAAGACATCGGTCGGAAGGGTGATGATGGCTACAATCATGAAGAATAATTCAGCAAAGGAGACTCGTCCCTATATCTATGTCTAGAGCGATGGTCAACGTCAAGGTGACTCTCAGCAGCCGTGATGAGAGATGCCCGAGAGCCGATGACATTAGGAGGCGAGGAAGATCACGTGAGCCGCGGGTACGGTCGTTGGACGACCTCAGCTCTCCGCGTTGTACGCGCAACCGAGAACACAGCTATTACCTCCTATAGAGGGACATGCGTAGAGATGTGCGCATACTGCTCGTCGGTGACGGTGAGTCACTTCCGTCACCTCGCCCCCAACACCGCCGTTTATTAATTACACTGCAGAGGGCGTCGGAAAGAGCACAATCGTCACTTCCCTGATCAAGGAATCTTTCGTCTCCCAGGTCAGCTCTAATGCGCATATTCATGTAACGGCCGTCTTATTGACTTACCAAGGTTCAACATATTGTCCCAGAGGTTACCATCCCTCCAGAGGTTACACCGGAAAATGTGACAACGTACATCGTGGATTCAGGATGTACGTTCCGATATCCCCCACCCTGGGGCTGTCCACCTAATATGGCCACAGGTGATTCTGATGACAAACAACACCTCGAGTCCGAAATCCGTAAAGCCCATGTTATATGTGTCGTATATTCCATCGAAAATGTCAACTCCTTCGACCGGATACCGACGTATTGGCTTCCGTACTTCCGCCAGCTTGGGGTCAATGTTCCAGTTATTCTCATTGGGAACAAAATCGATCTTAGGGGTGGAGAGGTTACCAACGAAGCACTCGAGGATGAGATCATACCGATAATGAACGAATTCAAGGTACTTCTCATTCTTTCCTGATCTGCTATGTACTTGAGATTCGCATCAGGAAGTCGAGGCGTGTGTGGAGTGTTCTGCGAAAATGTCTTTGAATGTCTCCGAGGTATTCTATTTCGCGCAGAAGGCCGTACTCCATCCAACAGCACCTCTATACGACTCCCGTGACCACGTATGTCACCACAGATCGTTCCCATAATGCACACTTATCGGTACATAGGTGTTGAAGTCTGCTTGCGTAAATGCACTCAAGCGGATATTCAAATTGTGCGACAAGAATAAGGACGGTTTGTTGGACTCCGCTGAACTCAACGATTTCCAGGTAACTTGACCTCCGGGTACCGAAAATTGAGATAACGAGCAGATTTCTACAGAGTAAATGCTTCGATGCACCTTTGCAAACTCAAGAGCTGGAAGGGATCAAGGAGATGGTTCAACGCCATGGTCCCGGGATGGTTATCGACGATGGCCTCACTGAAGCAGGGTTCCTGTACCTTAACACCATTTTTATTCAAGGCGGCCGCTTGGAAACAACTTGGACAATCCTTAGATCGTTCGGCTACGGAGAGGATTTAAAACTTGTAGAGTCCTTCCTGTCCCCAAAGCAAGCAATTCATATATGGTTCAATCCGTCGTCGTTTTGACCGAATCTCTTAGGTTCGACGTGCCTTATGACTGTTCAGTGGAATTGAGTCATCTTGGCTATCAATTCTTCACGGATATTTTCATGATGTTCGATAAGGACAGAGACGGTTCACTGAATTCTACGGAGCTGAACGATCTGTTCAGCACGTCTCCCGGGAATCCGTGGACAGCACAGAAATTCTCGGATACAACAGTATCAGACGAGACGAGTGCGGTTACATTGCAAGGATGGCTTGCTCAATGGAGGTGCGCACGCTCGCTTGCTAATGTGTATGCTCTACCACAACTAATAGCTATCAAGTATGACAACCCTATTAGACCACAAGACGGCCTTGGAGTACCTAGCATACCTTGGTTACCCCGGCGATTCTACGACGAGTGCTTTACAAGTGACGAAATCACGTAAAGTTGATCGGAAGAAGGGGAAATCGTCGCGCAATGTCTTCCTGACCTTCGTGTGCGGTGCTGCTGGCTCTGGAAAGACCTCATTGCTGAGGAACTTTGCGGGGAAATCATACTTGGACACATATCATCCGACCAAGAAGCCGATCAGCGTTGTAAACTCGGTGGATATCGATGGGTGTGAGAAATATCTTGTGGTAAGTTTCCGCAACAAACCAGGATCGCTGTTTCTCAAGTTGTTCCAAGCTACAAGAGTTCGGATCGTCACTCGAACCGGAGACCCTACGAAACTCGAAGAAGACTGATTTGGCTGACGTGATCGTATACGTCCACGACTCGAGTGACACCAATTCATTTTCATACATCAGCAACCTGAGGGTGAGTGTGCTCTGTGCCGGCCGCCCGTATGCTAGATGATCTAATCGGAGATGAACAGCAACAATACAATTTAGACCACATTCCTACCTTGTTCGTTGCGACAAAATCGGATTTGGATCTAGCGCAACAGGTAAGTGACAAGGCGGATTGCTACCCCTTTCTGACGAATGATCAGCGGCACGAGGTGCAGCCGGATGTGTATTGCAGACGGTTGGGACTGCAGGTTCCGGTGGCGGTTAGTGTGAAAAAGAACCAAATGGCGGATGTATTCCATGTCATCTGTGGGATAGCAATCAGACCGTGTGTCATCATCCCTCGAATTCGGTCGTCAATAAAGACTGATCTGACATCGCTTACAGCACCTCCGCTATACCAGGCGGCGGGGAACGTGGTCTGACGGCAACAACACGTTTCAGGACATTTATGGCTGTCTTCATCGGGGGTGTTTCTGCTGGGCTTTTTGTACGGGCATTATGGAGGCAGGATGGAAGAATTGGATCTCTTGGGCAGTGGCTGCGACGATTGTTCACTGGGCGGTGATCCTCACCATTGGACTGTTTATGATATCTAGAGTCGGTTAATACCAACTAATCTCTGGTCGGATGCGATCAGGTGCATCGTCGTCGTATTTAATCAGACACGCCGTCTTTGCGTTCCCTCATCGGCCTCGAGGTCTACAAATCGAAATAATCAGCCAATTTTTTCATTTTCCACAACTTGTTCAGCTACTGCCAGCATCCCATCGATTCTGTCTCTCATCGTCGCCTGTAAGCCACAAGAGAACGATCAAGAGATCCCCTTAATCACCCAATCCAGCTCCTCTCTACCCATAACTACCACCTCTCCAGAATCTTACAAGAACATTAGACATGGACGAAGACATGGATTTCGACACTGGCTCGTCCTCCACGAGTCAACCCTCTTATAACCCTCCGCCGCAACTGCAGGATGGTAGGAAGATGCTGTAAGTCCACTGTTCCTGCAATCGCCACCACCACCCCCGCCGCTGCAAACCACCCACCCACTATGCAGACTCATTGAATACCCTTCTTTCACTCAGGGATCTTGTGTTCGTTCAGGATTGCACGGGAAGCCAGGGAAGCTACATCACCTCTGCTACCAAGAACATCGAGTCCATCTGCGCTCATATCTTTGAATCCGGCAAGCTGCAGTCCCAGGAGGACCTCCGCATTGGATTAGTTGCCTACCGTGATCACCCACCACAGGATCACACTTACGTGATCAAAAACTTTGGTTTCTCCTCCGACATTTCCAAGGTCCATAAGGACCTAAGCAGTCTCTACGCATCTGGAGGAGGAGATGGTCCTGAAGCCGTAACCGCTGCTCTCCACGAAGCCCTGAACATGGATTGGAGAGAGTACGCGAGCAAGATGGTCGTGTTGATCGCAGATGCGCCGCCCCATGGCATCGGTGAATGTGGCGATGGTAGGCTTCACTCCTCATCAAGATGACTTCCAGGACGACATTAACCTTGGCGAAGGCTTCGAGGAGGGATCTCCTGATGGCCACGACCCACTGATAATTGCTAGGCATATGGCCAGCAAAGGCATCACCCTGGTAGGTTTATATCTCCACCCTGAACTGGCTCTCCGCTGATCACTGAGTCACAGTTCTTTGTGGCCTGCGAACCAGCATTGAGCGGTTATTCTGTGAGCGAATCTATGTGTTTTGCCCTGCCCTCCGTGTTGACCTCCACCAGTTTGCTACCGACTTCTTCAGAGCAATCACTACCATCACCTCCGGCCTGATGCTCCCTCTGACCACCGCAGATCTCCTCACACATGCAATCGTGGGCAGTGTGTTGGAAAACCTCGATATGGAACGCTTGGTCCGAGAAGTCGGGCAAGCCGTTGCCCAAAGGATTCTCGGGAACAACGAAAGTGTAGACGACGTTGCTCGAGAATTACATGAACGGCTTTTACTCAGAAATGAGAGCACGAAGAAGGTTGTCATTGAAAGTATTTACCGGGAGTCTGAGGAAGGAACACACAACGTCAATGTGTTCATCAACGCCCCGAATCTTGCAGAAGCCCGGCCACTTCTCAGAAAGGTATTTGATTGACACCCAAAGCTACAACCTTTTGTTCACTGCTTGTGTAGGTCCCCACGCCTAGGTTTACGGACAAATACCTAGCGGCTCGCAGTTCTGGATCGCGGTTCTCCACACGTGCGTACTGAATCTTTCTCCCACTGTTGCGCGATTAATCGCCATCGCAGTCTACTCGCCGTCGATATCCCCCCGGTCACCTGAGAGGAAGACGGTGTTCGGCTCTTCTTCTTCATTCTCTTCAGGAATGCCGCCGACGCCAACCAGTTCGCCACCACGCAAAGTCGTCACGGATTTCGCAGCCTTTGGTGCCCCCTCCACGACCAGCGTGTTCGGAACGGCCGTGAAGTCCAGCCCTTTCTCGTTGGCCGGCAGCAATTCTGCCTTCGCGGCAATACGAGGCGGACGTGGAGGTATGGATGACGATGACGAGGAGGAGGAGGAGGATACTCCGCCTATCCCGGGCCGACAGAAAATCGAATTGCGCGAAGGCTCGATTACACTTGAACAGGTATGTGACCCCCTCAAGTTTTCCGAGCCCACCTCTAAATCGTTCATAGGCACGTAGAATCACTCTGCAGAGTGCTTGGCGCAGTGCACGCGTGTGATATTTGTTCTCCACCTAAGCCATTCCGTCCTTCAGCTTCTCGCTCATTCGTTGCGCGTGTCAGGGATCCTATCCCATATCTGTATGCTCGGCAAGATCCCGTCTCTCTTGTGTATTCATCTCAGACGGAAGCATTGTACCATTTGTATAATCAAACGAAATGCAATCTATTCTAACACCCAGTCTGATAAATTCAATATCGTGGCGTACTGCACTTTCCCTACCCCTCCGTTTGCTCTTTTTTTTTGCGGCCCTCTTTACGAGAATAATCGACAATGTCATCACCTTGCACAGAGCTTTCTGTGACTGCCGACACCTTCGTGAGTCCGGTTTTGACTTCGTCATTTAACCGAGCCTCTTCAACCTCCTCCCTTTCCTCTCCTCCTTTGTCCCGTTCTTTCTCTTCGACTTCCGTTTCTTTTGCGCCACCCAAGCCTCCTCGCCTTCTTCCCGAGTTTTGCGCTTCCTCCCCTTCCTCTTTTCTGTGATCGATACACTACACTTGTCGTTTGATCCTGACCGTGATGATCTTTGGGTCACCTCGAGGACTTGTGGCTCCTCGGTATCTGGGCCGAGCACTGGACCGCGGAAGAACCGGGAGTAAAGACAACGCCTTGCAGATTCTCTTTTCGCAAGAGCTATAACGCTCAGACCCTTGCCCTTTGAGGCAGCGAGCGCCTCAAGAGCTGAGAACCCGACTTTTTGAGGCTTGTTCGAGATGATGCCGGTGGATGTACGGTCAAGGGGAGTACTCGAACCAGACGGTTGTGGGGTATCCTGACGAGGTATAGTGAAGACGGGGTGCGCTGGTACGAGGGACGACTTACAGTGTCCTCGTCACCATCATCGTTGTAGAGCTTTACCTTAATCGAGCTGGCCGCAGTAGTGAATACACTGGTTAAGAAGTCAGAACAGCTTCAAGCATAGGTGTGGAAATAGGTTTACTGGTCCCAGAACGGGAACGCCTCATCTCGATCCTTGCCGACTCCTGCGAGACTTTTCTTCTGCGTGATGACCACAGGCCTGCTGATTGCACCCTCCCGGAGTGCTTTCCCTGTACCTTGCCATCCCTGAGCGACAAGGTACGAGTGGCCGTTTAGAGGCATATAGCCAGAGATCGGAGGATTGAAAGAAATTCTTAGATTGTTTCCCACGCCAGAATGCCTACAGCCATCCATCCACAGGCTGTTTTCCCCCCCTTTACCCCTGATTCCATCCTTGCCTTCCAGTTCTCATCATGGTACCCGAGGTTCAAACGAATCAGCATAAAATCAACGATTATTAGACCGTTAGAGGACTCCTTTCGGGAGTACTTGAATTCCGATGGGGTATTTGTCCCGGAAGGGTCGGAAAATTGGTAACGTATTTGACTATTCGGTTTACCCCGCCAGCTGATGTTATATATCACAGTCCTTCCGAAAGCACGTTATCTGATAACGGAGATGAAACAGACGACTCAGCTAGTGAACCGGACAGTGAATATGGGATAGAACATTTTGCTTTCCCAGACCTGGACGATAAGATAAGACAAGCAATATCAGAGTATGGGGCGGTCTTCCCAAAACTCAACTTCTCGTCCCCAAGAGTGAGCACATCTCCGTCGCGCTAGTTTGTAAATGCGTACTAAGGGGCACAGGATGCTGCTTGGGTACTTCCCATGTCCTCCCCGCTGCGATGCACAAGCCCAGCAGATGTGTACCTACTCCTCAAATCGTCCGATTTCATTTCCCATGATCTCGATCCTGAGACAACTTTTCAATATTGTGAGGAACGCCCCCAGGCTTACGAATTGGAACTCGTCTTGAGGAAATGGTACCCGGTTGACCGAGTACGGGAGTTTCGGTGCTTTGTTCGACAGGAGACGCTTCTTGGTATATGAAACGATCTCTCCCTACCAACCGGCTCTGACAACCCGTATCTAGGTATTTCCCAACGAGATCCGAACTACTACCCGTTCCTCAACGAACGAGATATGGAGAGGCGAATAACAGAGGCAATATCCCAAGTTTGGGAAGGGAACGTGAAGGGCAATTGGGAACCCACACGAGGGAATTGTTAGTCGCCAAATTTTCTCACTGAATTAGTTCTATGGTCTCACCCTGACTCCAGATACGTTTGATGTCCTGCTCACCAGAGATCTCAAGAGGTGCCATATAGTCGATTTCAATCCCTATGGTCCCAACACCGACCCACTTTTGTTCACGTACGACGAATTGCTCGCTTTGTTAGAAGACGCATTGTCCGGGGACTCGCCTCAGACTCTTCCTGTCTTTAGGGTTATCGACTCACCTGCCCACCCCGCCGCGGCGAGCAATGTACCAATCCACCAGCACAACATGGTGCCATTTGAGGCGTTGTCGCTGAGTAGCGGAAGGAATATTGAGGAGTTTGCAGAAGCTTGGAAGGATGAGATCCGGGCTTCAACGAAGGACTGAGGTCATCTTGTGTAGTGCCTATTACACCGTGATATGCTGTTATTTATACGGGGGGCCTGGAAAAGTCCCCACTCTTTCCACCAGACTTCTTGTTCACAACGATATCCCGGATCTCCATCTCTTTTCCTGCAACGGCTTTGAGCATATCCCACACGTTGAGTAAGGCGACAGAAACTGCAGTCAGAGCCTCCATTTCTACTCCAGTCTTGCCTGTACACGAAACTGTGGCCTCACATCTGACGCTGTACTCTGTACCGACTCCATCACCCCTTACTTCAGGGATCAGCAACACGTCGATATGAGTGATTGGCAGTGGGTGGCAGAGAGGAATGAGCTCCGCCGTCCGTTTACAGGCCATTATTCCGGCTAGTTGTGAGACTGCAAGAACATCTCCCTTCTTGCGTGCCTTCTCTCTGGCCTCCCGTAGCCCTTCGGAATAATCGTCGGTAGTGATTGGCAAACCGTGAGACGCGATGAGGTCATGGGCCACTTTCGGGATCAGAATCCTACCACTAGCGGTAGCGGTCCTCTGGGTGTTTGACTTGGAGCCGACGTCGACCATGCGCGCTCGACCAGTCTCAGTATCGAAATGGGTCAGAGATTTGTAAGGCACGTCGGACCGTCGGACTGTCGTGGTAAGAAATCGCGAACGATGAATGGACAATTTGTTTGGTCGCGGATCTGTATATACCGTGGAATTGAGGGAGTACGTGGTTCGATTTTTCAAGTTTGATTCAGTGCGACGTGGTTTAAGACCTACGAACCCAGCGATTAGAGTGCGAGTGGCATTGAGTGAACATAAATGGACGCTGATTCAACCTCCAATCAAGATCATCGGCCTGTTCGTGACAACATCTATATCTTCCATTCCAGCGTGCTTTTCCTTCTTACCACGGACGGCAAATCCAATGGTTTGTAGCAAGGCATTGTCGGATGTGCCACTCCTAAGCAGGTCTCGGAGTGATATCTCCTTCGCGTCAAATAGACACACCTTCGAGGCCACGAAGTGAGATGGTTAAGTACGCGGTCCGATGTCAAAAGCTTACTTTGATTTGACCATCGGCAGTGAGTCTCAGTCTGTTGCACGAGGAGCAAAAATGATCGGACATGCTGCTGATGAATCCAAAACTGCCTGTGTAACCAGGAATCCTGTAAGAGCGAGCGGTATCGTTGAGCTCGTCCGTGGCCTTGATAATAGTGGGGTAGCGTTTTTGGAGATTGGTCAATAGTACAGACGATGACACCATCCTAGCTTTGTCCCATTTATTTCCTAGATGCAGCGGTATCATCAGGGAGATGTGAGTCGGGTACCACGTCTGCACGGACCTGTAAACGGCATAAACTCAATGAATCTCACGGAAATGTCTTTGTCCTTGGTAAGCTCCACGAAGTCGGGGACTTCAGTGTCGTTGAGGTCCTTGATGATAACAGCATTCAATTTTACCGACTGAAGGTTTGAGGATAATGCGATGTCAAGAGTTTTGAGCACTGCGTCATGACCCCTTCGTCGTGTCATAATTTCGAATTTGAATGGATCAAGCGTATCAAGGCTAGTTCCGTGGTTGAGTTTCAGTCTGAGAGTGGGACGTGTGGATGATTTTTACCTGAGGTTAAGATGAGTCAATCCGTTTTCCACTAGACGAGGGAGCATCCGGTGAAGCGCAATTCCGTTGCTTGTCATTCCGATGGAGCATAAACCATACTGACGTAGGTTTTTCAGTCTGCCTGTGTGACGCATCTGAGTCGGGCGCGACATGAGAAAGGGCAAGGTGGTATTTACCAACAAGCTCAACCACCCCTTTTCTAACTGTTGGCTCACCACCGGTTAGCCTAATTTTTGTCACTCCTTGTTTGACGAACATTTCAGCAAGACGAATAACTTCGTCGTCTGAGAGAAGATGAGCTTTGGGTGCGAGTTCCACTCCTTCCTTCGGCATGCAATAAAAACCTTGGAGAATAGTTAGGTAGTTGTGGTAATAATGAAGCAGGTTACGCAACATCGTAGGTTACACCGTTCGGTAAGGCCTGTGTTTGTTAGGAACACCCAGGCGAAGTATGTATGGACTTTACGGGCACGCACTGATTCTTAGGTAGTTGTGCATACGCCCAAAAGTATCTCGTAGGGGTGAAGGGGGACCCTTCTTTAGGTCTGTCTCTACTATCCTTGCCTGATCGAAAGAGGGATGAGTAGGGCTTACATTTGGGAAGACATCTCGAATACCTTGGCGGCGAGGGCATTCGCTGAGAGGCTTCTCGCATGGTGGGATATGCGGGGGCTGTCCCCTAGGATTCCATGACAAGGGACAAGCCTTCGTGACCAAAAGACCACACCGAACATTGTGGGGGAGGTCGGAGAGGTATGTACGCCACGGGGCGCTTACACACAGCCAACTCGATGACTGACTCACGGCACGTCAACGTTCAACGCTCAACGTAACGTTCGATAGGGCCCATGATTGGAGAAAAAAAAGACAGGATTCGCAGCCCGAGAAGGAGCTATGATTTGAAAAATTGCGAAGCGACATTCAAGCGAGGGTAACACACGGAGCGCCCTAGTAAAAGGCGAGGGCGCTGTCTGTTTGTGCTACCCTCTGTCGCTGTTGTTCTACCGTCGGCTATTGACTACCGCGACACACTTTTGATTTGTCTTCCAACGGCGGGTTTCGTCCCACACTCCCACAATTGCCGTCCAGCAGGGGCTGCAACATTCACTCCGTTTGCCCCATTACAGTTGATTAGATATTCAGAATATTTTCACGAAATTGTCAAATACTAAAGGAGAATATAATGTGGGTGCGTATGAGAAAGGTATCTATGCATTTCAACATCCAATTAGAACGTTTCTTCCTCGTCCACCGCTCCTCCTTCGGGCACCTCAAAGCCGTCCTACAGCTTATCCTTAGCGGTCGACAACTAATCAGTCTGGTAGTGGGACGGACCTCCGTGGAGTAGAGAATCTTTTGGATTTCTTTAAGCACGTCTGTATCCTTAGTCTCGCCTCTGTCCGGCGATTCAAATTCCTGTTGTACCAGTATCTCGATATCTCGTAGCTGGATGATGATCAATGTATCGCCTCCGCAGCGAGATGGAATGGATCGAACCTTGGCAAAGTAAAAGTCGCGCTCCTTCTCCAACCCCTCCATATGCGTCGACATCTCTTTCAGTTGTGCCTGCAAGGCTTGGATCGCCTCGTTCGGTTGTGTTGATGCTGATCTATGTCCAGAGATCGGTGTCCTGCCTCCCGCCCTGCTCCCTCCCGCTGTGCTCAGACTGGGGCCGACTCCCCCTCGATGCGTAGGTGCGAGCGGCGCAATGGTGACAGGAGTGTCCGTTGGTCCACCACGTCGACGACTAACGGGGTCGTATGGGTTTCCCTGGAAGTTCTGATCCCAGAATCTCTTGATCCATTGCAAGAATTCAAGGTTATCTCTGATGCCAGTGAGGCGTATGACGCTGTGATCGGTTAAGGTGAGAACGCACTGCATTTTGCACTTCACAAGTTTTTCTATGGGAATGGGCTTTAAGAATATTAAGTGCGACTCGGCGCATAGCGACATGCTAACCACGTACCTTTTCGACCTTCCTGGCTTTGAAGACATTCTGGAGAACCTTGAAGTTGCCAATGAACTCGTACTCGTGCTTAGCATTCATCTTGACTCGCGCCATTGGTACATCGCCTGGAAGATATGGTGTAAATACCCTCCACAAATGCCTCAGTTCAACGGAAATTTCAAGCTTACCGTAGATAGAGTCCATGATCTGACAGTATGCTCCGCCAGTACCACATTGTTCGACCTTGGTGTAATTGAGCTGGAGGAGTTCGTTAATCCAGGCAATCAACTCCGTCCTGGATTCGCTCATTTTGAATATTAGCTGGCTGCAGCAAGTTCTCAGATGAAAGTCAGTTGGTTTCGCGGACAAGTGATGGGCGTGGAAAAGTCTCCGTCCAGCCGCGTCACACCCCGACGCGACTCGCGTGACCGTGACTTTGGCTTTGCGCTTACACCCAGTGCCGCTCTGACTGCGCCACCCCTGGTATGAGGTTCAATCCCACATGAATCCAATTCTCTGGCTAAATGTCTATCTTCAGGGAGATATGGAGAACCTTTCTGCAGCCACACCCCAAGAAGTGTGCTCTCGGATCGTGAGCTGGATCAAGTCCAGTGATCTCAGAACCCTTGCCAGCCTTTGTCTGACATCCAAGGGATTTCACCACGCTGCCGAACCCAGGCTCTATCACCAGCTCTATTTCACGGATAGCCTGACGGCTCACTATGTCTGCCAGACAATTACGTCTTGCGACCGTATCGCTCTCCATGTCAAAACCTTTTGGACCTTGTTCAACGAACGACGTTGGAACAGTTCCCGCAACCACCTCAACCCCCAGTTTTGGGACGTAGTTCACCTGGCACTCCGAAAAATGCAGAACTTACAAGTTATCGCTATCGGTGATCCTTCATGTCCCAGCGCCTGGATCTTCCGCCAATGTCAGTTTCAGCTGCAGGAGGCGGAACTCCGGATGGACTGGGACGCCGACTTGGTCCGTTTCCTGGATACACAACCCCAACTCCACACTCTTCGCATCACAAACCCTCGTCTATCATCCACTGAATTGGACAGGTTACCACTTTTAGCATTGCCACAGGGAACACTCCCGTCGTTGAGGATCTTTGATGGTCCCTTGATTGCCGCCATCGAATTTTCCTCCTCTCCGATCACCCATCTGCAAGTGTCCCTTGGCCAGGATGGAGTCGAGGATGCAGGGCATTTGGTCAAGCAACTGGACATGTTCTCGAGAACATTGACATCTATCAGTGTCATTGACTTGCCTTATTCCATTTCCATTGGAGCTTTTGATCTATTCTCCCTCGTCTTCTCCCACCTACGCCACATAGGAATTGTTCCGCTGCCATTTAGCGATGTGAGTCTACTTTGTTTGACATGTACATCAATCCCTAATAATATCTACTGGGCCCTCTAGAGACACAAGTTTCATCAAATCCTCATGAGGTTCTCGAAGGTACACACAATTGAGCTCGAGGTAACGGGTTGGGTCACGCGACCCGCCCCAGCATACCAACGTATTATTGCCGCCGAAATACGTACCTATTGCCCAACGGTCCTCTTCATCTCTTTCTGGTTTGACTACAGGCGGTCATTTTGGAGCTGCGACCGAGAAGATGGGAGGTGGCATATGACAGACGTTTCGGATGTGCAGAGGCACCCACTATCAGAATCATTGTGGAAACGGAAGTATAGAAAATAGCGGTCCTGGTTTTGTATTTTTTTGTTGTGGGCCTGTCGGCAAATAATATTTTAAGGTGTGTATGCAACGACGACCAAAGTCTGCGGTATACCAAGTGGGAATCGCAGCGGTGATCGACCCGATCCGATCACACTCATCCCTCCCCAACGTATGATGGTCGACGCTACGACCGGAAGCCTTTGGCAAGAGCATGAAGCGGGCTACAAGGTCTTCGTGGGCAGTATTGAGAAACCGGATCTTGACGAACGGAGCTATCGAATCCTCGAGCTCAAGAACGGTTTGAGAGCAGTTCTGGTACATGATCCTCTGGCAGACAAATCCGCAGCCTGTTTACGAGTAGCGGTCGGTTCTCTCTATGACCCCGTGCGTGTCTTCGTGTCCCCGCTCGAGCACTCAATGATCTGATACATAATCCAGTCCGATATGTATGGAACTGCTCATTTCTGTGAACACATGATTACCAAGGTGCGATATTGGTCAGTATCTCTATATTCACCGGTAAACCGCAAGGTGTGAACTCCTAGGGAACGCGACAATTTCCTGTGGAGAACGATTTTGTATCAGTGAGTCCTTGTCTATCATTGAATGCGCCGTCTCTAGAACCTCGCTAGCAGTTCGTGAAAGCAAACGGTGGGCTCCGCAATGCAGGGACTTCCCCGAGTCATACCCATTACTGGTTCTCGATTGGTCCGTCTTCTCTCCTCGAAGCGATCCCTCGACTGGCAGCCTTCTTTGAATCTCCGTTGTTCACCCCTAATGTCGTGGCGAGAGAGATCAATGCCGTAGACTCTGAGAATAAGAGGAACCTACAGGATGATTCGCGAAGGGTCCTTCAGGTCGAGCGAAGCTTGTCCGCGCCAGGACATCCGTGGCTAGCGTTCAGTACGGGAAACATCGATAGCTTAACATCTGCTGCTAGGAAAAAGGCTATCGACGAAAAGTGGGATTCGAGCACCATGCTGCCCGACGGAGATGGCGGGCCAGTCGGAAGGGAGACGAGGCGGAGGTTAATTGAGTGGGTTGAGCAGCAGTACTGCTCGGGAAGGATGACACTAGCTATCCTCGGACAAGGTACGTGCGACACACTCGTTATGGGAGTATAGCACCGCTCATTACACGCTAGAATCGTTGGATACCTTGACCGAGATTACCATGCGCTTGTTTTCGTCGGTCCCCAACCGCGGGCTGATCAGGCGACCCCTTATCAAGGATGACCCGTGGACCGAAGACCAACATTGGGTGTGTGAGTTTATTTCGAGTTTCCCAACAGGCTTCTGACGGAGCGGGGAACTAACAGTGCATCATTCTCGTAAAGACCATCAAGGATAAATACGAATTCAAGCTTGCATTTACCATTCCATACCAATCCCCCCAGTACCTCGCGAAACCCGCAAGCTTCCTTGCCCACCTCATTGCACATGAAGGACCGGGGAGTATCTTTTCCCACCTGAAGAATAAGGGTTGGCTATTGAGTATCTCCGCGGGCCTACAAACTTGGAACCGCGGAATACAAGTGTTTACGGTTTCCGGGAGGCTAACTCTCTTAGGGTATTGTATGCGTGCGCCCTTATTACGCTGTGTTTCTGGCTCACGAAAGTTGTAGGTAACTACCGCGAGGTTTTCCGAACCATTTTCAGTCACATCTGGCTACTCAGGACCTCGATCTCATCTTTTCCGCCCTATCACGAGGAACTCAAGGAACTTTCAAAGATATCCTTCCGAAATCGCGAAAAATCTCAACCTCATACCTACGTGGTTTCGTTGACAGCAAGGCTTGAAGAAGATTCACCCACCCAGTGGCTGTTGAACGCGGATTCACTATACAGGGAGTACAGTGAAGAAGCTGTGAAGGCTGTTCTAAACTGCCTCTTCCCTGAACGGGCGAGAATTACGCTGTCTGCTAAAAACCATAAAAGTATTTTAGAAGCCAGCCAAATGGATTGGCAGAAGGAGAAGTGGTATGGGACCGAGTATTCTGTCCAGAAGTTCAGCCCGCACATGCTTGAGAAAGTCAGCTCATGCGTAATAATGGACAACGCGGGTCTCTCACTCGTATTCAGCCGGCTGTTATTCCCGGGTTGCACCTGCCACCCCCTAATCACTTCATACCAAGGAATCTCGAGGTTATTCGGGATGGTATTCCCACAGTAAGTCATATGCTCCAGGAAGTTGCGTAAAGCGGCTTTAATGGCTCTTTTAGGCTCCAACAGTTCCGGTCTGTATCTTGGAGGTGGATTCATTACGCCTCTGGTATAAACGGGACAATACATTTTGGGTTCCAAAGGGTCATGCATATGTCGTTCTGAAATCGTGGGTCATAAAATACGGTATGATGAGTCATGCCGGTTGGCTGAGTGTTTTTCGCACAGTCCGTTCGCAGAAGTGACTGCACGACACGCGGTGCTCACAAGGCGGTTCCCATTTCCAACGGGAGTTTTCCTATACTCATGCGTCATCCCACAGAATGGTCGCAAACCTTATATGTGATAGCTTGGACGAGATCACCTATAGTGCATCACTCGCAGGCTTGCAATACTGGCTTGACTATCACTCCGAAGGACTTTCGGTCTGTGTTTGCGGCTACCATGACAAACTCCCTCTTTTCCTCCAGGTCGTTCTCGAAAAGATCAAGAATCTACAACCCCGGGTGGACCGTTTAGAAGTCTTCAAAGAGAAGGTTCGGGTCTCCGTCCCGGCGAAATGCTCTGGGCTGACAATGGAAACATCACAGGCAATCCGGGATTATGGGAATTTCCCCCTGCAAAAGCCAGCGGATCATGCGGGATACTATGCCCGGTACCTTGTCAATACACTACAATGGACCCCTGAAGAGAAGTTGCCTGAGGTCACGGGTAGGACCTGCAGACAAATACAAGAGGGTGTAATTCTAATTCACCACAGGTATCTGTGTGGAAGAAGTACAAATGCACCACGCAAGCCTTTTGTCCCGACTGTATGTGGAGATACTCGTCACAGGAAATTTTACAGACGGAGTTGAATGTTTGTTGCCTTCCTCCCCTGATCTACATCTCATACAATCCATCAGGAAGCAGTCGCTCTCGCGGCGCTTGTAAAAGAGCAACTGCAATACCAAGCACTCCCGCCTACCGAGATTCCCGTCCCAAAATCGCTGGTCATTCCCATGGGTATGAAAATCATCGTACACCAGACAACGAATCCACGAAATTAACGCCCATCAGGTAAAAGTTACACATACCGACCTTTGGTGACCGACCCGGATGAGCTCAACTGCGGACTGGTGCTTGACTTCCACCTTGGAGACAACGCGGACCAAGACCTTCGAAGGAAAGCAGATTTCCTCAGGCACCTAATCGATGAGCCCGCCTTTAGCACTCTGAGAACCAAGGAACAACTGGGGTATGCAGTTCGATCGAAACGCCACGACCGGGTTTAACTTGACGTTCTCCTCCACAGGTACCATGTAGCAACATCGCGGTGGACATCAGTCGGCACGACTGCCTTGAGGTTCCGGATACAGAGCCGAAAGGACCCTGTCTTCCTAGAGGACAGGATCGAAGCATTTCTGAGCTCATTCTTTGAAGAGCTGAAAGCGATGTCAGATGAGTATTTTTACACTCGACGGAGGGGTTTGATCGTCAAGAAACTGGAAAAGGCTAAAAACATCGCGGAAGAAGCTGCTGATTACTGGGGTCAAATCAGATCTGGCTACTACAATTTTTCTCTGGGTAAGTTGCACAGACGCGAATCATGGGGGAAATAGCACGGTAATTCCATCATAGACGAAACCGATGCAGCCGCGCTCGAAACAGTCACCAAGACGGGGATGCTAGATGCATATGAAAGATACCTGCTCCAGAATGGTCCATCTAGGAGAACTCTTGCGGTACATATGATCTCCAGAAGGCTGGAAGTGGCGCTTCCCCTGCCTGAAGGGACGACAGAGATCATTGATATCCATGCCTTCAAGGGAGGTTTGACTCGACCCTAGGGGCTGCACCAGTCGTACTACACACGCTGAATATTCCGGATAGCCGCATGTAGCCAAATTACTTATACGCGTGTACGTGGTAGGTCGGTGTCATATACCTCAGAGTTATGGCGATTTACACGTTGGATGTCGCGCGAAGAGAAGCGCCGATCACCGTCGACTGAGACAACCACCGTCCGAATGACCACCAAGGAAGATAGGAAGGAAGCAACGAGGGAGCCTGGAAAGAATCCATTCCCGGTGTCTAGAGTTCAAAAGATCTTGAAAGCAGATACAGTAAAAAGCATCTGGCAAAGGAGAATAAGAGACGGTAGCTAACAAGATGGACAGCAACTCCCGACGGTCTCGAAAGAGGCCTTGTTTCTCATCTCGGTCGCCACGGAGAAGTTCATCGAGCGATTAACTCAAGCTGGACAGCATGTCGCCAAAAGGCAGTCGCGGGCAACCATACAGGAGAGGGATATCTGTGAGCACAGAAACATATCTCCAATATAGATTACTCCTAACGCCCCACATAGGTACGGTGGTGCGAGGGGTGGAAGAATTCACCTTCCTTTGGGGCAAGCGCGTGCATATTCCCTCGAATCTAGTCTCACAGTAGTTCTCTAGATGTCCTTAGCGAGCCCGATGATTTGTACCCGATTCACGAACAAAAGAAGACGGAAAAGACGAAAAATACCGACTCATCTGGGGGTATTGGAGCGTTCTTTGTCAAACCTCCTGCACCTGCCGTAGATTCGGAGGATATTGTGATGAATGAGGGGGAAACCGTGACCACGAGTGCGGAACCTAGCGTATAGATAACTGGGGAATATCATCGCGGTTATCTTATCATCTCATATCATGTCCACGGTTCAATTCATAAACAACCTATCCTCGTCCGCCTCACCTCCTACACACACTCATGACCATGGGAGTGGCGGGCATACACACAACCACGGCGACCATGGCCACACCCACGAGCATTTGGACAATCCAGGTGAATCGCCAAGCTACCCCCGACAACTGCGTTGCCTCGCCAACTCTAGAGTGATCTAGGAAAGTATGCCGAACGTGAAATGCCAAATTTCCGCTCAAGGAACTTCGAAGAGCGTGGATTCACCGTCGGTATCGGAGGGTGAGCTGTGGCGGTCCCTTCCAACCCCCAGCACTTCGATCTAATCAAACACCGAAAGCCCTGTTGGCTCTGGCAAGACAGCCCTTACGCTTGCTCTATGTCAACGGCTCCGCGATGCGTACAACATCGGTTGGTCATGTTGCTATCACCCTAAGTATCCACTCAACCTGTGCTTTTAGCCGTCGTTACCAACGACATCTTCACCCGTGAGGACCAAGAGTTCTTGATTAAGAATGATGCCCTCCCTGCAGAACGCATCCAAGCTATTGAGACTGGAGGGTGTCCCCATGCCGCTATCCGAGAGGACATCTCCGCCAATATTGGTGCCCTCGAGAGTCTCCAAGCCAAATTCAATTGTCAGTTACTTTTTGTCGAGAGCGGAGGTGACAACCTCGCCGCAAACTATTCTCGAGAGCTGGCTGATTTTATCATCTATGTCATCGATGTCGCGGTAATAGTCTCCGCTTATGTTACCCGAAGGGTCTGCTGATTACGTCTGTCCCCAGGGTGGAGACAAAATTCCTCGTAAGGGGGGGCCAGGTATCACCCACTCCGACCTCCTCGTGATCAACAAAGTACGTGTCCTCGTGTCTGACTATATGTCATTAGCCTCACGGTCAAGCAGATCGATATCGCCCCATTGGTATCTGCATCTCTTGCTGTCATGGATCGGGATGCGAAGCTCATGAGAGGGGATGGACCCACAATCTTCACCAGCATCAAAGAAGGAACTGGTGTGGAAGACGTCATTGACTTAGTTCTGAGCTCGTGGAAAGCCGCTGGCTCTCCTGGAAAACCATCCAAAACTAGGTAGCATCTAAACGATCGAGCACCGAGGTTGCACCCCATCCGGGACAACGCGAGTATATATATCAGCGATGAGTAAACAGATTGAAGTACAAATGAGACACAATCATCATTACGTTTCAAAGCCACATAAAAGACACGAAAATACGATAGTGAAATCAAAAGTGACGGGAGACGGCAGGGCAAGAAAGGGGCAACGTACTGTACCGAAAACGCATGGGGGGAAGCAAAGGAAATAAGGGAGGTGCTCTGATGGAGGGTCCAAGGAGTGGTGGCGGTGTCAGGGAGTGATTGAAACTTGATCAAGGAGCGGGGATAGTGGGAGGAACAGGAGTCGAGTTCGAATCCTGGTCCACTGTAGTGGATACCCCTTTCATTCTGCAGGCAGGGCAATTATTTCTGCCGACCTGAAGCCATTTATCGACGCAATTTTGGTGGAAGAAGTGTTTGCAGGACATGACGCGAAGATCTTCCTCGGGTTCGTAATCGTCCAAGCATATCAGACACTGGTCGGAGGATTAGAGTCAGTAAAAGCGCATGCACGGGCGGGCGGGGTTGAGGCTCACTCTATCAATACAGTTAGGGGCGACCCTACCCTCGGCAGCGTACTGCGGGATGTCTGTTGATTTGATGATCTGAAGGCCGGACTTCTCGATATCCTCGGGGGTCGCAGTTGGCGGCTTGACCTGACCAATGAGTGCAGCGAGTTCCCTGTAGCCTGTGCTCAGACTCGTGTAGAGGATGAAGAAGAAGATACAAACCACAAGGCATCATAAGAATCCATTCCATCTGTCCCAGTGACTATATGGTGGTTTGGTGGGTAATATCCGCCGATGACATATATTAAGAACGTCCTTGAGGCGACCCTGTCATTAGCATTCATAGTCGAGGACCCGCTCCTACGTCCAGGGCGTAAGTTCCTAAGAGCATCAGCTGCTCTAGTGTGCCATGGTCGTCCTCTCATGGTCTGTCCGCCATCTTCGCCGTGACCCCAAGCTTCGGGTGGTAGGACAGATCCATCACCTCTGTGGTCTGGGCGGGCGAAAAGTCCATCACCCTCCTCAGACTGTTCTGGTCTCTGAGGGTCCACGTTCACAGACTGCAACCCTACAATGATGACAGGTACAACTACGTCCGCCTGCGCTGAGGGAGTTGATTGTGGGGGGATGATGGATGATGGAACAGGTGTGTCTGGTCTCTGGGGGTGGCCTGAACGAGTTGATTCGCCCGGTAGAGTCAACGGTATGGTTGGCAAGAGTGAACTAGGGGCAACTATGGTCTGATCAGCGCCAGAAACGAGAGGGTTCTGCCGTGGCGGGGCAATTATGGGCGGGAATCGGTATGACCTCCAAAGATTGATTCCACTGGTAGGCCTACGCTCCATTATGGGTGGGCTCTGCGTTGGTGGCAATGACGTTGCCGGAGTCGTTGAACGGGGAACCTCCACGAAGTCGTCCATCTCTGTGCGATGGGAAGGTTCTGTCGATGGTCGGTCGTCTCCGTGGTCAGGTGCCGCGGCTTGGGGTATATCCATGTCACTCTCGAGTTGTACAGGGGTTGGAGAAACTTCATCATCACCGGGATCTGCTGGCCCATTGGTGTTTGTTGACTGATCCATGGGGACGTCCTCTGAGAGAACTATTCTGAGATCCGCTTGTAGGTTGTATAAGAAACGTTCGAATGTGCCTTCCGGTGGAGGAACGGAAGAAACATCAGCCATCGCATTCGAAGTGGTCACTGTGGGTCCATCCGTTGGTCGTCCTGGTCCCTCTTCCTGGAGACCCAATCCAGTTCCAAGAGCCCTCGCCATCTCAGTGATCATAGCCTCTCCGGCCCCGGTACGACTACCATCCCTGGCTTCTCCAAATAGTTCCGGCGTTATATTTTCGGGGTTGTTCCTACCATCACGAAGGCCTAAACGTTCCCTGAGATTATCCCAGGCGCCTCTGAGTCGCTCCCGACTGAGGTTATGCCCGTTTGTACTAGGGGTATTGCCCGCGCCAGTACCTAGGCCTTGGTCGCGATCCATTGGGAAGCCCAGCTCCGCGAGGGTATCCAGCGGCCCAAATCCATTAACTCCAAGGCCAGCTGTCGGAGTTGGAGACGTGGGACGGGGGACGTTCGGTTCGGGCGGAAGTTCTGTACGCCCCGCGAATGAAGTCGGAGAGAAGAGTGAAGCTGCAGTGGCGGCTGCGGCGACGCTATCGATGTTGTTCGTCAATTGGTTATTCAGAAGGTAAAAACAATGTACCTTAAGAGAGTGCCAAGTACATCGATGCTTCCGGGCGATAACGGTCGTTGCTGGGTGGACTGGCTATCGGGGTCTGAGTCTGAGGGAGTGGTGGGGTTAGTAGAGTCGGATGGAGTATCCGACGATGTCCCAATCGTAGAATCGGCGGTGGGGCCAAGGGGAGAGGCATCGGCCGCCCCTTCGCCCTCTATGATGGTATTCCTCCTACTATCGTTGAACAGACTCGCTGGGCGGCGAATGATAGATGACAATCTACGGTTGTTCCGAATTGCAGAGTGTTCTCCTGTGGGTGTTGATGGCCGGGATCGAGTAGAGCCAGAAAATAGGCCACTGTTCGGCCGAGAAGCAGTAGTGGGGAACACAGTATTGCTGGTCTGGAGGTTGTTGCTGTTACTATTATTGGGCGTTGACCCGGTATCGATCGTGTTAACAACTCCCTGAACAACTACCAGTGTCCCAGGTGGTGGGAAGTGGCGGGGACCGGGTTGGGATTGATCCAATTGTGGGCGGAGGGGGGGTGTTGGATCCTGAGGAGGATCAGCGTGAGTAGGGGTAGGGGTGATTGCTGGAGGTGAGTCGATGGGCTCAAGGGACGGTGGTGGGCTCTCTACGTCAGGCTCAACGGATAGTTCGGGGAGAGCATCTTCTGTTTCTACAGGGTTGGTGAGAATAGATGTGGAGCTTTGTCGACGTATTAGAACTGGGGATTCCGGGCGTTGGGATGTCGACGGCTTTGGCTGTTCGTGGTCTTCCTCCTCGATTGCTCGCTCTTTACCTTTCCCCTTACTAGGTGTTACAGGAGCAAGAGCTGTATGCCCACCCTCTGTGGCACCTAACGACAGAGCACGAGAAATCCGTCTCCAACTCTTTCTTGACGAAGGGGCAGCATCGGAGCGCGCGGTGGTACTATGTGTAGTCCCCGAAGAGTCTTTGGATTTTCCAACAAGGCCAATAATACTCCTACGGATTGTAGATCTTCGGGAACGTTTCGGACGTTCCGATGACGCCACCGCGTCCTCACCAAGAGATGTAGTGGAGGCGGTCGGATACTGGGTAGATGAACCCGTGCTGGAGGGTGAGTTGGAAGCCTTGGAGGTCTTCTGCTTTGACGTGGTTTGTCCCATTTCGATTCAAGTATCGGTTGATACGGACTCTATCTGCTTATTGTGCGGAGGTGGTCGTGACACGCCAGGGAGGGCGGGGAAGAGGAGTGAAGTATAGTACAGATGAAAGACGTAAGTTGAGCGTGTGTCGTGTTCAAAAGTGGGGAAAGGATGGAGAGACTGAGAACGTCGCAGTCAATGGGATGGGCGTCGAGCACTGCAGAGGCGTGACGAGTCGTACCGCCGCCACATGCAAAACGTCACGCGTGACCGGTGACCGGTGACTCAGTGTCAAGGTTCGAGAGCTAGAATTGAGCGATGCGGTGTTACAGCCAAAGTACAAGTTCACCAACTCAAGCTACAGCGTGCTCCAGTTAATGTACACTTCCAACCAGTGCCCACAGAGGACCCCTCGTTTAAGAGAAACCCATTCTCACTTCCAGCGACGAAGCTACCTTCGACATCCTCTGCTATCTTGGTCTGGTCTGACCAACTGACTTGCAGCTGGGGGTAGGAGAAGAATCGAATTCCCGGTTTGCGTGTTGGAAGTCCAGTTCGAGGCGCAGGTCGCTCGAGATAGCACAGCTATTTCAACGATGTCAGTGGATGTACGAGGGACCCGTCAACCTCGTACCTGCACGGCAGACCCCTCGGGTGGCGTCGCATGCGACTCGAGGGATATTGTACCCCGGCTTGGGTCCCCGGAAGTGATCCGGAAAGCTTGCTTTTTCTACGAAGCGAATGTCAACACACGAAGTTCTTCCTGACTAAGGACAATACAAACGTGACCGCCCTGGACGAGAGTGAGATAGAAATCTTCTTTAACGTTATGAATGCCAGCCGCCTCAATGGCTTCAAGTAGCATCCGAGTGGGATTCGAATTCTCGAGGGAGTTAATCAAGTTTCCTTCACAGCTACGGGAACGACGACATGAGGCTCAGAGCGTGTGAGTGGTGTAGGAGGCTCACCTTGTGATAGTTACCTCAGGGGTAATAGGTTTAAGGTTCGCGGGAAAATCTACGTGCAAACTGTGTGGTACCCCCGAGATTGCAACCCCTACTGCACCCCCAGAATACACACTGTCGTTGAGGAACATGGTAAATGGACGTCCGGTTATGAACGGGGTGGATGAACATATCATTCCCATCTAGCTCCCAGTAAGCTGCTGAGTCGGGAAGTTAATGAGGGATGTACTTTATCTGAGTGTTGTAATTGTCTGAGAGAGTTCGCGAGCCCCTCAGGTGCATCATCTGAGAAGTATACGATGCAGTTAACTCCCGACTAGGTAAAAAGCGTTAGGAGGCCACTCCAGTTTGCTTACGGGTGAACATACGAACTGGTGTTTTTGGAGTTCCTGGGGGAGTGGAGGTGTTGATAAACCTTTACTCCAAACCTCCTCCCAGTCAACCCCAAAGTCTGATGGTATCGGGTCATCCATAGGGGCTGCAGTTTTCTCCTGCATCCTCTTTGAGGAGTGCCACCGTCCGACTTGAGCTGGCATACGCCCCGGAATGTCAGACCTGAACAATGTCGCCTTCTGAGCGTCCAACAACGCGACAGAACACGAGACTACATCGGGGTGCTCGGGAGCGGATAAGCAGCCAACAGACTGGGCGGCCAGATGTCCGAGCTGGTGGACGGTCTGAGAGAGGTCCGGGGCATTAGAAGATAGAGCAAACAAGAGCACGCGCGAGTCTTTGTCAAGTTTTTGCCGGAGTCTGGAAATACCTGCGAGTATTCCGGTAGATGACCGGCTCGAGGACCGCAGGGTCTCGGACACGATCATGTTGAGGTTTGAAAAAGTGATCGGCGTCCAACCCTTCTATTCGTGACACTCCCCCCTCCCCGCCTCCACAACGATGGAGTCCAACTTTGAAAACTATAATCTCAAGTTGCAGACTTCTGTGCTCAATCCGACAAGGCATGCATTTGCTCTCCCGACGGACATCCAATTTCACAAGTCAATCGACTGGGATTTCGCGAAAGAAATCGAGGCGTGTTCAACGAAGGTCTTGTTGATGACCAACAAGCTGTTAACTCTGGTCGCAAGTTCTACCACAAATTCTGGTGGAAAGGGTAAGGCCAGGTTGATTGTGGACCAGGATGATGTCGTCGACGACTTTGATTCCGTCGTGGTTGATGTGATGGACCAGTTGTTGGAAAGAGTGGTTAGTTGAACTCTTCAGCCGTAGTGTCGTGTCCTCTCTAGTAACGGGGTTTCAGGACAGTTGTCTGGACGTCATTCAAGGGCACAACAAGGCCCCCGTAATCCCAATCAATCCGAATCCAGTTGAGACCGGAGTATGTGTGGCCAAATCCCCACCTGGTATCCTGCTGACCGCCTCTCAAACTCTCTCAGACAAAAACAAATGCCTCGCGCGGACGTTTGGACCCGGCACTCCAACATGCCTCTCATATAACTAAACCGCAACTCAAGTTCAATCACAAGCCAAATAACCACAGAAATTACCGTTGGTGTCCCTCCTTGAAACACAAATACAACGCCAGAGTACCTCTTGGATATTTTTCTCCCGAAGACCAAGATGAGAGTATCTCTAGAATGTATATCGTGTTCCTCCTCACACATATCCCTGCTAACGGCGTTATAGGCCGCACCCATACCAATACGAAATAACCCACATATCATACCCGCCGTCTGTGTTCCAAGCATCTCCTCCACATGCACCCTCTTCATTCGAAGAAACCCCTTTCACTTGGGTGTCTACTCCCCAAGAGTTTCAGGTTATGATGGGAAAGCTTCGGCAGGTCAAAGAAATCGCCGTCGATCTCGAACATCACAGACACCGTTCATTCAATGGGTTTGTGTGCTTGATGCAAATCAGCACTCGACACGATGACTTCATCGTGGATACCTTGATATTGCGTGAAGATCTAGAGGAATTGAATGAGATCTTCACCAATCCGAATGTCCTAAAGGTGGGACTACCGCACAGATGTCGAGGTTATAGTTGACTCTCTATCCCTAGGTTTTCCATGGAGCAGAGAGTGACATCGTATGGCTACAAGAGAACTTCGAGATATATGTCGTTGGCCTCTTCGACACTTACTACGCATCAAAGGTCCTTGGTAAGAGCCTCAAGGATGTTACTTCCAGAACGAGAAACTGAGGGCACCTTAGAGCTCCCCCGACACGGGTTAGCTACCCTTCTTGGGATGTATTGTGATTTTGCCGCAGACAAACGGTATCAACAAGCAGACTGGAGAATTCGGTTCGTTTCATTTCCTCCGCTTACTTAGGATTTATCGTGACTAAGTGCCCCAGACCACTACCGAAGGAGATGCTTGCATACGCTCGTTCGGACACCCATTTCCTTCTGTTCATCTACGACAATCTTCGGAATGCTCTTCTCGACCGCGCGTCATCCCGTTCACAATCCCGCACTTCGGAAACTCCGCAGTCACAAGCGGGTATCAATTTTGACCCAAAGTATTCCTTACTTGGAGAGGTTATGTCGCGCTCGGAGGAGACTTCACTTCGGTTGCACCGAACGGAAAATTATGACGAGGAAGGTTCTGGTCCAGGAGGGTGGGACACAATAGCAAGGAAGTGGAACAAAGTAGCCTTCACCAGGGCTGCCCACAGAAGTATCGCGAAGAGTATTTACTTGCGGATCCACGACTGGAGAGACAGGGTGGCCCGAGAAGAGGATGAAAGTACTACGTACGTGTCCCAAAGGGTCTCCCTTCCACTTCCTTTGCTCATAACATAGGACACAGATACGTTTTGCCACAGCATTACCTATTCCAACTTGCGGAGCAACCACCAAATGACCTCCCAGCACTCTTGAATATCTTCCGAACCGTGCCACCAGTCATCAAGAGGCGTGCAAATGAATTGCTCGACGAAATACGGGCAGGGGGGTCTGAAAGTGTAGACATCAGCAGGCCACGGAAGACAGTAGCCGATCTAGGGCAAACCAACGACACTAGACCTGTAAAAGATATTGTTCAAAGCGATTTCCACAGCGAATCCGGTATAGTTTCTATAGACTTCTTCTGGTTGAGACGTACTTACAGGTGTTACCTAGGACCGTTTGAGCAGCTTTTTCCCCCGTTAAACACGCTCTTCAGCGTGCGTCAAATGTCATACAAGGCGACGAGCAGCTTGTTACTGGGTGCTGAGTTCTCATCGGTCGGTGGAAGTTCCCGAGGCGACATTAAATTCTTAGTGATAACACCCTGCAGAACCGCACTCAGTTGACTCGTCCCCACTTCTCCGAGGTCAAGTCGAAGATACACGATGCACTGGTCGTAGCTCCGACAATAATAAGAGCAGTGCGTGCAAGGACGCTTCTTGTGTGTGTTGTTCTGACGCACCCGATGACATAGGCCAAGACCGAAGCGGAGGCGATTGCTCTGCACGATTCGCTGGGATCAGTTGCCAGGGCTCAAACGACCACGGCACAAATCGAGGTGGCGTTCGTGCCTGCTTCGGAAAGGCAGCACACAACGTCGGAGATAGCTGACACCATCATCACCGTGGGTCAAAGAAGTCAACAGAAGAAGAAACGCAAGAGGAACCCAGCGTCGAATGTACCGGAGAACGACGTTGAGATGTTTGACTACACCGCCGAGCCAGGTTTGCTGGACGTAAGTGACATGACACAAGTAGGACCGGTGACGAAGAAACGGAGTAAAGGTGAGCACGTGTGGTGCTGCAGTGAGGGTCCGCTCTGAGAACCTCGAAAGAACCAGCATCGATGCCGTACGGAAATTTCCCAGCTCCCCCCAAAGCGCACAGTCAACCGAAGAGCGGTAACCAGTCACACTCATTCCGTTGATACGTAGTACATAGCATTGTTCGATAGTTGTGTGACTATCCCCAGTTTTATATGGAGTGGATAGGGCACGTATTTTATTTCAGGTTGGGCACCCGATCATTGGTGTCTGTCGATCACCATCACTGGTTCCGCGAGGCGACAAGGTGCTCATGTCCAAGCAAGGATCCCGGTTGGTAAGTTACGCGAGCTCCGACGAGGGCGTTGAGGCGAAACTTGAGGGACCTCCAAAGAAGAAGAGGTGAGTGATACCCCACGATTCACAGTTTCCATTCGCCATTGACACAACCCAGAAAGCTTCCACCACTGTCTTCCAAGCTCGTGGTTGCGACCCCAGCGAACAACCCGGCGTTACACCAGGGTCGCGTGAGAAACTCCCCACACGTTGACGGACGATGGGCATGTCATGTCTTCGTTCCTGTGGTGTCGGAGACGGACGAGCAGTTAGGGCGGGTGTTGTCAAGTGCATTCCAGGGTGCAAAAGCCAAGGTTCCAACGCTGCGTCCAATCGGCTTGGACGATGGCCGGTGGGAACTGCACATATCTCTCTCGCGTCCAACTTTCCTGTGGACGCATCAGAGGGAAGAATTTAAGAACGCCGTACGCCGCGTGGCCGCTGCCCACCAGGGATGGACTCTGTCCTTGGTGAAATTTATCAAACTCGAGAATGATGATCACTCGAGGGTGTTCCTGGCCGTGCAGGTCGGGGCTGGTCACGAACAAGTCAGACCCTCTTTCTCTCTCATTTCCATGCGCGCTCAGCATCTATATACAGATCGGAGCGTTAACCGACGCGCTGACTCCGGCGCTACGGGCAATCAAACAGAGTGAATTTTACCCCGAACCTAAATTCCACGTGTCGATTGGTTGGGCACTTTTAGAAAGAAATGGGATCGATAAGTCGACAGAAGACTTTCCGACTATCACGGAGTTGCCTCAGGACGTGATAGAGGACTTGAATAGAGACTTTGCGCCCCAATTGTGTAGACCGTCTGCCCGCGTTGAGGTGGAGGAGGTTTGTGTCAAGATTGGGAAGGATGTGTTCCGGTGGGGGCTGGGTTGAGGAAGGTGAGGAGAAGGGGAAAATGTGGTATATGCGCCTATAAACAGGATAAACTATATTCCTACCCAAAAGTGATGGCGGTTTGAGATTGTAGGAATGATACACAGAGTTTATGTACGACCCATCCAAGGTAGAGGTCAAATAACGCGGGTTGTCCTATGAATATGTCTCTTCTCGCTAGCGCCGTTTGGGAATTACCCTGGGTGTCTGTGGGTGAGGTGATCGGGGGAAAAGACAGTGGAGGGGTAGAACGCGTACTCCGTCTGAGACCTGTTTATATGCGGTCGTTGCTTGATCTCCCACTCCTTGAGACACTTGACAAAGCCAGAGTTGGGCTCGATGCAGGCCCTGTACTTCTTTACAAAGGCAAACGCGAACTCGTATGACATGCCATGGTTCTTGATGAGATAGGCGATGACGACAGAAGCGCTGCGAGAGATACCCTTGACAGAGAAGAGGGTGAGCAGGGGAGAGTTGAGAGGAAAGGATGTGAAATATACCTGTTGGCAGTGGACAAGGACATTCTTCCCAGCCGCGAGAGACATTTCGATCCTTGTGCAAGCGTCATCGAGATGGGATTTGAGGTCAGCCGAGGGGATATCCATGATGTCGATCCTTGTGACGGTCATATTTGGGTCGTTGACTGGGGGAAGCCATGGGACGTCGATGACCTGGACGAGGTGAGAGATGCGGTGTTTCCTGAGGAGATCAACGTCGGAGATGGCAGCGAAAGAGCCGAGCCAGAGGTGACCGAGGTGCTGGGCGGGAGGAGGGAGAAGGATCTGGTGCATTGGAGTGCACATCGCCCGGATGATTTCTGGTGGGACGTTTTCGAACTTGATCATCTTTTCCTCCAGGTTTTCTTCTTGCTGTACGTCCTCTCTGTTCGTCCACTGCGACTCCCCTTCCCCCTTCGCTCTCCATCCTTATAAACCATCGAAGCTCTGATCCCGCCTCTCCCGGTCTAGACCCCGCCCGGCATCTACCGATCACCCTTTCCTTTTTCGCTACACACACCTGATCTGTCTCTCCCAGATTCTCATTGGTCAGCATCATCTCCCGACTCACCCCTTCATCCCCTCCCCATGTTCAACGCGACAAAGGCCGGTAAGCATCATCCACCCCAAATTCTCCCCCTTAGCCCTAGTCCTCGCTCACTTGCACGCCGCTTCCAGCCTCTAGGCCTTTTAGACGCTCCTTCGCGACCGTACACGACCCTCCAGTCAGGCGTTATGGCGGCCTGAAGGACCAGGACCGAATCTTTACAAACGCCTATTGTAGGCATGATCATGGCCTCAAGGGTGCCCTGGTGTGTGCTCGTTTCCAACCCATCCCTCAAACTCCCGGTATTCACACACTCATCAGTCACGCGGCGACTGGCATCGTACGAAAGACATCCTCCTCAAAGGCGACTCCTGGATCATCCAAACCATTAAGGACTCCGGTCTCCGTGGTCGTGGTGGCGCTGGTTTTCCCTCTGGTCTCAAATGGAGTTTCATGAATAAGCCTGGTTGGGAAAAGGATCCTCGGTATGCCGTAATGTTCAAATCACCACCAAGGACTAACAAAAATGCTCCAATAGACCCCGTTATCTGGTCGTGAATGCCGACGAGGGGGAACCTGGCACCTGTAAGGATCGTGAAATCCTCCGCGGTGACCCCCACAAACTCGTCGAAGGCTGTCTCGTGGCTGGACGCGCCATGAATGCGAACGCTGCCTACATCTATATCCGTGGTGAATTCTTCCAGGAAGCCACTCACCTACAGCAAGCCATAGACCAAGCGTACAAGGCCGGTCTCATTGGTAAAAACGCCTGTGGTTCCGGATACGACTTTGACGTCTACGTCCACCGTGGTGCCGGCGCCTATATTTGTGGTGAAGAAACCGCCTTGATTGAATCTATCGAGGGCAAGCAAGGTAAACCCCGACTAAAGCCTCCCTTCCCTGCCGACGTTGGTCTCTTCGGTTGTCCCACCACTGTCGCAAATGTCGAGACCGTTGCCGTCGCCCCCACGATTTGCAGAAGAGGTTCTAGTTGGTTCGCTGGATTTGGTCGCGACCGGAATCAGGGAACCAAGCTTTTCTGCATCAGTGGTCATGTCAATAACCCTTGTGTTGTTGAGGAGGAGATGAGCATTCCCCTCAAGGACTTGATCGAGAAGCATTGTGGCGGCGTTCGTGGGGGATGGGACAACCTTTTGGGTATTATTCCTGGCGGAAGCTCCGTTCCCGTTATCCCCAAGGACGTGTGCGCCGAGGTGCTGTACGTGGTACCTCGTCCTCTTTGTTTCCAGCCCGTCTCATTTGTGTCGATTCATATAAGCATGGATTACGATTCCCTCAAGGACGCTCAGACCGGTTTGGGAACCGGTGCCGTGATTGTCATGGACAAATCTACTGACATTGTTGCTGCAATTGCGAGGTTTGCGCACGTAAGTGCCCTTGTTTGGCCCCTGAGCGTCTTCGCATGACACGAGGTCGATCTGATGCTCCCTCCCATTTTGCACCCCAGTTTTACAAACACGAATCGTGCGGCCAGTGTACACCCTGTCGAGAGGGCACCACCTGGATGATGAAGATGATGGATAGAATTGTTGAGGGCCGTGGACACTTACGAGAGATCGATATGCTTCTGGAACTCACGTCAGTATTCTTTCCGCCGTCACCTCTATCCCCGATTTATACATTTGCTTATCCCTCTACATCCATTGGTTCCCTTCCACAGCAAACAAATCGAGGGTAGGACTATCTGCGCTCTTGGGGACGCCGCTGCTTGGCCAATTCAAGGTTTGATGAGACACTTCCGACCTGAAGTCGAAGCGAGGATCAATAAATTCAGGGTCGAGAATGGTCCGGTCTTGTTCGGTGGGCGGCTGTTGAGCCAGGTCGACCCAACACACGCCCTCCCTGACAACCTTGGGGCTAATTTAAAAGAGATCAATGTCCCCCATTAGACACCTCCTGTTTGTCGTGACTTAGTAATACTCGTTTCTTATTTGGCTTCTGGGTGTAGCATGTGGTCTCGTGAGTTGTCAAGCTGTCGTGGTTATGTGTAATATGTTCAGAGGGCTCCGTTTCCGGAAGATCTGCGTTGGTGATTTCTGGAAACAGGGACAAAACCGCGGGCGATGTGTCCTTCACCGTCTTGAGAATTTCAAAGGCGGACAGAAAGTATTCAACTCGCGCACACGTGTTAGGGATGTGATAATCGTGGTAAGGTTTGGCGTCTAAGGACAGAACACAAGGGTGTAGTCCGATGAAAGGTTTGAGTCGCAAGTCCATAAAGCAGTCCCACTGCGCTCATCATAAGCGTATGCATAAGCATCCGGACATTGATCTTCTGTGTCATATGTAAGCAAACCTCGAGTCGCAAAAGATGGGAGATTGAATGCACCACTTACTGAAGTAGCGATAGTAGCGCACACCACTTGCGGGGCACGTCTCCGGGGTATCAAATAATCCTGAACAACAATCCGGAGAGTTGGCTAGATGTGTAATTCAGTCACGCGGCGTGTGCCATTGTGAAGACAAAGAAAGACCACATACCTGGATTTCCGCTCAGCTTCGCGAAGCACGAACTCTTGCACCCGACGATCACACCGTTCGCGTTCCTGTAGGCCAGCTCAGGTGGGCCTGCAAAAAGAACGTCATATCGTTGAGAAATTTTTAAATGTTTAATTCAGCTCACATGCTGGATTTAGATCCACAGGGCAGGAGGCGGTTGGGCACCCTTTGTTGGAAGTTATCTTCATCGGGAGGTTGCTTCCATCTACCAACGACACATCATAGAAGTCAGGTTTGCCATTCACACCGAGGGTCCATTCTGCCAGTGAAACTGGAGGGACGCCCTGGAGAACGTTACCATCAGCGACATCGACAATTCGAGATCGATATTCGTGCGCACCGTTCCGATGCTTGTATCACAATGAAATCCGCCGTTGCAGCCGCCAGTGGCGCACGAGTTTGGACCGGGGTTTGCAGTGAAATTGCATTCAGTTCTTCCCCATATTCTTCCCGCAGTCCAATTGTACGGGACGGCGAATGTTACCGTTGCACCAGAGGCTTGTTCCCAGCCAGTAGGTTGGGATGGCACAGATTTTCCGACGTTAAGGTCTGTGTACAAGGCTGGCCTAGACAACTTGTCAGCCGGTTCTTCTTACTGGTCGTGGGGGTCCCGACCGCACCAAATCGTGAATGGACAGTGGTTTATGACCGTGAAAGTCCGAATTGGACCCGGGCCGGTACTCCCGGAAACGGGACTTGGGATTGCTGGCGACGGTGTCGAAGTTGGCTTCAGCGACAATGCGACCGTCACAACAAGGGTCGTCATCTTGCGCTTAAGAGAACAGACCCTCATCCTAGTTGAAGAGATGGGTGTAAGTCTCTAAGCTGTGCTATTTCGACCTTTCCCTTGGCCCCCGACGCCTCATGGTTGAAGTCCGCAGCATCGCCATCGCCGAAGGTGACGCTCGAATCACCAAGTCAAGTTTCCACCGAGCCTAAAACCCTTCGGAATAAAACGGGAAAGAACGAAAGCCGAGAGAAAAATAATCCGCGGATGCATTGCACTCGGACATATACATAATGGCGAGCTAGATACCAAAACTTAAACACTCTCCTAGGTTATACATCCCATAATTTCTTGATGTCCTTATCGTCATCGCTCGTAACACCCGCCCCATCTAACGATGCCCAAATCTCTTTGACACGATCCTTGTCGCCACCACGCAAGAACGTGTAGATCAGGAAGAAACGGGGAACCTGCGGAAGGTACACCATGTATTCCTTGACCAGGCTTTGTTCGGACTTGCCGGCTGACAGTACTGTGAGGAGGACGCCGAGTATCGAAGACAAGATGTCTGCTTCGAGCGACGACCCGAAGAAACGCGATACGGATACAGGGGGGATTTGTTGAAGTAGAGTCCATTTGTGCTTGTCCGTTGTCAGCGTATTCCACGATCTTGTGAATGCGGCTAGGTTCATCGCAGGCCGAGGGAGTCGACCTGCCTGTGGTTTCGGGCGAGGTATGGAAGAGGTTTCTGACCTGAAGATCGTATGAGAACCAGAGAACCTGAAGATACCTCCCCCATACTTTGCATTCCTCGTCTGCTTGGTTTCGTGAAATGGGTTCTGGGGAGGTTTCTGTTCCGGCCGCTTGTTTTCTAGCGCCTGAGTGCCTGATATTGGTGCAGCATCCACTAATGATGTAGCCGCTACCGGTCGGTTGAGGGGGCGGGAGGAAACTGGGGTCAAGAGATCGTCTTGGACACTAGTGGCCGGAGCTGTGTCGATGATTTCTATGGGGACACGACGGGTCTGTGGTTTTGATAGGGGCAGTGCGGAGCGAGTGGGCTTGGGCCGTTTTAAATGTTCAAGCGCGAGTTTTTGAACCCTCTGAAGCTCCTCTCTTATGGAGGGGTTATCAGGCTCTAACTCGATGGCGTGCCGCAAATCTTAATGCAGTTGTCAGGGGGAGAAAATATATGCAGCAGATTGCACCTCACCATTTTGAGATCCTTCAAGGTTTTCCAGGTGCATCCTTGCCTGACCGCGACGGAATAGTGCTTTGACATTGTCCTTCTGGATTTTCAACGTTGAGGAAGAGTCCCTTTCTGCATCTTGATATCTATGGGGAAGGGTCGGCGATCAGGAGAGCTGTAACAACAACCCACATACTTGCCTAATTTCAGATACGCGGCCGCTCTGTTGAGATACAACGTAGGGTTGCTCGGGTCCGCAAGTATCGCAGAGGTGTAATGACCGATGCTAGCAGGAAAATCTCCCGCCTTGAACGCAGCGTTTCCCTAGTAAGAGTTTTTCTCACTCAGATGCTCGTCTGGATGTGTAGGCCTTACGAGTTCTTTCGCCTTCAGGCTGGCGGCGGTATCTGACGACATCTGGTTATCGATCAACCAATACTTCTTGCCACTTGACGCGGACGACCGACCGGATGGATTCTACGGCTGCACCCGCGTCCCTCAGTCGACATTTGAGCTCGGTTGCACCTCCACCTCGTTTATTTCACTCGATATACCAGCCAAATAGTTCCATTCTCTGTCTGGCTGCAACTGAATCGTATATTTTTGGTGGGAGACAGTCAGGAGACATCCTGGTACTTCAAATCCATTGCCGTGCCTTCGGGCTTGAATGAAGCCTCCGTTACATAGGTCTGGGATCATCACCTGTACTCGAAAAAGGCGGCGCTAAAAGGTCATGAGGGGAGCGTCCTCGCCATGGAGTACGCCGTTGCCAAGAAATGGCTTTTCAGTTCTTCTGGTACGCCGCTCAATCGCTCATCCTTCAAGTATTATCTGATTGTACTCGACTTTAGCGGACAGTACCGTGAGGGTACGTCTGTGATCTCCTTGTGCTCTGCACTGGTGCCGTACCTCACATATTACGTTGTAGGTCTGGGATACAGTCGATCTGGTTCCCCTTTACGTCCTAGATCCATACCTTCAAACCGATGCTGGAGATATCTATTCACTTGCTTGGTCACAGTCCCGCGAGACCGTATACTTTGGGTGCCAAAACACGTCGATCCAATGGATCCAGTTTGGGGAGGGTTCAGCCATGGCCCCGCATAGCTCTCAGCCGCGTCCGGTTCACAAGTTTTTTGCGGGTAGTCATCCTCAATATCAACACACGATGTCCGCGGACTCTGCAAGTGAACTTGCTCCCACACAGTCATTAGATGCTACTTCCTCACAAGTGCAATGCACGGTGCTCAGTATACCTGCAACAAACATAGTCTCATCTGTCCACCATGGGTATGTCTATTGCATGGCAATTTCCCCTTCTCCGCACCAGGGGTCGGATGACATCCTTTACACGGACGCGCGATCGTGTATATATCTTGTTACAGGAAGTGGGGATGAATCTGTCAAGGTCAGCTGTTGACCCATCGCATCGTGCAAGACTAACGGGAGGGGAGGTAGTTGTGGAATTGCTCTTCTCCCGCGCCGGTCCTGCAATACACTTTTGAATGTAACCAAGGCGCCGTTTTGTCTATCGTAGTGAGGGGGGAAACAATCTATGCTGGCTGCCAGGACGGATACATCAAGATTTTGGACCTTGAGACCAGGACGCTTATCAGGACCATCATCGTCCACGAGGTCGATAATCGGATATTTCGAATGAATGAGTTCCTGATCAAAGTTATAGAACGTCGCGGTTTTTTCCCTCTCTATGTTGCATTCCGATCTCTACAGCGTGTCAGCAAAAGGGCAGATTCAGGTGGGTGGAAAATTGTGAGCATGGAATCGTTTCTAAAATATCGTCAGAGATGGTCTGCATCGTTTGATTGCACGGCAGAGTCGGACGGTCACACGAACAGCATCATCTTATCTTCGGTAATAACATACAGCGACGAGTCTGGTCAATTTCAGCTAGTCACTGGAGCAAATGACGGATATATCAAGGTATGCACCAGAGGTTCTTCTTCCAACTCAACACCTACCTTCTTCAGGTATGGAATATCGAACCTCCTAAATCCAGAGACCATTTGGATGGTTGCTTCCACCGCCCAGTAGCTCAGCGCGAGGTTGAAAGTATAAATGGTTGGCAGGACTACCCACCCTCGACTTGCTCTTCCTAATATTATTTTTGCAAGACACCATGCTCTACGCCCTTTCAAAGTTCATCTCAATCCCTAGCGTCAGTGATAGTTCCCAGCATCGGGAAGACTGCCGTCAAGGTGCTATATGGCTGAAGAAGTGCTTGAATCAACTCGGAGCATCGCAATCAATCCTTGTGGGCATGTCCCATGCTTTCAATATACAATCATTGACGTTCCGACTCAGGTATCAACCGGAGAGACAACTAATCCTCTCGTATTAGCGACATTCCAAGGAGCTCGTCATGGGGTTTCGAAGAAACGTGTACTATTTTACGGGTATGTCCTGACCAACATCACACGACTACACTGTCCTTACTGTCAGTCTTATAGGCATTATGATGTTATGGCAGCTCCGGCTCGTGACTGGCAGACAGACCCCTTCAACCTAACGGGAATGAATGGGTACCTATACGGACGCGGTGCGACAGACGATAAAGGCCCAATCATGGCGGTCGCCTGTGCTGCTGCGGAACTGTTGCGCAAGAGGTCACTCAGCGTTGACCTTATCATGCTGATCGAGGGAGAAGAAGAGTCTGGTAGTGCTGGATTTCGAGAGGCCGTTCGAAAGAATAAGGTCAGGAACCCGTACGTTCAAGTAAACTCTTTTTAACGATACGACGAGTAGAGCTTGATCGGCGAAATCGATGCCATTCTCGTCAGGTGACTCCTTTGACACAGCTGATGCCTTATGTTCTCAACCCCACCACTAGCAATTCTACCTGGATTGACGAGACAACACCGTGCATTACCTATGGGCTGAGGGGAGTTGTTCAATGTAGTATCGAGGTATAAATCTTTCCAGCGCCGAGTTGACGTGTGGATTAACCCACCCTAGATATTCAATGACCAACCGGATTTGCATTCCGGAATCGAAGGGGGTGCGACAGCAGAGCCAATGATAGACATGTTGGCTACGATTTTGTCATGAACAATGAGCACGATGCGCTGACTATTACTTTTAGGGTTAAAGTGCTTGCAAAAATCACAGACGAAAATGGGAGGGTAGCTATACCGCAGTTTTGTAAGTCGGATCGCCCAAGTCACAACGCTCTCGCCTTGAAAAAATCGAGAAGACGAACGTGTCCGGCCCCTGACTGAGGAGGAATCCGCGCTGTACGAACGGATTACTTCAATCACAAAACGATCGACCGAGTCTCTGTCGTCGAAGTGGTGCGAACCCTCGTTCACCGTCCACAACATCCAAGTGTCTGGCCCAAGAAGTAGGCCGTTCACCTTCCCTTGTTCTTGGATGAAGGCGCTGAACCAGATTAGATCCTACCGTGATTCCTTCCTGGGTGAAGTCGCAAGTGTCGGTACGGATAGTACCCGACCAGAATCTGGATACTATCGCAGAAAACCTGTGCAAGTTCTTGAGCGTGACCTTCTCCGAGTTGAGGTCCCCCAATTCGATTGAGGTAACGTCTCCGGGTTGTGTCTCCCCTCTTGACTTTTCTTTCATCGCCACACCCAAGGTCAAAGTCAACCATAAAGCGGACTGGTGGCTCGGACGGTTGGATGATGAGTGGTTTGAGGCTTTAGAAGCCTCCGTGAGGAAGGAATGGGGTGTGACTCCACTCCGGATTAAGGAAGGGGGGGTGAGTCTCCTTCCTCAGGTGCGCCGGATCGATTGTTGAACCCCAGGGGGTAGTCCATACCGTCAGTTCCGTACCTCGAGAAAGAGTTTGGCTGCCGTGCCCTGCATCTCCCTCTCGGCCAGAGTTCTGTGAGTGAGATACTGCCTCTCTGCGCGCCGATTTGCTCAAGCTGTTTTTTTCCCTCCGTACAGGACCAGGCGCATCTTCCAAATGAACGGATATCGTTGTTGAATCTCCGCAAGGGGAAGGCTGTTATCGAGAGGTTCCTGACGGCGGTCGGGAATAAGTAGGGCGAGCGGAACGAGCGGAATATGCAATGAAATGGCAAATGATCGAAACGTCGTCACCGCTTCGGTAGTGATCGGATAGTTTGTCTCTAGAACATGTCTCAACTCCAGCATCCAGATATTGACGGATCTGACTATTCGAAGTTGCTCGCGGGCCACCTCGGTCATCTTACTGCATCCCAAGAGAAGTCCTTAGAAACCTTCAAGCAGAACCTTCACAAAGTGGACCTTTACAACCCAAAGGTGGGCGATAGTGGTCGCCCCTCCCATGACGATACAACCTTACTGTGTGTTGACAATCCGCCGTCTCCTTCTGGCTTTCTTGACACCTCCGGTTGATACAGTCGATTTCTCCGCGCCCGGAAGTTTGATATTGATAAAGCGCATGAGCAGTTTGCGGACACCTCCAGCTGGCGGGTGGAGCACGATGTGGAGAATTTGTACGCGACATTTGATCCTGAAGAGATGGAGTCGGCGAAGAGATTCTATCCTCGGTGGACTGGGAGGCGAGACAAGGTAACAATGTTTAACCATGAACCCATAGTATATTGAACATCCCTCCTAGTTAGGGATTCCATTGTACGTCTATCGTTTAGCATCCCTGGAACCCATTTCGAAGGAGATACTTGCAGTTAAGCCTGAGAGGCGATACCAACGCATGTATGTCCACTGTCTTGATACAATCTTCGTGTTGCTTAGTGATTCGTTTCACAGAGTTGCCTTATGGGAGTTCATGGGACGATTTACACATCCATTGTGTTCCCATCTTCCTCATTCCACCTCCCCTACGCCAATATGCTCAACAGTCTCTATCATTGACTTCGATAACGTCTCCTTCAAATCTCTGTGGAGTCTCCGAGGTCACCTACAAGAAGCTAGCGCGTTGGCAACAGCGAATTACCCTGAGACGTTACACACCATCGCGGTCGTGAATGCACCGTCCTTCTTTCCGACGGTGTGGGGATGGATCAAGGTTGGATATGATTGTTTACGCCCATCTTATTCCACACGATTTACTGTGTTGATTTTCGACAGAACTGGTTTGATGAGGGAACGAGGAACAAAGTCCATGTGTTAGGACGAGACCCTGGCCCCGAGTTACGCAAGTTCATCGACAATGAGAACATCCCGAAGGCGTATGGAGGGGAGTTAGATTTCAAGTTTGAGGATGAACCCAATTTAGATCAAGCTACGGAAGATGCGGTTGGGACCATGCCCAGAGGTCCGGTGATATTCAGAGATGGTGTTGTCGTGAGGCCACGCGAGGGAAAATTTACTACCTGATTCTATGTGGCTCGTTTGTCCAACATGAGATAGGTTAGGGTAGAGGTGAAGAACGAAGCCATGGCCTCGATGGGACAAAATAGTCAAAGTTGGGCATATATTCAGGCAGTCGTCTGGATTGGCTCATCCTGGTAATATCGTGTAGGTATGTGTGTGCTCCGCTGAAGAGTGTGTCCAAGCAGATAAGCACTCATCCCGTAGCAGATCTGATGCAGGTACACAAACCAACATTTGCGAAGGATAGGTCGAGTGTATTTTAGTGTACTTCCAAAGAACCATGTATCTCAAAGACTGGCACTCAGAGGAGGCAAATCGATAACCTTGCCAACGATGTTGTATCGTTTCCTGGAGGGAAAATTAGACAACGGAGCAAGAAGAACAAAAGGACGGTAAACAAACTCGAAGAACGAATACCAGTCCTCCAACGCCTTCCTTTCGTTCTCAGGGAGTGTACTGTAGTCTGAAACAGCGTCTTCTGGTTTTAGACTCGACATTCCTAGAGCCTTGGAGGCGTCCTTTCCGGCGAATAAGTTATACGACTTTCCCTTGCCATACACGTCCACCTTCTTGCTCACGTCGAATATCGTTCCTTCCCAGTCGTGAGTGGGTGGAGAGACTGGAGGAGAACATGGCGATACCTTTGATGGCGACGTAGATAGGTTTCGAGGGGTCCGATCCATCGAACTCCCTGAGTTGTTCTTGGGTGTAGGAGATATCCAAGGGTTCGGCGAGACTCTCGTTGGGTGGTTGCATAATGCTACCTGTGCGGGGTTTCGGATCTGTGTCTTCCGCTTGAGGTTGGGGAGAATCTGGTTGTGTCGGTCGCAGAAATAGGTAGGTGAGAGTGAGCACTGCGAGCAGTCCGCTGGTGTATATCGCCACAACGTTAGTGTCAGGCATCGGTACTATGGTATGGAGATCGAAAGTGTGCCCTCATGGACTCGGATCGATACCTCAACTGTCTCGAGGATTTTCTCGTCTCCCCTCTACCGAAATCCCTGCTTGCCGCCCATCCAAACGACGCTGCAAAGCCGTCTTTCACTCTGCCTCCTGGATGGGAGACGTGGTGGAATTGGGCCGTCTCTACACCTCAGCCATGGGTCGAGCTTCTCAGTTATTATGTGGTGGTCTTTAATTCGGGTCCATGCTCTCAGACTGACAGATTTTTCTCTTAGGCAGAGCAGAGGCCAAATAGTGATATTCCCGGCCCGCTCTCCCAGATGATTGACAATATCAAAGCTCTCCAGCTTACCCGTAGCCAACGACTCCCCCCCGTGCCGACTGGGTATGGTGCAAAACTCCATGAAGCCCAATATATCAATGCGAACACAAGCTATACCCAGACTTCTGCGAAACGGATGTCGCCAAAGAAGCTACATGAGGTGTCGGCCATGACCGCACATATCGTGCATCTACTTCGGACGTCCCCCACTCTCAAAGGCGTTCAGCATGTTGTTGACATCGGTGCCGGTCGAGTAAATGCCTCTCATTGGCGTCGATTCCCCTCTTCTGACAGAAAGCGCTAGGGTTATCTTTCGTGGAACCTACGCGCTCTCGGTATGCACGTTTTGGCTCTAGATGCGTCAGATACCCAAGCGAAGGGAGCTGAGAGGCAAGGATCGTATAGCAAGTCATCGAACGACCGGGGATCCTTAACATACCAAACCGCAAAGATCACCCCAAGCACTCTTCTCCAATTGGTGGACGAGTGGATTATAGATCTTTCCCATTCCACTGCAGAGTCACACTTACCTTCCGTTGTGTTCGTTGCCCTCCATGCCTGCGGGAGCTTCACAACCGACATCCTTCGCACATCTGTATCGGCAATCCATGGAAACGGGGAAAGGCGTAGTTGGTCTCTCAAGGCAGCAATCGTTGTTGGTTGTTGTTACAATATGATGGAGGGGAAAGGTTGGTCTCCTTCATAGTGCTCCGTGGAGGTCTGATGAGCACCCGATGCAGATTTCCCTTTATCCTCTGGTATCTCCGGCAACAGTTTTACCCTATCATCATCCCATCTGCAACTTGCAGCACAAGTCCCATCAACGTGGTTAGATCACCAAGCACGTACAGAAGTCGCACTCCGGAAAGTTTCGTGGAGGGCACTACTCGAAGCAACCACCACTGAGAGTAACCCCACGGATGGCTGTCCAACTCCGAAGAATCGTCTCGGCAGAGTCAGCAACGACTTATATCAGCATTGGGAACAATTCCTTCAGATATCATCAGTCAAATTGTGCAAGATACCTATCCGAGGCATGGAGCAGTTCCCTGAGAAGCTTGCCATGTTGGAAAAACGGATATCTACCCTCCATGCACTCCGCTGTCTGTTGGGCTCATGTGTTGAGAGCTTAATTATCTGGGATAGATATGTCTGGCTGAAGGAGGTATCTGGGGGAGGAAGATACTTTGAGGCACACCTCCTGAACTTGTTTGACCAAAGGCAAGCCAGTGGTAGGAACATTTCAATTACCCTTATATCTAATTAGATTAGATAGGAAAATTCAATGTAAGAATTGAATACTGCTAGTAAAGGACCTCTGTCCCTAGTTGCCCTTCTGTTGTAGGAGTGCATGGGTAAACTGTCGGCCAATTGCAATTGACATAGGCCATGCAACAGCATTTCCAATTTGATGATGTATCTGTGGCAGTTTTGTAGGTAATTTGTAACTGAAAAATAGATTACATACAGTTTTTACATTCCCACCTTCTGAATGGAAAATGTAATCATCTGGAAATCCCTGTAGGCGTGCCAATTCCCTAACTGTCACAATCCTTCTGTTCTTTGGAAGAGGTGAGTAACCTGCATCTAAATATTGTAGGTACTGAGTCTACATGATTAATGTTGGCCCAGATTACTTAACAAGTAGTCTTACCTCACATATGGGTGGAGAACCCAGGATTGCTTTGCAGTAGGTTCAATATTAGTAACAATTGTGTGAAAGTAATCATGTTTGTTAAGACGTCCATATAGCCCTAATGATTGTATTAGCCAGAAGAGGGGGAGCTATTTATAAACCATGCCTGCTCTGAAGCCCCCTTTTGCAACAGCAGACAGAGGGTGTGATGTCTGGTATTGTTGGATCTCCAAGTTAAGCCCTAATTGTAACTACATTAGTATATGAGAGTAAAATAAAAGGTAACATATACTTCTGTAATCAGCACCTGATTCCAGGGGTACATTGACCACTCTGTGTATTGTAAGAAAGTTCCTAGGAAGAATAGAGGATACCCACCGTTTAACTGTATCTTTATTGAATGATTGAGTAAAATGTTGCAAATCCCTTGGGGGTTTTACTGTTTCTCTACACCACTTTTGGTATGCAGTCTGTGGGTCTTGACCATATAGAACTTCCCCATTAATGTATCCAACCTGACCCCTTGTCTCATCAACCTTAAACCTAGGAGGTTCAAGGTGATCTTCAGATACAGGGAAGCCTGCTGTTTCACTGAAATCTTTTATCAGCAAGAACTAGAAGTTTATTCTGCCATAACTCACCAGTACCAATCAAATGGAGGAAGGTCTGATATTGCATCCTCAATAGTGACAAAGTTTCTTGCAGCAAATCCCTTCTCAGTAATAACTGGAGTAATTGAATTGTTGTGGGGAAGCTTTATCTCTAGCCTATCCACCTGAGGAAAGGCATGAGATGGTTGGGGTAGTTCTGGGAGTATTTGACCAGACTATAAAAAATAAGAAATCTGTATACTATATACACAATATTGCTCTTACCTTGGCAGCAAATAGAAAGAAGCGCACTCTTGACTGGGGAGTACCATAGTGGCCTGCTTGTAATAGAGAGAACCTAACTTGATAACTACTGCAGGTTAGACTCATTCAAAGAGAAATTTGCAACTTACTTCATTGCAAGTAGTGCATAGACTAGAAACTTGAGCCCTCCCATCTTGATCCCACCACCCACACGATATTTAGATAGTTGGGTTGCATTTAGGGAGAACTGAAGGAATCCCCTAACATTCTCAAAAAAGCAGAACTTTGGTTTCAAGAAATCAACCCAGGAAAGGAGGTTTAGTATTAGGTTAGATTTCTTGTCATCTGCCTTCTGAAACATATTAAGGGTTGAATGAGGTTGACTAAACCCATCATTAATTTAGTAGTTAGATACAACTGAGGTACTCTACTCACCAGGGGAACCCTGCAATGATTATTTCAATAGACTTGGGTTCAGGAGGGTGTGGAACCTTTAATTTTGTTCTTATGCAACTTGGGTGATCTTCCTCTTCCCAAAAGCCATTATAAAACTTGACTGCATAGTGAAGCATCTCATTTGAACACTGGTTGTAAACAATTGTTTTCTCATCCTTGGTATAGTCACTTGCAACCAACCATTGAGGGCTCAGTAACACTACAGATAGGAAGGACATACCTTAATGATTTTGCAGCACTGGGGGAGATTTCAATTGCATGGGTCACTCTGAATGGTGTCCCTGCAGCCTTTATCCCAAGACTAAAGGCACCTGTTCCAGCAAAGAGGTCAAGGGCCCTCAATTGGGGTTGAGTAGGTTGCTTAACCTCCATGAGTAAGGTTTCTTTCCTATATATAAGGCAGGGGAGGCATGCATGAACTTCAGAGCTGTCTAGGACTTCCTTCTGAGACCAATGGCTGTTTTGAAGGGAAGGGAAGGAGTATTGGAGGAAAAAGTGTTGTGAAGAGGCATTGATCCATGCCCAAAGATCTCCAATCTTCTCAAGAACAAGGACATATGCCTTTTGAATGATTGCAGAGAATGAGATATCAGTAACTTGATTTGTCAAAAAAAGTTCATTCTAAAAAGCATTAGTCCCTTGAAATAACAATAGGAAAATGACCCACTTCATCCTTTAAAATGCCTTTGGGCTTTCCAGTAACATCACTAAACCTTCCTAGCAGTCGGACTTTAATCTGAGGATTTCTTCTATCCAGTGCTCCCTGCTTCAGGGGAATTATCTGCCCATGGCCACATGCTGTGTTTCCTGTCCTGAACTGCACAAAATCATATGGATGGTAAAGTATCCCATGAAGCTCAAAGCCACCCTGAGAGAAGTGAGGGAAAGCTCTTGCTTCAGTAGCCTTAGTTCTTGTGCAATTCATGCAGAACCCAGGCTCAATAGGAAGAGGTACATCCTCAGGGAGGTCTACAAATTCCCCCTTTGATTCAATATATTCCATCCTACTGAACATTAGTATAATGTTAATAACAATTCTAGTGCAGGTAAAGCTTACTTGCAATAGAATGATGGCTCAAGAGTTACATGGGATATACAACTTGCCAATGTTTTCTCACACAGGACCTTCCCAAGTATATCTGCAAATGGAACATCATCACACAGTTGAGTCATGAAGAGTTCCCTTGGGTCTGACATCTCCTCTAAGTAGGTCTTTGAGGAGTGCTCAAACCAGTGGACATGTGCCATCCTTTTCCCAAGATTATCAGTTATTGAGATGAGTTTGGCAAGCCTATCACCCTGATTAGCAGATAAGCTGACTAAATCAAGTTTACCTACCAGAAGTAATCAGCAACTTTGTCTGGCCATGATAATAGATTACAGTATTCATTGAGCTTTTGTTGGAGTCCATCCATTGCCAAGACCACTGTGTCCCCAACCTAATGAGTATTTAGTAAGGTAATCACACATTCATGTTGAGTAACTCACACTGTAACTTTCATCATCAACCTGACCTTGGCTGAAGAAATTCCCTCCAGAAATTCTATATAGTCCATCCAACTTAACCAGCTGTCTGCCCAGACAAAATCTCTTGAGCAGCTGGTCAACAAACTCTACCTCCTGGGAGGGTCCATGTTGCAAGTGTTCATACTCATGATCCCCAAAGTCAACCTGATAAGGGACTTCATTGAATAGTCCCTGTGACAAGTGGTATACCAATGGGGTCACCACTGTCTGATTTTGATTCTGTACCTGTAGGATGGCATGCTCCGGATTCAACAGGTTTGGTAAGTCCACCTTTCTACGTTTTCCCTCTCCTTGGCATTGTTGCATGCTCAAAGCTGAACCATCATCCAGTGACTTTAGAAGAGGGCATCCTAGCAACCTATTTGAGACATCTAGGCTTAACCCAGCATAGTCTTTGATGACAGATTTAATCATTTCTGACTAGGAAAGTTCAGAGTTAGTCTCCAGAATGAGAAATAATCACTTACTGTCTCAATAAGGTCCTGGATATTTGGTTCCCTCCCGAGGATTGTATGATCCAGATTGGTGGTTCCGGCAAGGAGTTCAGCTGTAGTTGCAGAGGTGTTGGCTAGAAGACTTGAAACGGCAATCTGGGCCATGCGGTGGAAGGTGTAGAGCTTGACATAGAATGGGAAATATTCAACGGAGGGTACACCGAGTCTATACCAGGCATGCCTCGTCTCGATGTAAAAAGGGCTAACCATTATAAGAGATCCGGTTCAACAATGTGGAGAGACAACACACTCGTTGCACTTTTCATAATCAATCGATGCGTTGATTATTGGTGTCAGATGGAGGAAAATAGGTTCATCAACGTCCTCGCCCTCGTCTGGCATCCCGTCGTCGCGGACAGCAAGGATATCGCCTACTCCTTCGATGGTTAAATTGTAACCATTGTGTGCAAGATCATCCAAGTCCGCAAATGAATCTCTCCCCCGCGAGAAAAACGAAAAGTTGTTCAAGATCCGAACTGGTTTTTCCCCATGACTCGAGGATTCTCCAGGGATAATGGTGTGCTTTTCTTCCCTTGGAACACCCTCACCAAGTCGGAAACCTGAATCGTCTGTGAACAAGGGTATGTTTGTCATTGTATATAGAGCAGACTTGGAGGTGAATTTGATTGAGCTGTGTTCAGTTCCGGCTGGAGTAATACCTTTAGGCTTATCCCCACTGGTGAATAGTTGTGACTCACTGTATCAATGCTCCTCTTATTCCGGTAATACTCTGCTTCCTCTGCATCCGATATTGCAGGAGTGCTACCATCGAAACTGACTTCGAGAGCTGAGGGGTGGTTTTTTCGATAATGAGCAGACATTGCTCGCGATGGACAATGGGGGGGTTGGCAGTGAGCGATCAAAGGTCCAGGTCGGGTGATCAGTGACATCACACGCAACAACCTGGCTTTGTTTGCCCAAGTATCGGACTAACAGAACGTAACTAGTACTTGCGCTACTTTTCAAAAACACTGCGCTGACGACTGAACATATGACAAACCAGAAACTGTGGTGGTTAGCCTAAGCGGCCTTCGGCCCATGCTCCTGTTCCCACCACTGAGGACACCCATCAGCCGTGTCATAATCTCGGTAAATGGAGTTTATGACATACCGAGATCATTCGCTTGATACCCTCCTCGACTCCAACCTGCGGCTCGTAACCAAGGACCCTCCGAGCTTTTTCAATGTTATGCCACCTCACACCGCAACTGTATGCAACCCTAAACCGCGTAAACATGTGGGGTTTCCCCCGCAGCCAGCCCCAAAACTCCGCAAGCGAAGCGAAAACGTAACCGAGGGATTGTGGAAACACAATTCTTCGTTTTTCCAAACGTTGTTCTTTGCCCTCGGGATCGACAATCTTGTCAAGTTCGTTCCAAACATATCTCGTAAAGTCCCAGAAGTAAACAGGTTCACAGTTGGTGATGAAAAAGACTTGTCCCGCAACTTGCAATGGAGAAGTCTTCGCCCTGGAGAGAGCAGTCTCAGAAAGGGCGTCGAACTTGGTACGGACGATAGGACGAGGCTGATGTTGGAACGAATGATCGTAGAAGTTTTGGGTGACGCGACTGCTTTCTGGAGACTGTCGGAGCACAGGGCCTGGCGGTCGCGCCTCCGAGGTGGGGATACGATGATTACCGGTAGACAGTCGGATGGGGGGGAGATATCTGTCGAGCATATCGGCTTCTTCAGCAGACAATGACAAGGGTTCAAGAGGGTCTCGTTCTGGACCAAGGTGAACGAGTTTGTCTGCCGCGAGGAGGTGGGCGTAGGCGACGTTCTCGACGTAGGACCAATCGAAAAGGTTGGTGTTGTCTCCGATTTGGAAATGTGTTTGTCCCCGGTTGTAAACTTCATACAACCCCTGCATTACCTGCCTGTCTCCGGGCCTGAGAGATATTGAGCATAATCATCAGCGTTGCAAAGGTGGGACGTACCCGTAGATTCCTGCTGGCCGCAGAGCAACAGTAAGAAGTCCGCTCTTCCCATTAGCAGCCAACACTACCTCTTCTGCCTTGGCTTTAGACTCGTTATATGCGTCCATAGCTTTCCTCGGGGCAGGGAGACGTTCGTCGGCGCCGATGATGTTGGAGCCATCGAAAACAATACCCGCAGAACTTGTGAAAACAAGCTTTTGAACCTTATTGGCGATTGCGGCCGCTATCACTGCCGAGGTGCCTTCAACATTGACCTTCCAGTATAACACATCGTCATCTAGTCCATGAGGCGGGGAAGCAGTGTGGATAATACACGTTGTACCACTCTAAAAGGATTTTTGAGCAAAACCCATCTAATGAATCATTGTGTCAATTACAGACCTTGTTGAGAGCCTCAGAAATAGAATCCTGTTCGGTAATGTCCCCGGTGTAGCAAGGAACGTCGTGGTAGCGTTGTACGATGTCAAAAACTGAGACGGAATCGCCTCTCGCCAACAAAGCGTTGACGATATGACGGCCCAGAAACCCACTGCCACCAATTACAAGGTAGACGTCCTTCGAACCTGAGGCCATTGCGTGGCAGGGATTCGAGCAAGGAGTGGTGTGATGTGTGATCGACGGTTTAGACAAGTTGCCGCTTCTGATTGGATAAGGGGATCACACCATAATCGAACGAGTACCGCCGGAATTGAGGCGCTCTAAAGAATCGCTCACATTTGTTTTCGCAGTCTTGAGTTCGTAAATATTCGTATATTCTAGAGAGCCTTACATATATGTACACGCAAATCACGGGCAGAGCTTTGCACCAACCTCAAGCGTCAGCAGAACAATGTCAGCCTTCTTCGCTACCGCGGAAGCTTTCTCCTGCAGCAATTTCCGGACTTGAAATACATCCAATACTTGTGATAGCTGATCCTCATATGTTGGGGATAACCGAAGGAGGAATCCGAGACTGGCAACCAACCTATGGACTGAGTGGCTTCAGCTGAATTAATCTTCGAACCAAAAGGGAACTCACGGATTTCCTCGCTCGCCTCGCGTCTAATCCCTTCAATGACTGCACTCACAACCTCTACTTCCCATTCGGCATCTACCCCCGTGTGAGTCTGTGGAACGAAATGATTCTTCCTTGTACCTGCCCTTTGCGCCTGAGTGCCAGAGGCGATATTGAAAACCAGGCTGGCTGCAGTTGCTCTGACCTGGTTGTCTTCTTCGAGCAATTGCGAGATCGCTAGGCCGGTGAGCTTCTCTCGGAATATACCGGGTGATAGCAGTCGTTGTGACAAGGAGGGGGTACCAAATGCATTGGAGAGACATTTGAGGAGAGTGAGGACGAAGGATCGTGGGAGGTGTTTTAACTCTGCCTTATTCAGAAACTCGGAAATGATGCCGGAGGTTGCGCCAGGATCTGAAGTGTTGACACGTTCCTCCGAGACCCACGTCCCCACCGCTGTGCTGAGGAAACCGATGCGCCACAAATCAATTACAGGGAAAAGCTGTTCGATCGGTAGCCCAGATATGAGTGTTCTTGAGACGTCCGCCCATTCGGTCAGCATTGGAGCCAATGAAGAAAGTGGCTTCAAGGCTGATTTCCCAGAAGGTAGAACCTGGAGTTTCAGGAATGGTAAAGTGACAGATTCGATTGTGTCTTTTATCCTCGCCTTTTCCTCCGCCCGAAGCTCTGAGGAGTCGATGAAACGAGAAAGTTTGGTGACCACAGCATCGAGAGAAGCGATCGTCCTGAACATGATCGGTTCTGTAGACACGGCTGCCAAACTGGGTAGAGGCAGTGATGAGTGCGCATGAGCTGTCGGGTGATCAAATCAGATGATGGATTGGGAGAAGGTGACATAACTTACGAGGAAAGGCTTCAAAGAGTAGCACATCGATCTGGGTCCTCAACTCGGGCACATTAATACCCCGCATTTCGTATTTCTGATTGATATATCCAGCTAATGAGAGGGAAAAAATGCATTGTCTAAGGCATACCTTTTGTTGGTTGATGAACATGATGAAGGTGGGTGTGGCCCTTACAGAATATCGAGAAGTCAACTGGTGTCCACCACCCACTTGAATATCGACCTTGACAAAAGCGACAAGACCGGGCCCCACCCCTCTGGTCCTTTGTTCAGCAATTTCTTCGAAAGTCGGTTCGATGAAGCGACAAGGTCCACACGTGGCAGACGTAAAGAGAGCAACAACGGCACGGTGTGACTCTAATATAGACTGGAATGAGGCCAAATTCGTTGACATATGTATCGGGGAGACAACGGAAGATAGTCTAGGAGGGGGAGGATCCGGTCGAAGGAGAGCCGGAGATACCATTGCACCTTCTGCTGCAGATTGCAACAACGATGTGGCTACCTGGGAGGTGCTTGGGCTAGGGGACGAGGGCAAACCCGCTGTCGGTCCGGAATACATACGATCAATGGTGGGCCGTAGCGCGCGGCCGAAATCAGTGGAGAGGAAGTCTGACGGGAGGTCTAAGATACATGTCATGGAGTGAGCGGGAACCATGGAAGACGTTGAAATTACCATGCCTTTAATCCAAGAAGGTATTGTCTCTCCTGTGAGGAAACTAACGCAATCGCTTGTGAAAGAATTACAGTTGAAGTCTAAGTTGGAATTTCAGCGAGATGCGAATGTAGGCTGTTTTTGGTTTCCCGTGTACCTAGGAGGTGGTACTAAAGTGAAATTAGAATTCGTGTGTTCCGATGACTGTTGGTGAAACCAAAACCTTCTCCGCAGTGTAATGGTCCTTCATCTCTATCAAGTACTCGTCAAAGGTATCTTCATCAAGGGTGGTTTCACCCATGTCAAGCACTTGCAGTGGTTGGCCATGCTTGAGAAAGGTCATTCAATCGCGTTGCATTGATGCACTGAGACAAGCCTACGTGTGACGCGCCAGGACCGGCGGTATGTATGCCTTGACCGTAGAAAACCTCTCTACCGAAGACCACAACTGAGGTGTGCCTGGCTCAATCGAGGCGATCAGCAGGTGGCTTCCACTGTGCCGAAGATGCGTACCAAATCCCGTCTATCTGCTTTCCTGTAAGGGAGAGAGACAACTGGCGGGCGAGACCGTTGCTGAGGTCATAGATGTACAGTTGCACTCTGGACATGACGGGTTGAGAGAAAGATCGGGCGAGTTACCGCTCCCCACTCACTCTTATCTCCTATGGAGGTCTCAGAACGCATTCAGGCTGTCTCTAAATTCCTTCTCGAATCGCCCCCTGGGGAAATCAACGATGTCTTGAATGGTACCACTCTCTTCACTGTCTATTCCCCACCGAAGAATTGATCTCATCTCACAGATGTTCGAAACATCATCGCCGACGACGAATCGTTGCAACAGGGCATTGCTCCAGCTCTCCGGGAATACAATCTTGTTCAATTCATCACCGTCGATATCCCAGGCTCCAATCATCAAGTGCGTTCCAGGGTCCCCCTACCCTATGGTCGAGCACTTAGAGATTCCAGTCAATTATCAGTAAAATCGCGCTTGTCAATAAATCCTCTGATAGAGAGGATGCTAGCGAACGTTTCCTCGACCCACGGTCCAATACAACTTTCAAATTCGACCACCTAAGTCTCGTACGAGCCGCCTCTCTCCCAGTGTCTTTCTCTCACAGGTACACTTCCAGGAAGCTTCCGATCCCCAACCGTACGAGCCTGACGCCGCTTCAGAACCTTTTCGGTACCTTTACCCTCCCACTTGATGTCATCCCTTACGCAACACCACCACAGGACTGCTCTAGAGGCTTCAACCCACGCCTACCTATCTTCTCACTTCCCGGATGGAACAGCATCAGTGTTTTCGTCCCCAGACAACCCAACGGTATTCATCATTCAGATCATCGCCAACAAATACAACCCTTCGAACTTTTGGTACGAGGCCTGGACGTACCATGCACGTAGAATCATGCTTACTGCGGCGTTATAGGTCAGGAAGGTGGAGGTCAGAATACAAGGTAAACCTTGAGTTAAGGTTGGTGCAAGGAAAAATCGGGGTTAATGTACATTATTATGAGCAAGGGAACGTGAGACATACGACCACCTTCGACCCGCTTTTACCTCACGAGACGTATCCATCTTAGGTCCAGCTGGCAACGAACCATGAGGTGTCATTGTCGCTGCCGCCCACGATCTTTCAGTCATCACCCACGCAGTCTGCGGCTAAGGTGCTCGCGCTCATCGAAAGCGAAGAGGGCGAGTATCAGACTTCTCTCACAGAAACGTACCAAGATATGAGTGAAAAAACATACAAGACCCTCCGCCGTGCATTACCAATGACACGATCGAAGATGGACTGGGACAAGGTATTTGAACGCTTCATCCATCGCGGCCTTGATTGACCAAGGTTAGGTAATGGGTTACAAGCTTGGGGCAGAACTTTCTGCTGGAAAAGGAGGCTTTTCGTAAAATTTTTAGGTATTTATCGTATCCGTAACGCAGTATCAGTAGGTGACTGTCCGTAAGACTACACCGTGCGCACAGGAGTCTAGATGAATATCCAGGGAATTTTAAGGAAGGTACGGAAACCCCAACCGCTCTGTTGGGTCGTCGATGGCGCGAATCTCGGCTATTGGCATCCATCTACGACGGATATACATATCCCTGGTCTTAGGGACAGTCACCCACTCATGTTGACATTCCATGAGCTTGGATATCATGTCACGTTGACGCGAGACGCGCATCACGTGCACCGGCCGCTGCGCCTCAATCAACCCACCACTCTCCCATCTTCCAGTTTACTCCCCTAGGACTAGGCACCATGCAAACCTCATCTTCCGCAGGAAAGTGGAACTTCACACTCAAGGATAAACAAAAGCTCTTGGCAAATCTAGATATCGAAGGTACAGTCATAACCGTTGAATGCGTTCTGGACGCCGCACGACCCTCCCTACAGTTGAACACCGGACAAAACAGCTAGAAGCATGGCTCTCGGACGCGATTGAAAGTTTTCGAAGTCGCAACGAGGGTTACCTGTCCAGAATTCCTCGCATTGTCCTTGGTGTCAAGATGCGAGATCTAGAGACGAAATACAACGGCGACGTTCTGACGTGCATGAAGGCGTTGCAGATGGATAGGCTTGCTGAAGGTGCCGTAGGTGTGGAGTGCAGCACAAAAAAGCGAAAGTGGTTCGTCGCACAAGATACTGACCCAGAGAGAAACGACGAATCATCTCGGGCTGTAAAGAATCGTAAGTGCAGAAGCGCTGCATTTCGTCCCTTTTGTTCTGTTGATAGTTTCTCCAGCTCGACTTTCTGCCGCTACTCCCCGTAGAATGATCTCTGCAGCTGGTTATCGCTCTCCCATGAAATCACAACTCCTGAGGACTCCAGGGACTGTAAGACAACCGCGCCCAACTGTCCAATGCCACTCGAATCTTGACACTCCATTCATAGCAAAGGAACATACCGTCCCGACCGACGCTTAGAGGACCCTCGCCTAGCGTTAGGACTACTCGTATCGCCAGCACTCAAGCTCGGCCCTCTTCCCCCTCAAAAATATCTACTACCCCTCACAGTTCACGTCGCCCTCCATCATCAGCAACGTTCAATCCGACGATCTCGAACGGTGTTCCTTCATACCCGAAACACGACGCCAACTCCCTCAAACAAAAGGGAAAAATTGCAGGGCAATCACACTACTTTGGAAACGCTGGTGAACTGCCAGGCGTACAAGAAACAGAATATGAAGGGAACCACAGTGGTGGTGCAGGGTCGGGATTGAGAAGGGTCAACAGTATCACCGTTAGAAGACAACCTATGTCAGTCAACTTCAACCCCAGACCGAACTCAACAGCCGTCCCCACTCCGTCAGGTGGACATCAATCTCATCCGGAACATCTAGGAGCAACTCATCCCCTTGAATCAACCACAACAGGTTCACAGCCGGCACGGCAACCCTTTCCAGCCCAAGTTCAGGTCACAGTTCCAACCGTTGATGGTTTCTTTCTGGAATTCAACCCATTACTGGTTTCTCCTAGTGCTCTGAGTGAGCTTGAGGGGATCACAGAGGACGCTAAGAAGCAAGCGAGAGAAGAGATGGTCCGATTGGTGAAGGAAGCCGTGAGTAAATGGACAATCTAAGCCCTCATCTTTTCTTGGTAGTTCCTATCTACACACTACAATATTTAACTATCAGTCATGCCAGCAGTTTTCCCCACATCCACTGAAAGCCGCTTCTCTGGCGCACCACAGCAGTTCAGTTTAAGTGATCGAATAGCTTGATTTGGGCCAACCGACATGAATCGGAATTCACATTTCGAACTTTGACCACATACACTGGGCTGGATATCCTGTGGAATGGTGTCATTATATAAGAGAATATAATACGGGAGCACGTACGCCAACATTTGTTTCCTTACTTCGACCAGCCTAGACAAAGCGACAGTGCCTATACCATGAGGTCGTCCCCGTGAAAGTGAATAAACTCCCGACGTGAGGTAACCCATGATTACGTCTTGGGGAGAGAGTTGAAGTTCAAGGGACTGTGGATGTTTTCAGACAACTTTAGTGTATCAGTAGGCGGATCTCACCTCCCGGAGGCTCTCGAAAAAAGAACCACAGATTTGTACTTCATCATCTCGGAGAGGGTAAACTGCAGCAACATCGCTCAGTGTTCCCCTCCCGTGTAATTCCACCTGCACCTGGACCAACGCGCCACACCAAAGATCATTGGCGCTTTCCTTCAGACGCAGTCCAGTGTTCCCGCGACCGGATCGTGAAGCGCTCAGCTTGTCATAAAGCCACACCGCAGGGTTTGATATATCAGTGGTTTCAAGCACAAACGACGCCAGATATTTGCTCAATAGCCACGGATGAATTGTATCCCGTTGTGTCGGGACATACCCTGCAACCCCCGGCGTGTATTGGTCCAGTACATTTTCCCAGTCTGCTTTCCAAGGGTTGTCAATTCCTAGCCGTTCATAATTTACGCGTTTGGCGGGGGGTGTCCTCTCCCATCGGTACCTTTCAGACGCATCCCATGCTTCCGCACGTTCACGGTAAGGTTCAGTAGTTGGAAAATCACGCGGGAATTGTGGAACCCCGGCTTCGAGCATCTGTACATCCCTTTGTTGTTGGCCGCCGACTAGTGTCCCCGTATGGGTCAGGGAGGTGAGAAATGGCATGGCCCAACCCGAGGGGATGATCATTGTCCATCCATGCACCGGTTGCGAGTCGCAGTGGTCAGATATTGTACGTCGAATCAATAGTAGTGAGATTTGGTCATCTTCGCGGAGGGGGTCAAGCTTGCCTCCAGGAATCGAATTCTAAGGTTTATGAATTTGACGTATGATCAATAAATGGCTGGCAGTCTAACCTTGGCACGCCGTTCGTCGAGGTCTTTTTTTCTGAAGCGGGGTGTTCCCGCTGAAACCGAAATTGAGTCCCATATTTTGGAGTACGCCAAATGAGGTGAGGGGACAGATTGTTGCGACGTCAAGGCCTTCGAGGCATGAACAGGAGGATTGACTGGGGGGAAGCTGATACGAGTTGAAGGAACCATTCTAGACTTGGATGATAGCACTGACCTGAGCCGTGGGTCGTGAACTTCCAGACCAACAACCATACCAGATGGTAGCCCACCGGGGCATTGCAAACGTTGTAGTCCGTTCCAGAACTAAAGGATATTGCTCCATGTTTGTAGGAGAAAAGAGAGAATGGGACTCACTCTGTCGAATTCCTCCGATTCGTGATCAAGAACGGGAGTCAATGCTCCTTTGATGACCTGACTGGACTTTGGTCCCATAAGTTCGAAGATGTTGAATTTCCCTCGAAGATCAACGACTTCAACTCTGTGTCTCCTTTTGTCATCAGGTTTTAAAGCCTCTACCGCAAATGAAGATGAGATGGCGAGGCTTCGAAAAGCACTCTCGAAAATGGAAGGGTGGCAGACGACCCACACGATTCTTGAGGAGGGGAGGTTATCAGAGCCTAGTGAGACTGCGGGGCGCCATAAGATGGTTATAGGGCCAATGAGGTCGTATGGATAGGAGTTGGGCATGTACAATAATGCCTCGCAAGCGCGTGAGCCTGTCAAATAGCGTACTGACCCAGGACTTGCCGACGATTCACAACAAAGATCCAACAGAGGGATGAGGACAGCTTGGGGCGCGCGGACTTCAATTATTTCGTGATAGGAAGCATCATGCAATATACAACCATGCCTGGAAGCTCTGTGAGACGAGCGGAAAGCCTTTTCTGTGGGATGTAGTGCCTAACACGGGGTGTGAACTTCAAGGCGTATGTTACTTGGGTGACACAGACCAATCTGTACCCCCATAAGGTTTCCATCTTCATGCGCTTGGCATGCCAGATATGTGTTTCCAACCAGAGCTTATCCCCTAGTTTAAATGCCGATATGTGTCAGCCACATGAACGCACTTGTATGGTAAGGGGACCGACTTTGACGCTTTAACAATGCATCCGTACGAGGATGGGCCCCCGTTTTCCCCGCTTTCTTCGATTTGGACCTGGGAGAGGTGTTTTTGTTGTGTGGATCCATCTGCAAAAGTCGGTAACCAGCTCGCATGCTGGAGGAGACCATACCTCCGCCCTTGCCTTGTCTCGGAGGTACATAGGGACTCGTCGTGTGTCATGGCTTGCTGCCCTCCGACGGAGGTGACGCGGAAGTTTCTGCCACGACCTCTTGGATGACCCAGCCCTGAGAAATGTTAAAAACTTATACTGTTGCCGATAGAGGCAGCGTTACCTCGCGTTCACCATTGAATCTTGCATAGCCGTGATTTCGAACCTTCGGGCCTGACCAAACATTAGTGAATGTAAACCAAGAGAATGAACAGGGTTCACATCTGCAAAATTTTCCACGTCTAGGGATACTGGGAACTTGCTATTGCCTTTCGAGGTGTTAGTCAAATCGCGATCCAGACGATGGGACACGTACCATCTGCGACGTGGGTGGGTACCTGTATTGCAATCTGGCGAGCCTCCTGTATTTTCACCTTCTTTCTACCATGAGACTGAGGCGTATCAGTCCTCTCGCCGTCTCGGTTTTTGCGCTTTGTAGACATTGACGCGTGAGTGAGCATCAACAAGTCGTGGAAGGTCTGATACTTATAACCCTGCAGCGCCAGGTGATCGGACCGCTTCCTCGACAGAGGCTTATAACGGACTATATGTCGCTCTCCACACTCAGGATTTCGAAGGTGATGTTGTATTACAATGCGTTGTGATTGAATATATTGGTCCACCACTTTCGTAGACTGTTATAATCCAGTACAGTGATTTGCTGATGGTGACGCTCAATGAAGCTAGGATGCGACTGAGATCGAACGACAATGATCAGACATCCTCGACTTTTCCGTCTCTTCTCTACTTCTCGTCTATTACGGTCAGCGGATGGGGCTGCACACCCTACACCTAACCTAGGAAGTAATTCGGTTCAAAAGAAACCGTTAGGTGCATTCAGAGGCGGGTCAGCGTTCACCATGTCCTCGCGGTTCGATACAAACAGACGTGACTGAAGGACACATTTACGCGCAGCGTCGTCGGGTTTCTCTTAGGATTCTCTCTTGCATCATCTTATGCAGCATATCGTTTGGTCGACGAGTACAAGCAGGCGTCTGCCCTCCTTCAAGCAAGCGTCGAGGAACTCCAGGCGACCGCCACCAAGGCTAGTGGCTTCCATCCTTTAGTGCCTCTATCTCACAGTAGTGAGCAGGTTTCGACCCATCTGAAGCGAATCGAAGCCGTCGAAAAAGATCTCAAGGCCCTGAGCGAAACCACGGTGCCCAAAGATGATGTTACCAAACTGCGGGTAGAGGTAAAGAAACTCTATGACGGGCTTCACATAGGTTCGTCACCTCGACTCTTGCAATCGCTATAGGCTCACTGGTGTCATATGTAAAGAATTCTTGGACTTGAGAAGTCATGTGTGGGGAATTCGTGGGTAGATCTGCTACCTTAGCAAAGATCATCGGCTGATCACTATGCCTTCCGACTTCATCCAGAGCAAGATGTACAAGCTCTTTCGAAAAAAGAGCGAAGTTCCGTTCGACTAGTCTAATAGAAGTTTGCCTTGGCCATCCCCTTTCTCGCTTAACGGCCTGGAGCCCCTAAAGACCCCCCTGGATGAGCGTGTGCCATGATGGCAGTCACAACCTTGGCACCCGCACAAAATCACAGCAGGTTTCACCTAAATACCTCACTTGTATATGAAGGCGGCCACCGTGCCAAGTCTTCATCACTTTTTTCCACTTTCCTTTTATTTCCTTCTCTTTTTGTCCCTTTCTGCAAGGCTGGTTCTTGACCGGCCCGCTTAACTCTGTGTTGAACACCTCGGCTTTAATTTCTGTCTGTCAATGGCCTCTCAATTCATATTCACGTTCTGTGCCGGCTTTATTCTCTTCTGCCTTGCGACTTCAATCTCATCCTCCGCACCTGTTCGCAGAGGTTCCTCAAGGTACTTTTGTGTCTCCCCTGATTCCAGGATTTCTGAAAACCCTCTCTCCAGGATACCCGCATGGAAAGGAGCTTCGTGTGATCAATGCCTCAAGTTGGACAACACGGACAACATCATTTATTGTGTTTTCACCCTCCTGGGTGACGCGGCCACAGCTAACGGCCCGAGGACCGTCGCTGTACGTTGGAAGAGGACTTTTGGGGGGCTTTCGCGACCCCACTGCCGTCGGGAACGGGTGTGATAACTCCAAGACATCGAAGGTAGTATCCTCCCCCGAAACACGATTGTTTTCGATGCAAAGGAAGATGATACCCTCGCCGCACCACACTGGTATACAGAGGTAAGCCTGGTCTTTGTAAGGAAATAGCCCTGGGTATACTTTGCTGCTTTCACCTCGACCATCGATTAACCACTTGATGACAGTAGCGGAGGTAGCAGTTGCAATTTTAGGGGAAATATTAACGGCGGGAATGTGCCGACTATGGCGGCACCAGAAACGGCGACGGCAATGGAGGTAGTAGGAGCAGTAGAAGGCTAACCAGCGGTAATCCGTCCATGAACACTGCTTCCACTAACACCTTCTGCTCAACACCCGAACCGCATTGCGCCCGACCTGAGGGTCTATGCTAAACTGTATCACAGACACAGCACGTGGACCCCGTGTTTCAATAAGCACGTGCTCTTGTTCAAGATTGACTTGAGAAGATGGTAGTGGAACTGAGTTAAGATTTCTGGAGGTAACTACATTCGAAACACGTGGGTCGTTCGCAGTCGCATGCACCATCCATTCTTCAGCCTGGTATCTTTACCCCACTTTCCACTTAGGCCAACAGTATAAAACATTGAGTGACCATGCATATGGTTTACCACACTATCATCCTCCGGTCCTCCAGACGATGTACACCTTGGCACTTGGAAGTGAGTTTACAGAGGCCACCCTGAACGACTCCTCTTCTTGACCTCTTTCCCAGCGCTCCCCTAGATGTCCCCCACCTACGCTATTACAATCAGCAGCATCCAAGGCTCTCTCCCTTTCCCACTCAAGACAGACAGACTCTGACCAACATCACCGGTTTGGTCACGACGAAGGTATGACATCTCACTTGTTTCCCACCTCTTTTGAGCTCATCCCCCATAGGGGATCATATTCTGGCCCGCTGATGCGAATACCGATAGGCAAACCACCTCGACTGGTGCCATGGTCTACTCAATCTCGTCCATCGACCTCGGCTCCATCAGGGTCGGTGGCCTAGTCACCCTCTCTGCGAAGGTTTCCGAGTATTGGTCTGCGTCCCTGCCCAATGGCCCTCACCTAACCGAGCTCACATCGCTTACGAAAACAACGGTCTTGACCTTTGGAAACCCCATGGTTCCCATCGTCCTGAGGTGATACCGAAGCCCGCAAACCCAGCAGTTCTCTCTGGATTCCGGCAAGGACGGGTTCTCGTTTGTTCCTGTGGACCAAAGCCCTCAAGACGGCCAGATCGCCAGTTACAACCGGATCTCTACGATCTTGATTTCTGGGTTCGGAGAAGCCGGGGTGCGACCGGCATCAACCGTGGCGGGGGATTGTCAATCAACTTCGGTGCGTGTATTCCCCTCGTGCAAGTTCGTCTCTTTGGTTCCTATACGATTACCAGGATCTGATGGTATTTAGGATGGTAACCCAGAAGCAATCACGTGGGAGGGGTGCTTGACAGGACCAAGGACGTTGCAATGGCGCTCAGCGATGCCTGCGGCGACATCATAGGTGTGGTAACTTACCAGTGGGTCTCAGGCCCCTATATGCCTCATTGTGCAGACATTCACACAGATTCGGCTTCTACAACGTAAACACAAACATTGTTATCGCAGGAGACTTCAACAAACTCATCCAGACCAGCACATCAGCAAATCGTGGAAAGTACTGCACTGAAATATATAGGTCTACGAAAGGTAGACCCATATATTCGATTATAACGCATCACAACCAAATATCTCCTGGATGTGGAAGACGATACATAATCCGTTATAAGCCCATATAATTCATTATAAGCCCTTGTCGAGGAAGCGGTCCGATCGCCTGGCGCTGTAAGGTTATACCAGACTTTCCACAACTTGCTGATGCAGTGTCTACACCCCATTCAATGGCATCATAACAAAGATTGACGAGAACTCTGGGTTGGACCCCCTGAAGCGTTTCACACATTTTCTACCGGAACTGTCGGCAACTTGTACGTGCCATTAAGAAAGGACCAGTGGAGTGAGCTGAATCTGTTCCAGGACCATATCTTTGTCTCGGACGCAATTGCGAAGCGTGGAACGCTAGTGGAACATGTCCATGTCAACAACTGGGCAGGTGACATCAATGCCAGGGCCAGTGAACACGACCCCACAGTAGCACATATAACCCTTGCTTGATGTGCCTTGTGTTGTCGCGTTAGAATGGTACATAGCAGAAAATGTGATCTATTGTAAAAATTCTCACGACTCCAATCTTCTCTTGCGGGTTTCAACGTCTATCCATCGCTCATCAGAACATTTCTGACACAGATGGACATTGAAGATGGTTCGCGTCCGCTGAAACGGGTTCGGACGGACGTTCACAGATCCAATAGTTCCGCAACATCTCTCTCCAACATGCCACCACTTTCGTTATCCATCTTGGGTGTTGAACCTGTGGACGAATTCATTCGTGAAGTCGCAGATTTCATCCACCACATGATTGGGATGCGCCCGCGGGATCTGCCCGGGGCTATGGTCGAAGTAGAAGCCAAGATAGGGATCCTCAGGGATAGGTTATCGGGGAATAGGCTCAACCTCCCCGTATTAACCGAAACCAGTAAGTCCTCCGCTTTTACCCAGGCTACTGCTCCGACGCTCTCACACGACACCTCTTTGAATAGTTCTCTCCCCCAACTTCGGTGATTTTAGGTTCGAATCGAATATGACATCGGTGCGTCTGTTAATCAGCTGGGATACATTGTTTCCATTCTCACACTCAACACAGAAACAACACCAACATTTCAACCTGCTCCTTAATGCTCTTAAGACATCGCCACCACCAACCGTTCTGACACCGCTAGACTATACACACCTTTACCTTGTCGATTCCTTCTATCCAAGTTCAGATTCGTCGTCCGGGCCCGATGACAAAATCCGGGTCACCAGGGACGAAAGGACCGGCGAGGTGAAGGAGTGTGTCAGGAAGATTAGACTGGGAGATCTGAACATATACTGTCCGAAGAGGGTCGCGGACTGGCGTGTATCAGTGAATGTCGAAATTCCAGGTGATTTTGTTGACATCCATTAATAAGCGTCCACTCTGAGTTGACCCGTGGAATAGTTCCCCACCCCTTAGGCTCCGCAACACACACACGAAGGAAGGATCGGATGAGTTATCTGCACGAGGAGTTCAACATTGACTTAACACAAGTTACAAGCACCCATGGTACCGTCAGAGTGAGAAATCCCCGTGGTGGTGGTTCATGCTGATTCTCTCACCCCCGTAGGTCACGCACGAATTGGAAGTTGAGGTTGCACGACCAGCTCTTTTGCTCACTACTGCAGCCAACCGCAACAATCCAAATATCCCTGAACACGAAAGAGGGGCATTTGATGAGCTCATCCGTGCCTTTGTCAATAACGCCCGTACTTTGATCAGGAATGTGTCGATGGACTGAAACTACCTTAAGTACTGGTGAAATGTATCGTTGTATCAAGTAGGCTATCGGGATTGTGGTACACGTGTCATGGTCGAATGAGTGTGCACTCATATCACATCCGAGGAACCGGAGAATTTGCTTTTGTGTAAAGATGCGAACGCGCCGCGAAGATACTCGACCTTCTTCCTTTGCTTGTGCAGCATATCCATCTTACCACACCGATTGTACAGCTCTTCAATAGCATGATCAGCAAGCGAGTGAGGTAATGCAGAATGAAACCGCAAACCTAAGGTCCGCTCGCTCACCCAGATACCCAACTGAATGTTTCCAAGCGTTGGGACTTCGTTCGAATTCACCTTGTCTGAAGGGGCCCCCAACCCAGCCGCGAGCTGTTCACAAGTGGAGAGTACTTGTTCAGCTTGATCGTAAGCCGTATGGAAGTAGTGAGAGGAGACGAGCGCCATGATCAAAGCTCTGAGGTGATTATCCTGTGATCTGCTGGCTTTACTCAAACCATCCTTCAAATACTGCCTGCAGAAAATGAGCAAAAGGCAGACAAAACGCATTATGAAATCCCACTTCGCTCTCAAAATCTCCGTAGAAGTAGCCGCCTGGATAACTTTGCCGGCAGCTTCCAACGTACTACCCATGCCTTTGGTGAGCCTGACAGCTCGTGAACTAAAGGCTAGGAACTCTTCGTTGTTCGTGTTAGCAGGTAGAGATGACCTTGTATCGTTTTCCCCGCTTCCATGCACGGGAAATACCAGAGAGCGTCCCGAGAGTCCGATAAGCAGCTCTACGTGTCCAAGGGTAGCAGCAACATCAACAAAGCCGCCAGCTTCTGAGAGAGCAGATGCAATGGTATAATATGTCAAGGCCTCAGTACTTTTTCCAAGTGAATGTGCGAGGTGAGAATGGTGTAATGCTATGCGAGCACTGAACTCATCAAATACGTCCCATGTGCGGGTGTGCGCGATCAAGACATCAATTTCCTAGTGGAGAATTCAGGGTTTGAGGTAGTAAAAATAGAAACAGCCCTACCTTCTCTGCTGCATCGAACTCGCTCCGAACGACAGAAACCGCTACCAATTCGCACAAAATGTCGGCCTTGATTTTCGCCAGGCGTATTCGCAACTGAGTGATGTCAGAAATGCTCCACGATGAAGGGCCTGTACATCAGTAAGGAGGGCGTCGTTGGAAATACGTAAAACCATACAATCAAGTGGTTTGGTGGTCTCTTTTTCCCAAGCTTTCAAACCTTCAATCGCAAAAAGTTTGCGCCGGGGTTTTCTCCCCATGGCGTCGCGCTTCGAAACGCTTGTAAGAAGAAATCCGACCAGGTAGAAGATCCGTGGGTGAGTGGCTTCAAGATGTATGGGGGGGCCCGTCGGGAAGTCGATCTTGACAAAAATTAAATCCACAACCCAGGGAGATAACTATGGTGTACCTTGATACTGCCATCTCCCAAACATTCAAGAGCTTTTGCATCTAGGAGAGCGTGCAGATGCGAAAGTCGGGTGGATGATTCCGAAGAAATCCCTGTGTGAGCATAGTAGACGATGCTGAGGACCAGAGTATGCAGTGCCATGGCGCATTCAAACCGGTCCTCGAAATCGATGTACATTGGTGATACGGTAGGTGCAGTGGACATCAGAGTGGAGGCGGTTTCATAACGGAGTCCAAGCGCATCCTCTGCCGTGCGGGATGCGGGTCCAGCGTCGGACCAATGTCCCCCTAAAATAAGAATTCTGAGGCGGAGAATATGTGATAACAACGTGATACGAGAATGCTGGTACTGGGAGGAGGAATCTCGTAGTTTATCCACAAGCGTGAGGGCGGTGTGGACTTCGTTGAGGGAAAGGTGTTGTGAGATCATTTTCAGATACGTAAGGTACTCTACTTGAGGGACATTTGAAACGGTAACCGAAGCCGCGAGTCGTCTGAGAAGGGTGAGAGAGAACTTGGGTTTCTGTTGCCAAAGCGAAAATTGCGCATGTGCCAGGGTTATTTGGTATTTGTATTTCTGGAGTGAAGAGTGCTACGGGTTGTCAGCCTCTGTACTCGAAGTGACGCATACTTAGTCACCTGCCGAGCCAGTATGCTCTATCAAGAGAGAACCATAAATATGAGTCACCGCTCTAATAAGAAGCATAACGTACACCCTTAGTGATTGCCCTGTCAACCTAGAAGTGAACCAGGTTACAGCTAGGCCCAGGTGAAAGTGTGGCTATTCGTACCTCTGCTTCCATATTTCGAGCCCATGCATGGCGCTCGTGAGAGCTAGCGGACAGTCGGCTATCTATCACCTGTAGGCCAACCTGTGCCAGGGTGGTCCACGCCCTACATTCTATCTCAGGAGAGAGAGCTCTCATGAGAACACATTTCCGTAACGCTACCACGGATAAGCGGAGACTTTCATCATGAAGTAGATGACTTGGGGGGAGGATCAAAATCGCTGGTAGTGAAAGTAGGAGCAAAGGCAGTGGAAGAGGTCTGAGGGGTAAAACAGGCTTCTCTAGGGACGATGGGAGAGGTATATTAGGGGATGAGCACGAGGGCGGTGCAAGTCTGGATGTTGGTATCGGCGACAGGGAAAATCTGGGTCGCTTTGGGGGACGCACATCGGGGTCTAGTCCCTGGGGGTTTGGGTCTGCGGCCATACCGGAAGGAGAAGCAGATGAGAGCGCGTTAGGCGGGGGTGACACCTCGGCGCGATCGATTTTGACTCGTCACGTGCGACGCCAGCCAATCATGCCTCCCCGTCCACGACCAAAGCCGAAGGTACGCTCAGGAAACGACTCTCAGTCTCTCAAGGAGACATCTTCTCGGGATGAAGAGGATTCTATCTTTATCAAAAGTGGTAATCTCACCACTGCGACCTGGAAACAGATGAACCAGATACCAAGTGGTGTGTTTCCTCCTAATCGCAATTCGTTCCCATCTGACGTTGAGCCCCGTTGAACCAGTACATGAGTCATATGAGGACTACGGTTCCGGCAATAACGAAGATCCACGTAAAACCACCAAAAGAATAGGCGAAAAGGCTTCATCGATCCCCGAGTAGTACCCACCTCTTTTATCAGATGCTATCCCAATTCTCAACAGCGTACTCGCAGGGTCGAATCTCAATCCGATAAAGGGGCAGCGCAGGCATTGTATATCAACGATTCAGATGAGGAACATATGCCGCCCATACAATCCAAATCCCCTTCAATGAATTCGAAGCGACTCCGCAGCCGCTCGAGGTCCATCACACCTCCCCCAGAACTTGCTCCGGAACAGGAGAGGAAGGCGCGAAATTTAGTGAGGTAAGCTCTGGGTACTCAGCCGCAATTCCCTCTGTTCATCCCGACAGGCAAGCTTTAGGCGTCTTCAACCGACGTTCAGTTTCCCCCCAACCTACATGTTTCGATCACCTCAGAGCAGACGACACAGAGGCATTTGATCCAGAACTCGCGTCAATTGCACTACGTTCCACAAAAGCTAGTAGTTTGCTTCCTTCCAGGATGGGAGAAGTCAATCATCCCCACGAGGTTACCATCAACGTTCAGTGGAGATACCACCCGTCAGAGAAGGGCCAAAAGGCACTCAGGTGGACGTTCCAAGTTAACCGGGTATGCTCCAACAAACACAATTGACGAGCTTGCTTTTTCATGTCCCTTAGTCAGACAGCCTACGTCACATTTTCAAGAAGGTTGCGGATGCTATGAGGGCTCTGCCTGATGACATTGTGCTTGCTCTCAAGGGCTATAAAGTATACTCATCGATATCACCGGCAGCCCTGGGTATATGGTCAGATGGCGAATTTGGTATCTCCCTTAATAATTCAATACAATTCCCAATAACATACTCGCAGATGCTTGCCTTGCAGAAACTTATGAACTTCTCAAGGAAAGTCGATTGGGCGCCTCTTCTGAATCCCGCGCTACCACCGGTGATGGCGAAGAGAGCGGAGAAGAAAGCTCAGATACAGGCGGTATTGGAGATACGGCGGAGGACACCTTCAGGCTGACACTTCGCTCAGTGAAGACCCCGAAGGGCATTGTATTGACTGTCCGACCCCAGACAAAGTGTGGTGCGATAGTCAAGGCATATCTCAGGAGGGCTGGCCTCGCTAATGAATACCTGGAATATGACACCAGCACAAGGGGTCGGAACCGAGGGAGGCGAAGTGTCATAATTGCCTCTGGCCCAAGGCTTGTAGTTGACGGGGATAAACTCAACAATGAAGTTGAGATTGGGGAAGCGGACGTGGAGGACGGGGACATAATCGAGGTTTCTGACCTGTGATTCCTAAAGTGTTGTGTATAGTACGATATGACACCTGGTTTTCTGTCAAGGGTTGGCCAGGGAAAAAAGAATGTAACACACCCAACCATTCCGCGGCCACCCCAACCACGCTGAGGCGTGAGCCGCATAGATATTATTTGATTATCCCTTGAAACTGAGAGCAGAATAGGGCGCTAGAAGAATTATGGTCAGCGGTTGGACGACGATTTATTGGAAGAGACAACATTTTCACTGCGTTCTACTTGCTGTGCAACAGATTGGAGGGAACCGTTGACATTTCCCGCCGTCAGTGGGCCAAATTTAATGATCAGATCCCCGGGACGTAGTCCCTTCGAAGGTGTTATTACAAGTGATGGGCGGCTGGGTAAGATAAGAACTCACAGCTAATTGAGCGGGACCATGTGGAGCAACGGCATCGACCCTTGCAAAGGGAAGGAGGGAGGAGAGAGATGTTTCCGCATCGGCTTCAGCTCCTGCAGATCGGGAAGTGTAGACACGTTCCAAAGCCATTGCAATCTTGTCCACGAGGGAGGACAAGTCGTTCCGTAAACGAATAATCCTTACGCGTGCATGCCTAACCGCCCAAATGTCGATATCGGCACGGGGAAATCCGTCTCCATCGGTGAGTGGTGAGTCGAGAGTAGAGTTGTTTGCCCTGAGAATAGTTGCTTGAGATTCAATTTCATCCTCGATGCTGCTCTTTGAGACAATCAAAGTGTTCAGGTCATCGGTTGGACACTGTTCTGTTGGAGTGGTCATGGTTAGCTAATTAAGAGCTTGAGTTGGTGGAGGCACCCAGCACTTCTGCTAGGATTGTTGATCCTAACACCCCTTCCAGAAACTTCTGAGCTCTGATCAATTTCCAATTTTCTGCTTTTTTGCCCGAGTCCAAGTTCTCCTGTGATAACCAGTCATCCTGGACTCTGGTGTTTTCCAATTGATCTCATGTTTGATTTCATTTTTATGACATTTCATTTTGTTCTCTTTGTAATCAGGAAAACTGTGCATTGCTTCTCATGCTTTTTATACTTGATTGATGAAAAAGTAGATTAAGCACCACACTGAAAAGTAGCTATCATAGTTGACAAGCTATTCCCTTGGAAGCATCTATTGTTATCTCCTTTTGTCTTCAATAAGTCATAATGACATTGTTCCAGAGTGTTCTCTCATAGCCTCCATCAATTGATCATGTTTCAGGGAGAAATCCCCATACTGTGCTAACTTCTTTTATTTCATTCTTAATATGGTTGTTAGGATCAACAATCCTAACACTGCATCCAGACTATTCTGGACTCTGACTGCTTATCAGGTCACTCTAGCCCAACTGCTCACCAGCATATAAAAGGGTGTAGCTATTCACCCAGTTGACTAACCTCTTAGACAAATGGTCTACTCTCCAGAAGGTTATCCTTGTGCAATGTGAGATTCTATGGCAGTTTACAAGCTGTGTAGTTCTAACATGAGTGTATGTTCTGTCTTCCCAGCCAAGTTGGGGGAACAGACATACAGTCCAGAGTGGAGGGGAAAGGAAACAGTGAGGATCTCTGCCTAAGCTTATCCTAAAAGCAGTCAGATAGAGGACTTCTGTGGATAACAAAGCTGGGGAGTTATAGGGCTAGAGAGGGCTATCTATATACTCTACAGTTTAGGGCAGGTCTGTTGTGCACAGACCATGCTATGCAATCCACTGACTAATTTTCTATAAATAGTGGGCTAATGAAAAGGGGTGGAGGGATTAAAAAATAGAAATGGAGGGTCCAGAAATGAGTGGAAGGGGTAAAAACAGAAAACAAGTCATCAATGATGAAGTTAATCATATCATAGGTCTAGAATCATAAAGGAGTCAGCACCAGAGGGGTGGTGGGGCTGCTGACCAAGCAAGTGGGTCAGGATGACCAATCTTTCCCATGAGCAGGCCACTGAGTAATGTGGTGGAAGTAAGTAAATGATGCCTTGGTCTGATTGGGAAAAAAGTGACTCAGTGGAGAAGCTATAAAGGGAAGTGGTTGCTTCTCCCTTTCCCTCCATCAATCCACTTCTTCCTTCCTCATAACTCAGCCTTTGAACACTACTCTTCCATCATGTCTCTTGAGAACAGCAAACACTTTGTTTCCCCTCACAACCAGAAGATTACTTGTGCAGATACATGAGTATACCTGAAGACAGTGTTGCACATAGGGGTGACCTATGGAATTATTTATAGGATTTAGAAATCCCCAGCAACCCTGTATCCAGAATATATCCAGCAATTGGTAAAATAACTAAACTCTAAAGGACACATAGGCACACACCACCCTACCATTTGGCACCCCTACCCCCAGGATAGGAACACCTACCTACCAACCTACCATCTCTACATCTCATCACCCTTATTCTCATCACCCTCATTACCCAACCTTAGACCTGTATGGCAGAGTGATTGTAGTCAGTTACTATATCATTCAGTTCTATTGTCTCCATTATCTGTGTAATCTTTGTGTAAAGACTTGGATTAACCCCAGAACACTGAAGGCTTTGTGAAGTGGCAGTATCCTTATCTCTGTTTGGACTAAAGGAAGAACCTTCAGGCAAAGAGTACTAATCCACAAGGCAGTTCAGCAAGTCATCATCAATATCAGCAAGTCACCTTCTCAAGCACCAACTCTCCTTTGTACTCTTTGGACACTTACATATGAAATTGCAGGAAATTCCTGCCTTTTGTACAAACCATCTCCCTTCCCCTTTCCCATCTCTAGCTCCTACACTTCTTGTTGCTGTCAGAGACATTGTCTTGCATGAGGATGGTCTATGTAAAAATATCTGGCAGAAACACCCCAAAAGTCAGCGGGTGAACAATCATCACAATCTATCCTGGTCAGGATAAATCAAAGAGAAATCCCCACATCAATCCAATATATCCATAGAGGGAATGAAACAAAAGAAGTTAACATGGCATGGGGATTTCTCCCTGAAATGCAAACAAATTGATAGGCAGTGCAAGAACAATCTAGAACAATAGAAAGATGAGTTGTTGATGAACAAATAAGGAAACAATAGATGCTACAGAGGGAAATAGGACTTAGTTGTAGATGTAGTTAGATAACATGATTCAGGAGGAAAAGATATAAATACCCAGGGTATTTCTCCCCTTTCCCCTATCCTCAATCTTCTCTGCAATCACCTACAAAGGTACTCAGAAATCTATAAGTGAGTTGGCCCTATCCAACTCTCCCTCATACTCTTCACTCTCTGATACAATCAGCAGGATCACCCACTGGGTTTACTGCCCCCCTTTTCTCCCAGGAGGAGATCATTACTTTGAGTGGTATTCTGAACATCATTCTTAACCCTTGTGCCACATACTTATTAGTATCAACCCCACCTTTCAGTTCCCTTCCCCCATCACCTATATATCTCATTCCCTCATTCACACCTGCCTGTCATTACACCTTCCTACCAGAGTTGTTCTGCCATGACATTTTATTCATTTTCACCCTGAATGGAACTCACAACCCTCACAACCCTCACTCCTTACCTAGACACAATAGTGTAGTGGTTAGTGGGTTCAGTCATGTGACCATCTGTTACTTCTTATGAATGACAAAACATACCATTCAACCTTGCACAAATGGTGT